>JAIUCT010000007.1:26382637-26411193 GCA_021307375.1 Tetraneura akinire | reverse complement strand
AATAATAATAATAATAATAATAATAATAATAATAATAATAATAATAAATAATTATAAACTCACATCCCTCGACAGTAATAATATAATATGTTGTCGTCAGCGAGACGAGAGCAGAATAAAATATATGGTCTCCAGAATTTAAAGACGACGACAACAACGACGAGATACGCTATTTCGTGCAATTTTAATCGTCCTCGTATCATAATAATAATTGTATAATATTATTAACGAATCGACTCGCGTCCCGAGCGACGAGAATGTTATTAATTATTAAAATAATGATAAATGCACATTTCTAAACATACGTCGTTCGTGATGATGATGAGGATGATAATGATGTGATGATCATTATGAATTATTATCATCATTCCGTCGCCTCAAGATGCAGTTGACAAACAAACATAATCCTCAGGTATATATTTTTAATATAACAGTAAAGATATAGGAAATCTTCTGTTTTTCATGTTATTTGATATTACTAATCATTTTATTTATTCTACAATAACGAAGAAATATCGAAACGATATAAGACTGATATAAACTAAAATCAGCCTCTATTGTTTTAATAGCAACACTGCTAGAAACTACGAAAAACTAAAAACATTTAAATAACTCGTTCAACTGATTTGGCAACAAAACGACTAACCATGTTTAAGACTTTAGATCTATATTCATAAGAACCTACGTTATTTTAAACAAAGTTTCCCTTCTCTATATTGTGTAATAAATCGATATTTTTTTTTGCAACTATAAAATTAAAAATCTGCTACCAGAGCATTATTGATATCAACAATGTGAATTTTGTGTGACATGATGTCAAAAAATTAAATTATTAAATAAATGAAGTAGGTAGAAAATTTAATTTTTCAATTAAATAAAAATAATTGTCATAAATAAATTGTTATTTTAATAAATTTAGGAAGTTAACCCATCAAGATTTTCATATAAATATAAAATATTTTACATTAAAATAAAGGTATGTGTAAAGTGTAAGACCATATCGACATAGCTACTACTGCCCAACTACTGATCATTCAAAAATATTATTTTTCACGGTGATATAAAATTCATATTATAATGAATCGATCTAGATAAATTAAGTTAACATCATCATGCTATCATGTATATTATATACATTTGTATGCAAATCACGAAATTTTCGTATACTCATTACTCATTATTAGAAGGTTTTCACTTTAATCGTACCAACATTGAATTATAATTTAATTAATATTTTCTTTATAACGAATTTTCCCTAATCACGAAATATTTTAAATTCTGAGAGAAGCGAAAATGTATTGGTTTAACAATGATGTATGTATTTTTTCTATTTTTATTTTTATTTATGTAGTCACTTTTTTGACCCGCAATAATGCTCCGATTTGCACAAATAGAATATGTTTCCAGTTGAAAAATGGCTGTAGTAGCTACTTTATTTAAGTAATTTTTCGAATTTCTCAAAATAATTGGGTTTATGGGGTAAGAAAAATGACTAAAAAAGATGAAAAACGACAAATAGGTACATATTACAGCACCAATAAATTGTGAATATTATATTTATGATATTGTTTTTTGGGACTGTTTAAGAGATAAAAAGGAGAGTTGATATTAATGATTCTGAGCTAAGTACTGTCAGATTTGGGTATTTACTCGTAGGTGACTACGATATTTAGGGATTTTACAGAAATTTATATTGAATATAGAGATTGATAAATGTAAAAATTTTAATCAATACACATTACCCATAATATCTGATAAACTTCGCTCATAATCGTTTTTAGTATATAATGATTTATCATTACATTCAAATTTTAATTAAAATTCAACATTATCCTCTTTAGATCAATATTCCTCTTCTACAACAGTAATCAGATCTTCTATTTAATTATTATTATTTTAATAGAATATTGTGATCAGTATGAAATAACATGTAATATGTTTTATCATAATATGTTAAGGCTTTATAACTATGAATTTACCGATTTATTTTAGTACCTATAGTTATAAGTTAGTCAGTAAGGCCAAATTAAGTAAGATATAGTAGGCCAAATTCCAGTAAGTAACTGGAATAAAAATTAAGGGAGACAAAAAATTGTAATTAAAAAACTTAACTAAGTTTAAAAAATACGTTTAATTTGCCCAATATTGCATTAACTTGTAGTATATACATACAAAAATATTAATATAATAATATTTTGTCAATACATATTACCTATATATAATTACACTCTGTACAATTATACATTTATACTATAAACATAATATCAATGGGGCAAAATTATAAATTTGCCCTCCAATAGAATCACATTGGTGGCACTTTCTCCCTTATAATTACGCCACTGAGTTAGGCAGTCAGTTAACAGTTAATACGAGTATTTATAACGTTTTCTTCTAATTTTTCGTAACACGGTTCTTTTTATTATTTTATATAATTAACGGGTTCACTAGAATGTTTTCAAAAATGATTTACTTTATAAGACCGATGGGTTCACGTTAATTTTAATAAAACATAATATCACCGTTCCATCAAACTCGGGTTTAAATAACAATATAATAATATACAACATGCGAGTATGCCCGCCTCGTGCCATATTCGTAAAATCCTCACTTAAAAGGATTTAATTCTCGTTACGTTCGTAACGAGCGCATGGTATAAGTAGTTAAAAACCAATTATATAAACGCTAAACCGAATTGAAAATCCGTTCCCGTTCAGCATGATATTATTATACTAGGGGTACTCAAAACGTTTTTTGGTCGTTTGCCACAAGTCGACATAATTATATCCGTATTATTGCAAAATATTTTTGTAAACAGACGTATTATATTTAAATGCGCCGTTTTTATTATAAAAGGGGACAATATATTAATAATATTAATTAATGTGTAATATAAGATGTCCAATTAACGATGAATGATCTCATTCGTAAAAATGAAAAATTCAGAGAAGATTTTTTAATTTTTAAATATATCGAGTGCCTAATATTAATACTTTTAAATGGCATACAATAGTAAATTGTCTATACTATATGCGATTAAAAACAATATGTCATACAATTCCTAGGCTACAATAATAATTATCCCTGGATCACTGGGATTAACCCTAGAATCCTTAGTATCACAGTCAACATAGCCTGAGATCAACGTAGCGGAATACGAATTAAAAGATTATTCGTTTGATAATAATAATTATTTTTTTTTATGTATCATTGCCACGAGCAAGAACGGCTTTTCATCGTCCGAATATGATAAAATAAATTTAAAAAAAAAAAACAATAAAAACTACCCGGTTTGTATAAATATAAATGTATAATCGAATGATTAATCGAAAAATGTTGGTATAGTTTTTCAACCGGAACGAACGATGTAATAACGTGATTATTTTTAGAAATCATTTTCACGCATCACGTTAAATTGATTGTAAAAATTTCTCGCCGGGGTGTGCGATGTTTTTGTGCGGAAATATTTCTCATTACATATTATGTCTTTCGTTATGTATTTCAGTCATTTCTACGGTAATTGAATTTTAACAGCACATTTTATAATCACGGTTAATTGCACGATTACTTGGACGTCTAAAAATTTACTTTTCCTGATAAATCATATCTTTACGTATCATAATTTCCAAATTTTCAAATCGAATTTGATGTCAAAGGATAGAGTACAATTCGTGTCCAAATTTTTTATTTTAATTTATGCCACGAAATACAACTAGTTATATATTATTATTACATTTTATTATTAGCTGTATACTCGTAAATCGTGTGTGTTCTTGTGTTAATTGAAATAAAGTTTTGACATTTTTAATGGACGGCTAATATTCGAACGATTATTATTTTATCAATGTAACGAGAAAACTTTTACCGATCGCACGCATTGAGGGCAGAACACGGGGTTGAAAAATGTAAATACAAATATAATTCTGACAAGTCACTTTACACGTCATATTTTATATTCGTAATAAATAATAATAATAATAAATCGAATTCACAATCTACGACGGGAAATAACGCTATCATACAATACGATAAATAATAATAATATTATAATATCCCTTCGTAATGTGTTTATTTCACTGTACGTATTATAATATACCAAAATACATCGACTAATCCTGTCTCTGGTTTTTTCCAACACGCCCTTTCTCGTCAGGAGAAAAAAATCCCTATTAAATCGTCCTTTCTGCGATAAACAACGCGACCCAAAGAAATTTTCTGGAACATTATCATTTTTGTCTATCTTACAACGTTAAATCAATAAATCACACTACTGTCAATATAGATTTTCAATCTTTTTTTTCAATAGAATATTAATATAAAATACATTGGAATGCAAAACTATTAGAATCTATGGATAAATGTTTTTTGTGTACCTATATGTCAATTATTACAAAACGTAACCAAGTAAGTTCATTGTTATTAAGATAAATTTCGGCCGAATGGAAATTATTATTATTATGATTTTATATTTTATACCGGATTCATTGTTAATATGGTTTTTACATTTTTCTTTCTATATAATGCGTTTAAAAAAAAAAAAAAAAAAACAAGGGAATACTCCTGCAGCAGGGATATAGGTGTGCAAATCATAGTGTTTAATTTTAATTAGAATCTTAATGCAATAATAAACCATTGCATTCGAAGTTCAGTCAGATAATGTAGATATTGATTACAATTTTGACATTTTTTATTAAATATTTAAAAGACAAAATTTTATTACACATATAAGGACCATATAGTACATAAATGAACACCCTATAAAATTTTGAAGTCATATATAGTACATATATAGTACCTACATAAATGAACACCTTATACAATTTTCAAGTCTCAAAATTCAATATATAAAGCTCATAAAATCCCTTGTCACCTAAATGCGCCCATATCATAAAAATTGTTGTTAATTTTATTTATCATTATTGTAAAATATTGAAATATAATAAGAAAAAACCATATAAATACGTTAAATATTAATTTTACTGAAATTTCAACTTTAAACACCTATAAAAAAAATTGAGTCTTGAGATTGAGATAGATATTGAAATGCATTTTACAGGTACATACACGTTAAGCATTTATTGATGAAATATTTATACATATAAAATTATTTATTTATATTATATATTATATATTATATATAAACGAATTTCTGTTAACATTTTCTTCATTCCTAAACGGCTGGACCAATTGTGATGAAATTTGGTACAGAAATATATTAGGCCTATGGTCAGAAAATAGATTAAGTTAAAAAGTGATGGGTTCATATAGGAATCCATATAGTACTCTTCTTATTATTTCTCAATACTTATACAATAATGGTTAAAAGTTATTTAAATAGATAACAAATTTTCAAAAATTACTGAATTACTAATTTCAATAAAAATCACTGATTACTGATGAAGTTTAGAAATATAAAAATTTAAGAATAAAAAATGAAAAATTCTACTTAATATTATATAAAATACGAGTGTACCGTGAAAAAATCTTTTTTTTTTTTTAAATATATAATAAATCAAAAGGGGACAAACATAGTGGGACATCCAGTATATATGTATAGTTATTATTTTCGTTTTAATGGGGATAGTGGCAGGAAAATCCGAAGAATATAATATGATATATTATATAATGCCATAAATTTAAGCGTATGTTTTGCTCTTTGATTTTCCGAAAATATTGTACAAAAACAACAAAGCCAGGTCTCACAAAAGGAACGAGATCAATAGATTCCTTTTCAGTGTTGCGTAACTAGAAACTTTGTTTGCTGTTGTACGTATTGTTTCAATGGTACAGAAAAAATTCGTTAACAATGTAATTGTTAAGTTATATCGTTTTCCAAACCACTCGTCAATATATTATTAAAGTATAATATTACTATATTATTAAAGTATAATATTGTTACATTATTATGTTCTGAAGAAATTGTATTATTTTTATAAAAATAAAATACAATTTTATACATCATTATTTATACACACTTTTCATAACGAAGTACTAAATTTTTTTATTTATCCAAGAAGATTCTGTCTGTTACCAAGAAACGATTTCATGTAAAAAGAGGATAGAAATAACTATGTCCCTCCATCCCTTATTTTATTATTTTATTTGTATATATAATATTATCGGATTATAAATATAAGGTGCAATGTTATAATAAAGATGAGAAAATAAATTATAATAAACCATAGGATAATTATGAACACACTAATACTATGACTATAAGATTATAACTAGAAGTTTATATACTGGTAAACTTAATAATTTATTGAAATATTAGCTTACAGACTTAACTCCAGATCCTCCATCCATTTCATTGCGTTCACCTCTGCTTTATGTATAGTTTCTCCAGACCTCAATTAAAATATGTTAGTGGGCACATATCGACTATATGATGTATCGTTTGAGGCATTCCGCATTCACAGAGAGGGGAATCACCAGGAGAATTCCATCCCTTCACAATTTAAGATTTCTAACTGTCAATAATGAGTGATAACGTACTTTTGAAATGAGGAGGATTGAGGTCATAAAGATTTTAGTTACTTTTTTCATTTAAATTTTATAAGACATTTAGAAAATTACATTTAATTGACTTTATAAGTCATTTTGTGAAAATCTCAACTGTTAAACAGCTTAGGATAAATACGTAAACACAATTCATTCTTAAATCATTTAATTATACATTTTTAAATCATAGAATTTCGAAGCAATTCACTAAGTTCATAAAATTGAACGAAATCAGTAATCGAATTTTCTCGAATTTTTTACGGATCTGAAACAAGATTTAGGTTAAACGGGTTATTTGTTCTAGGTTTACACCTGAATAAGTAGAGGTTGATGAAAATATCGAGTAAATTACACGGTGAATAAATATATAGGTATACAATGTGTATTATGAAGTATTTCTGATTCATTTTCTAAATGTTGAAATCAGATCTAGGTTGTTTATTTTCATAAAATAATCTGTTTTAATCGGTTAAAAATGTAAAATATCCATTAACAAAAAATGATAATATGTTTTAATGAAAGCTACAGCAAAAAATAAAACATAAGAAATTATTTAAGCAATTTTAATACAATATAATAAAAAATAAATTAACATAAATTTGCATTTTTTTTTTTTTAATTATTGAAAAAACTTGTTAAAATATAATATAATTATCTATATGTGAAATAGAAATTCAATTATTAAAAGTATATATATTAAATTATTGTTATGTTTAAATAATATTATATATTAAATTCCTATTTGTATATTGTTCGTTTGAAGTTTGAACCTCGGTTTGAACGTAAAGTAATTTCGACCAAAAATTCATTAATTAAATAACGTAAGAGTACAATACAAAATTATGTTTTAATAAAACGTCAAATATTTTCGGAGTTTTGAATATTTCGTTATTCTCGAGGTCTCGTAGGGCGTATATACTTATCAAGTAATGCTTTTTGATATATACACTTTAAGGAATCAAAATAATTTTACTAATTATTTAACCTAACCTGTGATCTTTAGACGGTTTCAAATTCGAAACTACCAAAACTGTTTAAACTCGGCATATTATAATATAATAATATTTTGTTTTACTCGTATTATGTATTTGTATTGAAGCCCATTTTTAATTTTATATATTATGTCATAACCACGTGGCCCACGGACTATATTATAATATTGTGTTAAAAACGTGCGCGCGTTTCGCTGTATTAAAAGATTGTTCCATGATACTTATCCATCATGTGCGGTTAGTACCGCAGTTGTTGTACCGGTACCAGCCCGAACAAGCGCGGTGTGAATTATTGTCTGCAAACCCCGACGATCGACGGCGGGGTAAGCGCGGGCTCCGTTCGCGAGCCCGGGCTACGAGAGCGTTCCGCTTGGCCTATTTTCACGCGGCTGATATTATTATATCGTCCAGACTGTGCGCTTTGTTTCAAAGGTGCTGGTAGAAAAAAGAAAAACAAGTTAAATGCGCGCGTATATAATAAACGCGTCCAGAATAAGAGATTAGGATATGTTTAATGACTTTAATATAGCGTGGTAATTAGTGCGTAGGTTATATTATAGAGAACAAAGCTAACCTAAACTCTGAAACGTGCTGGTTTCAATTTTCCAAAATATAAATTATACGAAAAGAAGAAAAAACGACATCTGCAGAAAGAGCAATATAATTCCGACAACGGAAAACGTTGGAACGTTAATTATAATATTATATAACGGTATAATATATGAATTCAAAGACGCTCCAAGTTTATATTATTATTTATTATTATTATAATCTTCGTAACCGTGGTATATAATAAAAATTAAAATACGACGTTTTTTGTGGCATTTTTATTTAGTATATGCGGTTCAATTGTGTTCTATACTACACATTATATTATTATGTTCTATTAGAATACCTACGCGTGCATATAATTTTGTGAATATATTTATCTGGGTATATTATATTATATTATAAACGAAAAACGACACAAAAACGTCGTCGTTCTGACAGTGAGCGAACGCCCGCAAGAAGGATTGGCCGAACGTTTGCCAGACCCCAGACGAGGACGACACAATGGAATTTTCTCCGTCATCAAACCGTTGTCGAAAACGCTATATTATAACATTATACATATATATATATAAATCGTATTATTATAGGTGGTATCGAATTTGTTCCCCGCGGACCCTCCAACAATATTATACCCAGGTATAATACTATATACTGTAAACGCGGTCGTGGTATTATACATTATAGGCATTGTTATAATACTCGCGTATAATATATTATTTTATTATTATTATAATATGTGGTCGATGGCCACGATTCGAGCAAAAGACGGTCGTCGCGTTCCGTCGTCCCCTATTCGCGCGCGAGGCGTAATGCCGCGCCCGTCGCGAGGGTAGTTTACTCGATGGGGGGATGAACGGTGATGGGGTGGGGTGAGATCGATACTGCCCTGGTCCCGGGGACGCGGTCCAAAAGTTTCGCGCGCGCACGGTCGCATATTATATACATTACATTATGCGTCGCGGCCCCGGTTATCGGCCTGGTCGCACGTCGTCCCGCGAACAGCGAGAGGCGTTTTTCGCGCTCGCACCAAACTATATAATATTATTAAAATTTGTAAAATTCGTTTGAGGTATACACGATATGATAATATTGCGAATAAAATAAATATTATAAACTCGTATAGTATATTTTTGTATAAATTAATATCAATATTATAATTTTCTAAAAATCGTATTTTTCTGTTTTTGCTAAAATTTAACCTCTAATTTACATCGCTTCGGCTGACCAAAACCACGGTATAACATTATATTTTTATGTATACCTACCGTATTATTTTTATATTATGTATTATGTATTATTCGATCCGGTCTTCGGCGGAAATTCGACCAAAAACGCATCCCCGATTCCTGCATATTATATCGCTCCTCTTATATACGTAATAATATACTCGGTCTCGGAGCTCGTATATCGATGAAAAACGGAATTAAATTTTTACGAATTTCTCCTCGTTTCGGTATGCGCAACCATAAATAGTTATCGCTATATACTTCTACACGCCCGCTATAAAAATACCGACTTAACCGACCGTAATAAACCTGATATATATAACGAATTTCTGCCATTTATATTATTATTATATAGGTACATTTTATACACACACACACACACATATATATATATATAATATAAGTTACGATGAAAGATATAGTGAACGACGCGATAAAGTTCGACCCGGTGGAAGAGCGTGCGCGCGCGCGCGTCCACGGAAAACACGCCAATACGGCTTCGGCGGCGACGATTTCTCTCTCTCTCTCACTCTCTCACTCTCTCACTCTCTTTCTCACTCCCCGTTTAATAATATATATTTTTCACTAGGGCCTAATATTAAATTTTTTATATATATATATATATATTTTTTTTATTGCGTCAGTGGCTGCACTGAATACACAATATATAGTATATTAAAATATGTACCTACGGCGGATTGATAGATTATTAAATTTGAACTAATCTCGTACGATACCGTATTAAATTGTCAAAAGAAAATGTATCTTAACCGAAGCAACTTCTTGCTTCTAAAACTCAAACACAAACTATCAACCGTAATCGGTTAAAGGAATTAACCCTTTGACATTATTAAAAAAAAGTCGGCGGTATACGTTCTTCCCTCCCACGAATAAACACTGGGTCGCACCATTGTTTTCCAATATCCTTTTATATTCCTTATATTATATACCTTGGTGCTTGGTATATAATATAGGTATAAATAATATTATAATAAAAATACCGACGCAGCTGCGTGCACGTTCGACGGTTAGGTTAACTTAACGGATTTGAAATTCAATTTAGATAGGTAGGTATACATCACGAGCGGTTTATTATCTCGTTATAGGAACAGAAAAAATACGTCTTCATAATGTATGTATATTATTGTTTCTCAAAATTTTCTCAAATGTTTCGACGAACCAATAATTATATTATAATAAATATGCGTAAAAATCGTTTTTTCCTCTTTTAAAGCCATACGAAACTTCATACGATACGCCATACGCATACCTAACGATATAATTTAACAGACATATTGATATAGTTGTTATATATTTATATTTTTTGATCGACGCGTTTCAATTTAAAATGTGCATGTTATAGTACTATAGTATATAGGTAGTGTAGGCATCAATTTAAGACAATACGAAAAATGGAGGAAAGAAATCGAAATATCAGTTTAATATTAATGGTTAGCAATATCGTGAGACGTTCTATTAAAATACTTTATTCTGAATAAAAGCAAAGATTTCGATAATATATTTCTATATGTTATAATATTACATTCATAACTATATACGAGTATATTATAATTTATAATGAAAAATTACTCCCTTCGCATAGTAAAAAAAATGAACTCTACTCTCGATAGTATATCTGCAGCCTATAAAGCCATCGAACATGTTACCTAGTTTTTGCGACCTCGCGTCGTCTTTGAATTGTAAGAATTATATTTAATAAGAATTAAATTATAACAAGGTTACTTTGGTGTTTGGTCATATATTATTTTGGGTGCAATGGTTTCGCATTTTCACCAAGTCCAGGCTTTATTGTAAGGATTTTTTCCAACTGCATAAATTTTCTTAATATTATAATAATCTGTAAAAATTCTAAAATCTAAATCTTATCTATTGTATGTTTTATAAAATATTTGTTCTTGGAACTTCAACTAAAATTTAAAAATATTAACATTAGTGAATACCTAAATGTGTGTAATACTTATATTAAAATATTTTGTAACGATTATTGGCCTACAAGTCATACAACAATATGTTACAGTTTGAATTATTTATTCTATATTTACTATAACTATAATTTTTTAATATATTTTTCAAATGTACATATTCGTTATTTCTACTGCACATTTTATATTTCCTACTGCACAATTAGTGTCCAACTGCACCTTAGAATAAGCTGTCACCAACTTAATCTAATTCAGGTATTCTCACGAGATCTCCATAGGACGACATGCAGATTTAACCTATCTTCATACTCTGACTTTCGGCTTTCGTAACTATAAAAGTTTTCGGTGTGATAGTGTTTTTGATTTTTCTTAACATGCTTTACGCTGACCCGCTGTACACACATAATGTATACTATTATTATTATTATTATTATTATTATTATTATTATTATTATTATTATTATTATTATTATTATTATTATTATTATTATTATTATTATTATTATTATTATTATTATTATTATTTATATTGAGGCCTTGCAATAGTGGCGTATAATTATGCAATGGGTGTGTATTTAATGGTAGCAATAGGGGATGAAAAACATAAATTTTTACTCAATGTAATAATGTTTAAAAATAAATTTCCCGTGGGGTGAGAATGTTCTTGTCGTCTCCCGAAGGGTTGACAACATGTTATTTCCGAAGCTTTTATCATTTTATTTTTAATTAATAACTTTGTATATTATCATATTTTACATTTTACATTTTTAACAGTATAAATAATATCCAATATTACATATTATATAATACACAATTTAATACTTTAATAGGGACTTGTCACGCTAATACCGGCAAGGTCAAAATCAATTTTATGGTTAATCGTGACGTAGAATAGTCATAATAATTTCGAATTTAAATTTAAAAGTATAGTGAATCGAATCATCAACCTAACCTATATGAAGTATATAATATGATTTATACTATTTGAACCTTTTAAAAAAAAAAAAAAAAAATAGAAAATTAATATTATTATATACTAAAAATATATTTTAAAATCACAATCGTCATCTCATCACTTCCTTTCAGTACTCTTGATTACATCGTTTTTCTTGCCAATTCAGTATCCTTATTTCCTCCAAGTCTTGTTTTTTTTAACTTGCTTTTGGTTTCATTCCAATTTCTCTACACTCAACAACTGCTCAAAGGTTTGCCGAGTCACATATGCCCAAACCATTGAATTCGTTGTACTTTCACGAAATTAGTTATCTTTGGGAATCCTGCGTCACCTTTCGGATCTCTTTATTGTTATTTCTTTTACGCCCAACATTACAGTTTCACAATAACGCGTTGGTCAGCAGATGATTCTCAATATTTTATACTCGAACGACATTAGTTTTTATTCCATTCGATTGAATGAAGTCCATACACTCATATTTACATTACAATATTAATCTAATTATTACTTTGTATTTATCAAATATTTGATTATTCTAAAAACTCATTTTCGAGTAGATTTGAAGTGTTTAATTAAATAAAATGGTGCTTTTTGTGTGTCAATGATGATGCGGTTACTGATTTCGATGGATCAGCAATTATTGCCTGCACTTACAGTGGAAGAAACAATTCACATGTGAAAACAATACACAAAACGCGTACTCTGCAAAAATATAAGAAATAAAAGTGGATATTTTCCAAGTTTCTATTATAGTTCTCTGTCTTTAAAATTTTAGATGGTATAAAATATATAAATGCAATAACATTATACGCTCTTGATCGCTGTACATAATATACGATGTATATTATAATATATTGTGTGTTTGCGGCTATTGTAAGGAGATTTTTTGATCCTTTTATATCCTTCTCGGGTTATTGGCTATAAAATATATTTTATCATTTTTATCCCCCGCATTCTGACAAATAAAAGTTTCCGTTTTACATGATTTCTATACGATTGTACGAGTAGTTGGGCTTTATTGCCCTTTTAAGCTGTTGCGTTTACTTATTTATATTATGTGAATGATGGTCAATGGAACATGTTTTTATTTTCCGAAGTCATGTTATTTTCATTTGTACAGAGTAGTGAGTACCATACATACCGTCCCTATATTAAAAGAAAATCAGAGAATCTGCCAAGACTCAAAGTCATACGGTCGCACGCGTTCTCTATAATATATAGGTACTTATACTTATATATCTTCATTATTAACCACACTTCAAATATATAAATATATTTTTATTAAATGTCAAAACGTCGAAAGCAATATTAAATATGAATATTCATAATCATTCATAAACAATATTTTAGATTCTGAGCAAAGCGAAGAATGTATTGGTTTTACAATGATGTGTGATTTTTTTTTTTTTTTTTTTTTTTTTTTTTTTTTTTTTATGTCTGTGTACAAAAATACTACCCGAAATAATGCTCCGATTTTCACGAATAGGGTATGTTTCCGGTAGCAAAGTGGACGTAGTTGGTACTTTACTTAGGTCATTTTTTGAATTTCTCAAAATTGACGCTATGCGGTAGAAAAAACGGCGAAAAAATGACGAAAAAACTGCATTTTTCGCGAAAAATGAAATTTCGACGAATTCGATTTCTATATTTCACGATAACTCAGGCAATTTTTAAGATAGAGACCTGAAATTTTTTTTGGATGTTCACATAGCTACTATATATATGTGGTATAATTTTGGAACCGTTACATTAATTTTTCTCCAAAATATAGGACTTTGAATAATTCGTAAAATTCACGTTTTTACGTATATAATGTGTGATAAAATTGTCAATTTTGGGTATTTTAGTCTGAAAATTTTACTGAAGTATACTTACATATTACTTAACATCATACTAAAATATTAGAAAAATCCATTGTCAAAATTTTTTTTTATAGCCGTTTTAAGTTGATATTTTTAGGAAAACGAAAATTTTAGAATCCATACATATAAATAAATATTCTGAAAACACTTTTACTACCCGAAATAATGCTTCGATTTTCACGAATAGAGAGTTTCAGATGTAAAAGTGGATGTAGATGGTACTTTATTTAGGTCATTTTTCGAATTCCTCAAAATTGACTATAAGCGGTAGAAAAAACTTCGAAAAAATGACGAAAAAACGGCATTTTTCACGAAAAATGAAATTTTGACGAATTCAATTTCTATATTTCACGATAACTTGGGCAATTTTTAAGTTAGAGACTTGAAAATTTTTTTGGGTGTTCACATAGCTATTATATATATGTGGTAAAATTTGGGAACCGTTTTTTAAATTTTTTTACTAAATATAGGACTTCGAATATTTCGTAAATTTATCGTTTTTACGTATATAATGTTTGATAAAATTGGTAATTTTTGGTATTAGGGTCTGAAAATTTTACTGAAGTATACTTACATATTACTTAACATCATACTAAAATATTAGAAAAATCCCTAATCTCAATTTTTTTTTATAGCTGTTTTAAATTGATATTTTTAGTTCAAACGAAAATTATAATCTGACTGAACTTCGCTCAGAATCGTTTTTTTCGAATGCAATGGTTTATCATTGCATTCAAATTCTAAGTAAAATTAAACGCTATGATCCGCACACCTGTATCCTGTGCGGCAGGAGTATCAGCTCTTTTTATAATACGCATTTATATAAACATATTTGAATTCAGATTTATTTCCATAGTTACGCATTATTAAAGATAAAATTATTCAAATTTCACAAGTTCGACTATATAAAATATTATTTATTTAATAATTATTATTATATTTTATATAATACGTTTTTAGAAATAAAATACTTATACTTTTTTTGACACAATCTCGATATCTTATAATATATAGTTGTTAAATATTGTATGTATTGGATTTACAAACATGTGTATCTCTTTTTATTATTTTTCTTTTATGTATGTATACATTTTTTCTACTCAAAATGCTCCGATTTTCATGAATAGAATAATATGTTTTCAATAAGAAAGTGAATGTAGTTGGTATTTTATTTAAGAAATTTTTCGAATTTCTCAAAATTGAGCCTATATGCTATATGAAAAACTACCAAAAACGACAAAAGTTTTTCACGAAAACTGAAATTTTGACGAAATATAGAATTCTATATTTCATGATAACTCAGGCAATATCGAACTTCGAGACTTGAATATTTTATTAAATATTCACATATAGATACTATTATATATTATATATACGTGATAAAATTCTGGAATTCTTACGTTAATGTTTTGATAAAATTGGCAATTTTGAGTTTTAAAGTCTGAAAATTATATTGTAGTATCCTCATATATTTTTCACATATTGTTTGACCAAAATATCTCAAGTCAATTTCTCTTTTACATAGCTGTTTAAAGTTGATATTTTTAGTATAATTGCAAAATATGTTACATGGTTTCTTCTTATTATTTCTCAATATTTTTACAATGATTAATAAAAAGAAGGCTTGATATTGCAGTAAGATATACAGATTTAAAGAGGATAGTATTGAATTTTGATTAAAATTTGATTGCAATGATAAATCATCGCATTCGAAAAAAACGATTTTGAGCGTAAGTCTGTCAGATATAGGCATTTAGGAGACTCATTTAGTGATGTTATCTTTTATGGGCATTTATATTGAACGTAGAGACTTAAAAATTTTATTGGTTGTTGATGTGTGATAAAATTTTGAAACTTTTACGTTGATATCTTCATGTAAATAGATACCCATTGATGCGTTACATATTTTTAATAAAAATTTAAAATTTTTAATTAATACCTATATTTCATTGAATTTCACCACAATCTTTTTTCAAATACGATAATTTATCATTGCATTCAAATTTTAATTAAAATTTAATACTATCCTCTTTACACCTGTATCCCTTCCACAGCAGTATATCAGCTCTTTTTTTTTCTTTTTTTTTTTTTTTTTTGTTAGTTTTTTCTAATAATAATTTATTTTATTATATAGATACATGATTTATTTATATAATATAAATACATAGATATAATTTATTTTTATTAATAATGTTACAAACGCATTATTTTTTTTCACATTTAAGATTTAAGATTTAACCAAACTAAACTTTTAAATTACTAACACGGTTAAAGTCGATTTAAAAATAATTTATGTGCGTTTGTTACTTACTAAAAATATTTACAATTGATTTATCGGCGTAGGAAATAACCTAAATAACTAAATTCGATTTTTGATTTATTTAGTATTCGTTTCAGTATTTAAACGTATATGAAATTATATACAAATGCAATTTTATAAAATTGAACAGTATTCGTAACATCCGTTATATAAAAATTAATATAATAAATTTTAGACTTTATTTTTAATCGATTATAAAAATTTAACCAAACAAATAATGGAAATGTTCAACGGTTAAATTTGAATTTTAATATATATATATATATATATATATATTATATTTTAATATTTATAGTTTGTTTCGATTGTACATCAACTCTCAGTCTATCAAAATGACAACTGTTAAAATATTATGTTCATTTACCGGAAATTAGAAAAAAATTAATTTTTACACTTTCTAAATGGATGTAATGATGAAAAAACCGTTTATGATTTGTATTCACAAGTATTTCACGGGCTTATTAAACTTTACAAAAATATACGCCTAGTTTAACCTATAAAAATATTATTATATTCAGTACTGCACTTTCCCTTAAATGGAACAATAATTAGTATAATATAATATAACAATTTATTTCGGCGTTAACGTTAATTGATTTCATTATTAGATATCTATATTATATAAATTATATGTTGCTACACATAAAAAATAAAAACAAATTCCAAGAGAAAGTAGCTGTATACAAGATGATTATAAAGTTAAACGATTTTAAATTTTTATAATTTCACTTAATTTCATTTATAAAAAAAATATCGAACAACGAAATAAGTGTTATAATTGTTTTTATTTTTTTTCGCCCATTCGTACAATAATTTTTTACACATTTATTTTACCAAATGTTTAAATTATTGTATTGCCATATAATATTGTGATATAATTGTGTGTACCATAATATTATACTATAATACAACGATATATACAATGATGTATAATTATTATCACAAAACACACATCGGGCTGTAAAACAATATAATATCGTATATATTAATGATTTATGAAAAATAATTAGTTTTTCTAACGTGTTTTTCCCCATTCGTACACGAGCTTCAAAATTTTCTTTCAAAAGCGTATATTACACTCGACAAAACAAACGAGTTCTAGTCACGACAAACGCGTGCAATATGTACTGTACATGTATTATAATAATAATAATAATAATAATATAAAATATAGGTAGTGCGTATAGTTTTGCTATATGGAACGCGGTGTAAACGACAAATTAAATAACACCTGTGGTACAGAAGAAAAATGCAATTATTGTGGTTTTTTTTTCTTTTCCAAACACGCGATATTTTTTTTTTTTTTTTTATTTAAATACGAAAAATGGTAGAAAAATTTCACTCGCAAGTTTACCCGCGTTCGCGTACGATAATATAGTTTTCATACTTGCTTATACGCCTATACGGGAACAAAATGTCTTCATGTAAACATTTGTTTGAGAAAATTAAACAATATTTTTCATGTTTACACAGTTATATTATAAGTACCTCTACACGTATAATATTTAAGTAAAATATATAGTTTTGCCCATCGTGCGATAAAGCCTCTCGGGGGTCTTCGGTTAAAAGTTATAACATATTATTATTAGGTATAATATTGGAAATTGTAAATATTATTATTTATATTATTATTGACCGAAATTTCAATATTTAACTATATTAAATAATATTATATTATATTATAATAGCCAGAGTTCATAATACGACTCGATAACGTGAAATTAACTGAAAGGTTATAAAAAATTTAAATATATAACCTGTACAAATATTTGTGTATATTATAAAAATGTATAACCTATAGATTCCGCGTTTGATTATATAAATATTATAATAAACGTCTTAAACAATATTAAATTGTATGCAGAAACATATAATAAAAACAATTATTCGTTCATTCATATATATAAAAAAAAAATTGTATTAAATTTATACCAAAATAATATACCTACTTAAAATAAAGTAAAAAAACTACAAATGTTAAAAAAGTTTCGTGATCGTATATATAAAAGTATACAAATAGACCGCGATGACAAAATTTATATTCAAATTTTTTTAAAAAAAAAAAATAATAAAATATATAAAATTATTATACGCGTATGTATAAACTACGTGACGTTTTAAAACTTTGTTATATGATGGTTTGAATAAAAAAAATAAAATAAAATAAAAAAGTTTAGACGACCACGACGAAATTTTAATATTCGTTATTTATACGTACATACACCATTTCCAGAGCGAAACGAATGTTTTTATTATTGCCAAAGTTATACATATATATCTAACCTCTACCTATATATATATATATATTACATAAATCCTACAATATAACAAACAATGTGTATTATTTTATTTTAATATTTTTTGCGTATATTGTGTTATATTCGTATTTTGTATTTTATTAACGGTTACGTTTTATAATGCGGTAACCACAATGGTTGTTGTTAAGATGATTATAAACAAGAAAATATAAGCTTTAAATTTTACAAATAACACACACATTTATTTTAATACAAGTATACAACCGCGTAAGTTATTTTTATAATGTAGTATAATATATACACAGTTTATTGCTATACGGTTTGACGACTCGGCACGACATACATTTTTCTTTGTAGTTTTTCCAACACGATTTTTAACCCTTTTATTGGGAAAAAACAAAGCGATAATATTCAAAAAGATAATAAATCGTATTATAATTTATTTTAATCATATTGTCAAAAATAGTATATTTAAGTACTTACGTAGTACCTATTATATAATATTATATACGAATCGATATTGGAAGAAATCAAACGGATTGAAAAATACAAAATTATTTAACCCGATTATTTCAAGTAATATGATACCTACGAGTATTTAAATATTATACTGTAAATATTTAAAAAATGTACCCAGCAAAATACTTAAAATTAGTAATTAAATAAATAATAATACTAATACGTTTTAGTGTGAATATGTGTATAAAACGAGTAATTTATAATATTTTATTTTATCGACCAAAAAATTGTAAATGTTTGATAGTACCTACACCTAATATTTTTTTTGTATCATTATACACATACTCGTATAATATTATATTATATAGTAATTACATGAATTATTATTGTGATAACAGGCAACAACAGTGTAAATACGATAATAATTTATCTCTGAGCAATATAAATCACAATAATATTTGAAAATTTAAAAATTGTTCGTTTATATAATTTATTATGTACCATAGTTTCGTTCCTCAAAACAATTTGGACTAAAGACTAAACACGAGTTTTGGCATCGTTTCAATACCTAACTTGTAAAAGCGTAAATTATCGCTAAAAAACCAAACTCGTGTAAAATATAATATTATATAAACATTTAGCGAAACCATCGGGTGGAGAATTATATTGTTTATTTAATACCAAAAAATAAAACCTTTATGAACGTATGCCCTTTGATAACTTTTGGTATAACGTATAACAACAATATTCTAGCAGGTGTCTACAATTTGTATTGTTTCGAAGTCGTTTACATAAATTTTACATAGGTACTATATGTAACACACCTGTCTGCGTAAATTCTATAGAAGTTTTTTTCAACTCCAATTAATAATACGATAATATAATATTAATATAATATTTCGTAAACTATTAATTTATTTAATAATTCATTCAAGACTACTTTTTTCCCCTCACGACAAAAAACTACGCATTTTAATTATTCAGATACGAAATGTTAGTAAAAGAACAAAACTCTGAGTGGTGAAAGCTGAAACCCAAATAAACATAATATGAAATATAATATATACATGAAAAACTTTGAGGATGTTAAGCATCATCCTCTCTCTTCGATTGGGCTTAAGCATTACTATTGAAAAAACATTTCAACAGTTTGAGTGATTTCAATAGAATTATATGTGTACGTAAAAGAAATACAAAGTCGAAAATAAATATTAAATTTCGACTTGAAAAAACTTCAGTTCATTTTTACCAATATCATAATATAGCACAAATTCTCTATTTCTGGACTGCTGCGGTGACTGGAATGAATAATTTCGATCGGTCGTTCGTCTTTTATGCTATTTTTGAATGTGACAAGCTTCTTTGATTGGTCGTCCTATCATAGATAGTCATTAAGCGCTTGGTTGTGTTCGTGCATATGCGTCTACGATTGGAGTATATATTTTTACCGTACCGCCTAGTAAACCTCTATAATATATGTTGGATTGCTCGTTCTCTGTGTTTTTGCATGCACGTCTGTGTATCCATGATTGGAGTATATCTTTCTTCTGTACTGGCTAGTAAACCTCTGTATTATTTGTTGGCTCTTAAATAAGCCGTTTTGGTTTACACTTCGTAACAAAGTGTGGGTTTTTTTCTATATATTTCGAATTCTTAGTTTTGTTAGATATTTCTATGTAAAGAATTAAAAAAGGTAATCTTCCAGCAAAGTTTTATTGTAGAATATTGACAATTTATAGATTTTCGATCAAATTTTCTATGTTGAAATCTTTATCTACTATTCAAAAAATATCGTCCACATACATTATCCAAGTTTTAGGAAATTCTTTCAATGATATTTTGTTGTCCGTTTCAAATTTGCTCATATAAACCTCTGCTAGAAATGAGGATGACGGAACAAAAAGAAACAGGTATAAGATTTAAGGAACACATCGAAAGCATGAAAAATCAGGGAACTGATAAGTTTCCTATAGTAGAACACTTTTTAGAATTTAATAATAATATTAACACAGTAAAATTATTAATTCATCTTGTGATGACGTCATCATGCGCGGGGAACGCACACTATATAAGGGAAATGTACACGCCGATAACGGTGTGATAACTAACCTTATATATTTTTATTATAAATTAATTTTATATAGATAACGAAAATAATAAAATAAAATTTATTTATATTTTATTCTCATTTCTCAAACTTTAATTAAATAAATAATAATTATTATTCAAATCGTAAACCCAAAGTAAATAAATTAAAAAAATTAAGATTCGTGATATTATTATAATAATAATACGGATAAAGGTATATTACATTTTAGAATAAACAATTTATAAAAAATATGATTTTTAAATTATATAAACATGAAATGATTGTACCATAAACCATCTCTTTAAATTAAATATAAGATTAAAATAAAAAAGAATAATAATATAAAAATTAAATTAAGTTTTTATAAGTATATTCTAAACTAGAGTTGCAGTCATGTCTTATTTTACCAACGTAATGTTTTTGTATGAGAACAAATAAAATGAAATTTATATTTTTTATATACCTAGGTAGTTAATATAATTAAAATAAAATTCTAAAATAAAGTCTAATAATAATTAACTAAAAAAAAAAATTAATTAATCATATAATTTTTAATCTAAATTAATTTGTATAATTGATCAATATCTAATCAAATAATTTAATACCTCTATTTACAAATTCCAGAAATATTTAAAAATTATTTATCGTTTTTAATAACAAAAGAAGAAAAAACGGACTTCACCACTAAAAAGTATAAAATTATAGAAGTATATTAGGTATACAAGATAAACACAAATTTAATTTAAATAATTATTAATATTAAAATCAGATTACCAATAGTTTACATGCCCGGATATTATATTCTATGAAAATAGTATAATTAAACACTTCTTATCAATTAAATATTTAACATTTCAGTAATACCAACATTGAAATTATTGAAATTTTTTTTTATAATTTTTATTTTGATAAAAAAAAATTATCCGAAATGTTTAATATATTATTTTAATAAAATTGAATTATTCCGTATTTCTGTCGTTATATTCGATCCAATTTATTAGAGATAAAATTAAATTATGTAAATTTTATTATATTCAATATGCTCGTATGCGTATGTATTATTCGCGACAGTATACGAGTCCATACAATATTATAATAAATGTTTGCGTAAATGCCAAATGTTTATTTTTATTGTCGCCGATACAAGAACGATATTAAAATATATAATATATATTTATTATATACGATAATTGCGCCAAAAAAAGAAACGAATAGGTGGTACATTATATTATTGTTATTTTTTCAAATCGTTTGTATTCGCTTTGTATAAATGCGCGATCGAGTGTAATATTATTACATTGATAAAAGTAAAATAAAAATAATAAATTATTGACGTGTGTGTGTGTGTGAGTTTTATTATAATATCATTAATAGTCAATAATATAATAGAAATGATAACATAATAATAATATTGACGTATGCGCTCTCGGGTAGTATCGAGTCTTATCGTTCCCCAGAACGTTTTCTGCAGTTATTTTCCAATACGTTTAGGTTTAGATGTGACCATGTTATATTATAATATTATTTTATATCGTAAAACAAATATTTACCCGCGTATACAGCCAGCCACGCATACCAAGGTAACGGTTAACCACACGACAATATATTTTTTTTTATACGTCGTGTGCGTATATTATACAAAAATTATTATATTTAACATAGGTACTTAATATTTTACCGCATAAATGGATACCAAAGTGCTGTGCGACTATTATTCCTATATATACATAACACTTGCGTAGTAACTGGTAACACCACATGTCCGCTTGTGCGAAGAGTATAGTAATTATAAGACAATATAATTTTAATATTATAGAATTGCAATCATATGTACGACATGAGTAATAGTGTAATATGAAAATCGTTAAATCGGTTAATAATAATAATAATTATATAATAATAATATAATATATTTAATATATTATTTTAATAATATACTTCATATAGTATATTGTTATTATCGTGTTGCTTGTGCGTGCGAATGACACAATAACATTATATTATAGCCTATATATTATATTATATTGAATATTATAATATGTGGAGCAAGGCCATGGACGATCCGAATAGACAATCCGCACGCAATCGATCCATAAGGTACACGAAGTATAATAATATAATAATATTATGTTAGAATATTATACGTGTGACATGGCCGTACCAACGAACACCGCCCAAAATCCGAGGAATAAAATATATTATATAAAATTATATTATATTTATGGACGTATTATAATTATTTATACAAAAATACAAAATATATTACGGTACACGCGGTCAAACATAATATATTGCAGGTTATGCGATGAACTTTCGTCCGCATGGTTTTTTTTTATATCTATTATAATATATTAAAACAGTAACGGCAAGTATTTATACGGTGAAACAAAAATCGATGGAATTAAATTAAATTAAAAATTACTACAGTGTCAACGTAAAAACAACGACGTTATACTGAAAAAATTCGCACGTTTTAATTTATATAACAACATATTATTATTTTCATCCGAACACAATTCATAAATACGTAATATATAGTTAAATATAATTTGTAAATTGCGACTCGATAATTTTTTTAATTTTTCAGTTCAATAGATATATATATATTTATTTTTTTTTTTTAAATAAATAGGTAATTATAAACGTAACTATCGAACAGAGATTTTAAAATATGATTCATTTGTAAATGTAACTTTATTTCCTAGTTATACTTACGTAACTATACACATTTAATGGTAATTATTTAAAAGACATATTATATCATTAATTAATATATTAATATATTAATATATCTTAGACTTTTTTTTTTATGCCTTTAAGTCATCGAATAACTCTTGTCAATTTAAATATTTATATTATAATATAAAATTTTTAATAATAAAAAGAATACCTGGAGGTAAATCGAAATAAACACACAATTTATAAAAATTATAAATTTAAAAAATGCAAAATAAATTTAAGTAAGAAGTAAAACATATTTAAGAACAGAAATATATTATTATCTTGTCGTCGGTTCGAAAAGATTAAGTCTTCGTAATATTAGAATGTCGCTGCAGCTTAATCAGTTTCAAAAGCTCAACTAAGATAGAATTTTATCCTTTTTAAACTAATAATAACAATTTCTACCGGAGATGTTGTCACGTCACGCGTCTTGTCGATGATCACATATTATTATACGTTGTCACGAAACATGTCAGGAGTCAGGATAAAATCATATCAAAAGTAAATGAGGAATAATATTGTATTATTAATATACTGAGTATATACTCGTATTATACATTAAACATTATATATTTATATTACAGAGAGAGTATAAAAACGAAGTAGGAACTTTCCTTCGAATATTTATTACAATATCATTTCCAACATGATAATATACATAAATACGAATATATTATTAACACAATAAAATTATAAGAATATATTTTAAAATTTCAAAATTTGATCGATATTTACTCGATGATTAATTTCTTTGCGCTATCTATAATATGTATATTATATAAATGTATGTATAATGCAACGCGAAATCGGAAAAATGGTATAAGACACTGATAAAATATTAAATAATAATAATTTGTATAATTGTTATTTAATGTTTGCGAGAGAAGTAACAGTTGAGGATTTGAAAATGTATTACATTATATAATACATGTATTATAGATTTATAGTGCACTCGGTTTATACTTCTCGGCAGTGGCGTATTTCGAACAAAATTCTGGGGGGTCCAAAATTTTATTGGTAGGTATATAATAACGAATATTTTTGCCTACAGTATTTGAAGAAAAAATTCTTCAGTATAACTATATATCTCTGTACATAGCGAAAAAAATACTCATACAAGTACATAAGTAATATATCGCACTTCAGGTTAGGTACCTAATAATAATTATTATTGTATTATATATATAAATAATATATAATTTTTTCAGTTTTGTCATTATTTATAATATAATAAATTAATAAACAACAAAATTACAAAATTAATGTAAAAAAATAATATGAAAAATAAGGATCGCTATAGTGATTTTTGGGGGTTTAGTACCTTTGGAACCCCACCCCCTCCCACAATAAATACGCTGCTGCTTCTCGGTAAGTTCGTTGACTGCAGTTTTAGAGTATTTAAACCATCTATACACAGAGATTTCCTGTTATTATAATGTGTTATCTTCTTATATAAAATATAATATATAATGATAATAATAATATATAGGTAAGTAGTTTTCAAATGTTTAGCTTTGCGTTGGCTTATATTATTATATATTACGTTCGTTCGAAGAAACATATTAAACAACGAAAACAGCAGAGCTATACGACTTTTACAATATAACGACACTCGTTCAACGTGCTCTATATATTATTATAATCGTATTACGCTGTTATGCAATCGAAATATTTTCACTCCCGGTAATCCAATGTTGAATTAATGTATACCAACGTATATACACACACTTAACATTTATATACGTTATAATGATATAGTACATACTATATAATATTATATAACTATATCTACATAGTATATACGAGGAATTGTAATATTTATCTTATACGCAAGCTCTATTATATTTACCGAACCTAACTTATGTACGTATCCACGTCACTTATGATTTTTTTTAACGTTTAAATATTTCCATCGTTGTATAATAATTGTATTATCTTTGTGGAAACGTGGAATGGAAACAACTACACGAAACGTTTCGAAAATATATAAAACTGAATAACTAATAAATGAACCGAAATACATATAGAC
The DNA here is from genome assembly GCA_021307375.1 of Tetraneura akinire. Lineage (NCBI taxonomy): Eukaryota > Metazoa > Arthropoda > Insecta > Hemiptera > Aphididae > Tetraneura > Tetraneura akinire. Next base: position 26,385,289 of record JAIUCT010000007.1, on the reverse strand, counting down.
TATATTCCATTGTCATGCGATGCATAAAAAATACAAAATCGTAGAATCATATAATATAGTATAGATAATAATAATATAATATATTATATTATATTGTGTGTGTGTGATCTTGATTTAATAAAAAGCAAAGTCCAAATCTTTTTCTATATTATATTCTACATTACAAAATAATATATGTATAATATATTTTACGTAGATTTAACTTTTAATTTAAAATTTTACCATTATGCCATTATGTACATCTATATTACACAATATGGTAATAATATTCGTAATATCATATTTTTACATCTTTTTGTTGTCTCTTATTAGTCCAACAATAAAATATATTGTGATTTCGTCGGACGAAAACATAAGGTTCTGACTTCTGAATGAACAAATAGTCGAATGCATCGAATAAAAAAACTCGACGCTAGAGAAAAACTCTTTCTATTTCGTTCGTCAACCACATAATCAAAATGTAATATAGGTACTGACAGTAACATACTAACATTTCAGTGACTTTCTACGTAAACCCATGATATTATATCCGAAATCTAAATTTTAAGTATAGTAATAATATTTTTTTTTTTTTTAAATCGGACAGGATAGTGATGTAGACAATATTTGGTGGCATTGTATTTCGAATATTTCGATGGTTTATATGATTTTAAACTCAAATTTGAAAATTTTTATAAAATATCATAAAAACATATTGTTTAAAGACTGTTATAATATGACTATGGGGATATTCGAAAAACGATCTAAATGTTATAATACCTATTAATCTATTATGATATACCCTAAACCTAAACACGTTTATTTATCGTGGTATGCGCACATAATTTGTGGTTATCAAAGGTACCGCTTTTACTATACCTACCTAAAACATGTTTTCATTATAATATACGCATAAAATAATAATAATAAAAGCACTCGTCATTGTAAAACCAATATGCATTCCTGAGTCCTATATCAGCTTCTTTCGGAATCTACAATTAAAATAAAATTACGTAGAAATTACGTTTCGATCATTTGTACGTATACGTAAAACGGTCTATCATAATACTCGTATTATTTTATATTATATATTGTACCTAATTAATAATTATTATAAAGATGCGTATTTGTCACTATACGTACTATTATTATCGTATTTTATTATGTTCTACATTTCCAGACAACATTATATCATATATTTTAATGACTGCACGTATAGCGACACCATACGGTTTATAAATAGTATAATGGCACTGACACGGCGAAATATATTCACTATACGAGAGTATGTTTAGCCGCTCTTGTAGCGAAACTATAATCATATACATAATAATACGAGCGTATACTACGTACAACATAATAATAATATTATTGTAACAAGAAGACGCGTGTGAGTGCTTCGGTAAACAGACTTCGAAAAAGACCGTGTAGGAATTTATTATATAAATTTACAATATTATATTGAAACTATATCATATTGTGTATAATGTACGACATGAAAATAATTATTTTACGTATAAGTGCAGTGTATTGGGTTAGAGTTTTCCATAATGTGTTAAGAGGATGCTATACAACCTATATATAATATATTGAATTGTAAAAAACTAAAAACATGATCATGAAAAACAGTAAAAAGTATACTTAAAAATAATTTTAGAGATAAAATACTCATTATAAAAAAGATAGAGGACAATATTTCCGAGGGAACCTCATACGCGTTTTTCGAAAAATGTATCTATAACAAATAGTTACAGAGATTTAAAAATTGTTAAAATAATGCTTTATCTAATGTTTTATCAATTTTTAAACAATTTTTAAATCTCTGTAACTATTATTATTGTTAAATTTTCGAAAAACGCATATGACGATCCCTCTGAAATGTTTTCCTCTATCTTTTTTATAATGATTATTTTATCTTTAAAATTACTTTAAATTTAAAGTATATTTTTTACTGTTTTTCATGAACATGTCTTTACATTGGAATATAGGTGGTATAACATCCTCTTAAGAAGAGTAAGCGTAGACTAGACTATTCACTTATAATAGGTATATTATTTTTCGAACGAATAATACCTATATATGCATAACGTCATTTGTCAATATTCTCATCTCGTATTTTTTACATTTTTTTACAAGCGTTTACTTTTCGATTCCCGGATCGTTATAACTTATAACATATAATAATTATTATAATATTGCATATAACGAGAAGAAGGAGGAAGACTTACACTTGAATCTCCGTAAATATAATCGTATTTCCAAGTTACAATAAAGAATAAAAAAAATCGTGCGAGTCGCATACACTATTTTATAACGTTATCATAATGTACCTATGCAGAAATATATTCTTTTTGTGAAAAAAATAATAATATAATATATTTTTAGTTTTTAATTTTACACAAAATCCTGGCGTGCGCAAATATTGATATACCCTTTATTTATACTGACATAATAATTATATTATAAATATTACAATAACACGCGCACCATCGTACGCATTAATATTAGAAAATATTGATAAAAAATTAACCGGGAATATTTGCTTATTATATCATAATATTATAGGTACGCCAATTCGTTTCCCTGAAATGTCGAATTTAACCGAAATATTATATTAAATTATTATTAATAATAATAATAATAATAATAATAATAATAATAATAATAATAATA
>JAIUCT010000007.1:26310433-26382627 GCA_021307375.1 Tetraneura akinire | reverse complement strand
AATAATAATAATTATAATAATAATAATAATAATAATAATAATAATAATAATAATGATGATGATTATATAATTAATTAATTAATAATAATAATAAATTATTATTATTAAATATGCAAATCGACTTTTATATATTATGTAAAATCAATAATATATATATATGTAACATATTATATATATAATATAGGTATAGGCACCTAATTATTGTTTTATTATAATATTATACGCATAGACGTCCGCATAAGTATAGACGTTATTTTTTTCTTTTCTTTCTAAGGCTTCGTCGAATGTAATAATATTATTATATAGTCAACGATATTTAAGTTTTTTTTTTACTCGTCGTTCGGCCATTTATAACGTATAAATTAATCGATAAAATGCTAAATTTATTTCGTAATTATTATACACAACATAATATTGGATAAGCAATATAATGATATGAATTTACTGCTGTCAAGCGTAGTTTATATACGATAAAATGTCAATATAAATATAAGAAAATATTAATATGATATTAATATTATGTACAAAATAACTCGTATCCAATGACAGCAGACGAAAGCGTATGTGTTGTTACTTGTACAAACTATACAGATTAAACGTATAAAACGATCGAAATCGAACGGTCAGTATAAATAATAATAAATGATTATAATATTTACTATAAAGCCACTATAACTAAATAATAATATTATTATGACCGCTGTAACCGCAATGGTTCTCGTTCGTACGCGTTATTATAATGAATATTATTATGCATCAGGCAATCGCGTATAACTTCATTGGTAAAACGGCGAGGAACAAAAGGTACAGAGTAAATATTTAATTAATATTATTTAAATTTGTTTTCATATATATGCGTATAACTATTATGTTGCATAAAATTGTGATATTTACTAAAGTACCTGCATTTGGTATAATTGTTATGGAATAAAAGTAAAACAATAATAATGCAAATATGAAAATGAAAACAAATTATAATTATTGTAAAATAATATTGCGTATTGGTGTATAGAATTATAGAAATACATATTTTACGGACGTGGAAAATAATATTGTTATTATATCGCATGACCTAATCAAAACTAAACTCTATTAGTGATTTAAATGGAATTTAAGAAATACACACACACACACAAACATGATATTATTATTAAACTGTTGTTTATAAATCGATATAACCGATATAGGTAATAAAGTGATTAATCTTGTATAATTACTTCCGAGCAAATTGACTCAATCGAGATTTACATTAATTACTGTATATACATATAAATATTATATTTATAAAATGATTAGGTATTCATGATTATTGATTATAAATTTATAACTTAATTTGCTCCAATATGGATAATACTGTCTTATAATATATAATGATATAATAATAATAATAATGACATTATTTATTTTGAGATATTAACCAATAATCATGCAAAGAATTTCATACGTACCTAGTAATTTGAACAGAAGTTAATAATATATCGTTTAATAAAAGACTAAATTAAAGTATTTATTAGATAGATATATTTTTATAGTATAAAGAGAAAAACTATCTTACTTAACTACTAACCTATATATATATATATATACACAAACAAATAAAACAAAGACTTCGGTGTTTCAAATTATTAAATCCTACCAGTAAGGCAGTAAGTATAAAAAGTTCAGTTAATATACGATAAGCGAATAAACATTTGAACTAATTATAAATAAGTACTTTTTAGTTAATATGTTTTAACTTGACTTTAACTTTTTAACTAGATATCTAATATTGATGAATGGTGAATTGGTGATAATACTCATATTGATAACTGATAAGTTTTAACTCTTAAGTAAAAAACAATATTTATAAAATATATCATATTATTATATGTTATATACGATATACCTGTCCTGAATGCTTATGATTAGGCTTAGGGACTTTTAGCATTTGCATACTTTTTTTAATTATTATTAAATATAGCAGAGTGCGAAATAAATTCGTTTCTCGATGCCATGATATCAGATCTAAAATTTGAATGTGCATATTTTTGCATATTTGATAGATTTTGCAGGAGAGTGCATATTTTAAAAGTTTTATGCTTATTTTGCATATTATGTCAAAAATTTCAAATTTCAAATTAAAAACTATAGATACATAAAAATTATACATACATATTTTAACTGGTTGAAAAAAATTGTATTAATAGGACTTAATATTCGGAGATTTACATTCGAAAACATAAGAAAGTATTTAATCGTACAATGTAATTTTCAAGAAACTCAAAATGATGCAGAATTAATGATGTAATTTTTACAGAGAGTCAGAGAATATACATTTTATTTTATATAAAACAATTGTTTTATTTAAGTAACAAAGTTATGCCATTTAAAAACATTGTAAAATTGTAATAATTTATTGTATTTTATTTTATTTTTATCTATTTATTTTTTAATGATTTTATTTTATTTTTAATTCTCGGTTTATTTTTTCAAATTTAGTTGATACATAATATTCAATAATAAAAGTTGTATCTTTGATTAATAATTTTTAGTTATTGTTAATTATTAGATATAAATTTGAACTAATAACTTTTTAAAGTTAAAAGTGAAAATAACCGAGATTTAGTGCATATAAATGCATATTATAATGCATATTTTAATGATTTTAGAAGCATATTTGCATGCATATTTGTGTATTTTTTAGAGCTATAAGTCCCTAAGCCTACTTATGATATTTATTAATTAAAACTTACAAATTATAATATATAATTTATATCGTTAAATTTTAATAATTCTAAAAAAATATAAAAATAAAATAACAACGAATACCAAAAATTAAAAATTATAATATTTTTTATATAATTAAAGTGAGCTATTAGTAATTATTAATTAAGAAGGTTTGAAAAGTATTATCATTTTATTATATTAATAACTATGATCAAAATCAGTCGTGTTCGGTCAGCCCTAGTATAGTATAAGTAGTATACACCAACACCATACAGACATGTTTTGCATGATATTCACATCGAAAAACCCATGTACTTTAGGTTATTCTTCATTAATGTAGGATGTAGCATAATATATATATATATATATATATATATATATATATAATACACAATACATTTATATTTTTAATATCGTCGTCTTCCGAAGACGACCTTCGTCATTCGGGAACCAAAGCAACCGCATCCAAAACTCGGAGACACACGAATATGAGTACAACTTCGCTCATATCATTTTTGATTGTCTTTCCCTTTCTATTCAACATATTACTTTATTTAATCGACTTAATTCCTACAATATTACTCTTACTCCTTCCATTCTCTCGTCAAATAATGAATTAATTATTAACACTAATATTAATTTTATATTAGAGGTCATTTTATACCAGATTTTATATCTTAGATTTATTATTTAATTTTGATCTATTATTTTTTTAAAAAATTTATTTCTTTTTATTTTTGTCTCTTTTTATTTTTATTGTAAAATGTTGAAATAAATTGTAATATTACAAAAAAAAATTCTAATAAAAAAAGGAAAAAACTATGATCAATCATCGAGAATCGTATTATTAAACTGATATACCTGGTATACGTCTATAATTCTACATTAATATATTAATAAATTACTGACAAAAAGAAAAATAGATCAAACTTTTCTATCTTGTAAATTTAAAAACAAAGTTTTAATTTAAAGTATAATGATTATTTAATAATATATATTAAAGACAAATAATAAATAATAACTAATAGTCCATAAAAATTCAAATAAACTGAAAATTCAACATTTACACAAAGTAGGTATATTATAGTCAACAATTAAAATATATTAAAGCATTCAAAGAATATTTTTTTTTTTTATTTTCTCTTTGAGTGTTTTGTGTTTATATAATGAATAATAATAATAATAATATATGAAATATATTATTGTTATGATTTGAATTATTATTTTAAAATCAATAATTGAATTAAATAGGTAGGTACTTATTTTATAGTATTGTAAATTATGTTAATTCGATTTACATATATTTACTTTTTAAAGTGCTATCTAATGCGATCATTTGAGCTAATTTTATAAAATGAAAATGAAAATGAAAGATTTATGGTTATAATGGTATATACAGCAAAAATAAAATAAATAATTGTATAAATAATTGATAAGTAAAAACTAAAATAATTATTTTTAATATTATTTACTTTAGCATAACGAAACGATGAATACTCGTACGAGTGTACGTCGTAGGCACTCATATAAAAACTCGACCGTTGTTATTATATTAATATATTATTACACCAATGCATCATCATATTATCGTAATACGATTTTATATCACGAATAAAGTAATCATATATTAATATTATAGTAATTTCAGGTACCTATATTATTAATTATATAAAAATATATATTCATAAAAATAATACGCTACATGCCTACATTTTGCGTAACATAATGTACCTCAATATTAAAAATATAATCTACCGAACCCAATATTTGGTTACTGAATACTGCAAGTCTGCAATGGTCAGGTAAAAAATGTATCTAACTTCGAAAGCTTGAAGCTTTTTATTAAAGTATATACTTATTATATATAAGACCATAACTATGAGAGTAAAAATACCTTACATATACGTATAATCTCAATTATTATAATATAACCACGAAAGTATGTTATTATTTTACCTAATAACAACGTACACCATATTTTCAACTACTCAAGACCAAGTATAGATAAGTTAAGTAGGTAAAATCATGGACGCCTTTTGATATCAATATTGGATTAGCAAAAATGAAACAGAATAATATTATAATCAACTGTCTTACGTCGATTTATTGTCACACTGTGAATTTTATCCTGCTGTATTAAATATATTAACAATATTTTTATCTTTATCTCCAATAACATGTATACTATAGAAAGGTCTTTCAGTACTTTAAGGGTTTAAGGCGAGTAAAAACTTGAAAAACTTCGATCTACGATAAGTGAAGAACGGCTCAGTGGACTTTGTATGAAGAGTGTTCATTGCGAAAAGATAAGAAATACAAAAAGCTGTTTTATGGAAGAAGTAATCAATCATTTTGGAAAAAATCGTCGGCACTTACAATTTTTATTTATATAATAATTTAATAAAAATAATAAACCTATTTTTAAATTTAATTTTAATATGTGTAATAATTTTTATATAACAAATTAAGCATGATAAATTTTTTTTATCGTATTTTTTTATTTATACTCGTATAATATAACAAATATAGCTAAATAATATGATTTTATGCAATTAAAAAATGTTCATTGCCTCCCCTGAAAAAAATTATATGGTCACCCATGGGTATAATATACATAAAATTATTAATTATTAGTTTATTACATATTTTATATAACATTTTAATTTTTTATTAAAGAATAAAACGTTTTATAAAATCACATATATAATATATTATCTTACTTTCTTCTGATATATAATATAAGAGAAACGTAAATAAATAGACGGACTTTATTTCAATGAATATTCAAACTTTGTTTTTGAGCAACGATAGTCAGTTAATTTATCCTTAATTTTCGTCGACGCCAATTAATTTTAAGCAATTAAGAATAAACTTAAAAGTAAAAACCTATATAAAACTTATCAAAACGATTATTCTAACTGAATATTTTGTTTTGATGAAGTTTTTTAACATTAAAGTAATTCAATTTTACTTAGATTATAGCGAGTTAATTATTTTTTTAAAGAAAGTTAAGAAAATAAGTCTATAAAAAACGTTAAAGTATTTTAGTATTAAAACGTACCGGTTATTACATTACCCATTATAATTATTAATGAATCGATGCGCCATAAAAAGTATTGTTTTTGGTATAATTTTCGTAATTTAAAAAAAATTATATTGCGATGTACGTATTTATGGGGAATAAGAAAAAAACTAATAATAATAACAGTACTATAATAAAAGCTTTAGATCCTCTTTAAATATCCCTAACGTATTAATAATTTATTAGGGATATTAAAACTATAAAAACGCAGCAATATATCATAATGTTATCATTACGAAAACCATTATAATATTTTTATAGTACATAATAATTTCTGATTTTAACGCGATATTAAAAAAAATTAAATTTTTCCAAACCTGCGAGAATAAAATAATAATAATAATAATAATAATAATAATAATGATAATAATAATAATAATGATAATAATAATAATAAAAATAATAATTTAATTAAACTGTATTTTTGTATTAATTATACCTATAGGCTATAGTTTTTGCAGCGTATAATCTTTCTGAGATTTAACTTATTTATAACTTGGAAGTTAATTTACATTTCGTCGTTTAAGTTACATTCATCAATTATGATAATTTATATAATTATATGAATAATTAATTTGCAGACGATTCAATTATTATAAGTTATCTTCATGCCAATAATCGCCTTATTTAAAGTTGTATGGAATTGTTTATCAGGTTTATTTACATAATTTGTAATTTTTGCTTTATAGCAATAAATCACGATGCTCTGCAGTATATTATATTATTAAGTGATCTCGATATTTTTTACAGAATATAATTGTTTTAAAAAATAAACTTCATTTCAATATTATGTGTTTTGACGTTTGCATAATAATATTTAAAATTTACTTAAACATAATGCTGTTTTCACAAAAAAACCAAAACCAAAAATTTGTCCAAACTGATAGAAATTTTTGGACGGAACACAAATTTGTTAAAAAAAAAATAATAAAACATTTTGTCATAAAAAAAAAACTGAGTTTTGTTTTATTGTGTGACAATGTACACATTGTCATATTTAATGTATATAGATAGACCATAGACGTTACATTTAATTCGGTATTTTGTATAGTTACTACATACAGAATAAAATAGGCAACGTGTAATTAAAATATTAACCAACTCCTTTATATTATTTTATATACATTTATTTTGTCGATTAAAAAATTTGGTAGCTAACAGTGCTTTTTTAAAAAAAAAATTATAAAAATTTAAAACTTTCACAAAATACATAAAAAAGAATAAATATAAGTATATCTCCATAAAAAACTATACGCATATCATATGAAATAAAATACTTTAAAATATTAAAGAGAAACCTTTTTCCCTTTTCACATAATATTTATGACATCCGTTGTAAGTTATAACAATAATATATTATGCATATGATATTATTATCGCATTTCGCATTATAACACTTCATAAAAATTAATTAAATGTATTAATTAATTACACTCACACAGCAGTACTCACTGTATTTCTATTTACACTTGGATCAAAAACTTATAATTTATATTGAAACGAATAACGTCACGTGTATTACACTATTACGAGTATAATATGTAGAAGCTTATATTTCGTTTTTGATGTATGTTATTATATAGGTAATAACACTAATAACGATCCTAACTTCGTATACACGCATATAAGATCAATATTATGTTTTTAAAAATACCTTTGACTTGTATGTACTACATACAATATATCTATATACACACAAATTACGAGTATGTTATAATATAATAAAATATTCATTTTTTAACATTGATTTTATAATATTTAATATTATATGTATTATAAAACGACTGCAGCACGCGACCTTTGACGAGTGCCTTTACATACGAGTACATACGTATGGTATGTATTATAGACTATAGTATATTATTTTTGTTTCTAACGAAAACGTTCAATGAACATACCGTGTTTTATTTCACAAGCCAACCAGTATTTGAATTTTGAACTCGGATGCAGCTGGTTTCAAAGTACAATATATCATTTCAGAAACAACTGCTTGTCTGCAATTAAATAAGGAAAAATTTGATAGAAAAATCCAATCATATTTAATAATAATTATAATGTACCGTCCTACTCATAATATTATGATTTATTTTGTATTTCTTAATATTTCTCTAATTCTTTATAATATAATAATTTTAATATTAATAATATATTATAATATAAAAAAAGAGAAAAAACAAAAAACTCCAGGAATATTATATTATTATCAAGCTGTCCAGTTAAATTTTGTTCATTTCATCGAGTATTACCCTTGATTATTGATCATATTATAGGATAAATGAAAAATATACAAAAAAATAAAAATTAGCAATAGGTATTTATTTTTATTATATCACGTTATGTCGTCCAACAATATAACAATAATTATTACGAATATTACAATGACTACCTATAATCTATATTATGTTATTATTTTACATTGCGAAATGTTATAGGTAGGTACATAATAATTATTAATAATAATAATTAATAATCCCTATCATATTTTATTTTACAGTCCAAGTGATTTATGAACAATTCTCCATAATTATTTACGATGTTTTATGGATATTAATATTATATTATTTTCCAAATAATATAATTATAATTTATAAATTAGTAATCAATCACGCGCGTTATACTATACATCCATTATAATATTATGTGTATAAATATTAAATATTATACCGTACAGGGACTGCTGTAATTCGGTTTTGTAATTTATTGGTGAATAATTAATGTGCGAACGGACTGGAATCGAAATATATTCTAGTTAAAGACTATTGTCCTTGAATATTTAAACTAATTAACGAATATTAATTATTATACTTACTAAATATTAATTCGTTTTAATAACCGTCGAAATTTATAAATTAGGAACAACATAAATACGAGTATAAAATAAACTAATAATATATATTATATTTCAATTCTTTTTTCTTTACTCTTTAAGTAGTTATTATTCGATTTAAATTGTAATTAATAATAATAATATTATTAATTACTTATTATTATTAACTGGTAATCAAGTGATGAGTTGGGTATAATATCACGATTTATTTCCACTATTTTGTTTTCAAAATAGAAATTGCGATGCATTTTTTTTATATTCCCTAACGAGAAAAAACGAAAATATAAATACAATTCTGTTTGTGATTCGCGTACAGACCGTTGTCCACAATCCACTGCTTTCTACTCTATAATAATAATATACGAATCAAAATGTATCGTCTGGACAACGGGCACGAGTAAGCATTCTCGGGTTAGGGCGTTAGGCATACCTAGGTATTATAGGTTTAAACTCTCTTTTTCGATATTTAACCACGGTACAGGTATTACAGTTATATACAATAGCACGATGCGATGCGACGATACGAAAACGCTTTCTCTCCGATCGTTTTGTACCTACGTAAGTAGCAAGTACAATGATAATATTATTTTACAATAGGGATACATGTGACTGCGACTGCCGCGTATATCTAATAAATATCAAACGCGTCGACAGTCGACGACATTCGCAATCGCGCACCGCGACGAAATTGCAGACGCGCGGTGCGACCACCGCAACGGGTTGAAAAAAATAGCATGGATAATATTTCATATACGCGTACTGTTATATCATTAATATTACTATGATATATTATTATTATTATTATTATTATTATTACAGATTACGGGTGGATAATGATGCGTAAACGAACGCTCGACGAAATAAAACTGACGGACGGGCTAGGGGGAGAGATTTACTAAATCGTTACGAGCGCTCGCCTCGGAGCCGATGCCCTGGCGTACGAAACACTTGGCGTAGCGCGATGCAGCGATCGCGCGCCGCTTGGCGCATTGCAGGTGCCGGCGGACCAATGGCTGAATGCCAAGGCTGCCCGTTTGCCCGCAAAAATCCGATACCGCGCGCGCGACCGCGTCAACCCGAAAATATTCCTAGCGGCAGCGGCGGTTACGGTTACCTAACTGCGACCGTAGGTCCGTAGGTGAGAGGAACGTGACGAACCTACGAGTTATAAGTGGTAACGAGAGGGAGGGGGGAATAATAAAAACAAAATATAAACGAATAAAAAACGCACGTCGAATCAAGGAAAAAACGAAAAACTCGGTACGCAGGGGAAAATAATGCAGAAACGGTATAAAATAATAAAATATAATATTCTTAATGTGTGTTCGAACGCCGTCGTCGTTAAATTATTATAGGTACCTACGTCGTATAGTAATAATAATAATAATAATATAATATAGTATTATAACGCAGTATTATAGGTAGGTCGTAGGTACGGACGTGGACGTACGGTGTAAATGTTGGTATTATTATTTTTGTTTTACAATATACTCCTGCGCACGGTTCGAACACATCCGGGGCGTACGATTGTGCGCGCGTCACCAGATCTCGCTCCGGTCGACTCGCTCCTACCGCGCGCGTTCCAATGGCCGACGGAGACCGGTCGACACTTCGACAGTTTTACACTGAACGCGGCTACGAATACAGTCTGACCACAAGCGTTGTTTTGCCGCCGCATCGAGTTACCCACACTCACACAAACGCGTCATATTATTTGTAGTTTGTACTACAGACGAGACGGTTACGTCGCATCGTTGTTTGTTTATTATTATACGTTATTAATATCGTTTTAACGTTCGTACGTTGCCGTGTCCGACAGACGCGGGATCACCGGCCATCGAATTTCACGAATTCGGCGCGTAGTCGATACCGCGACAACGCGATAGTATTTTTCGTCCGGTAAACGCGGTTACCGCGGTATCCGTCGGAAGCGCGCTGCGTTCGTACCCGTTCGCTCGCACACCACACACACACAAGCGCGCGCGCACGCTGTAACCACCGTTGGTTCGGTGACACACGCACTACGCACAAACCGCACGTTTGCCGCGTCAGGAGGTACGTCTGCGACGGTGCATTGTTTTCGTTTTGCTATCACGCCGGATCGGTGATCGAAATTTTTTCCCGTTGACGCCGCCCAGAAACAGCTACACAAAAACATTACCAAAATGGTGAGTAAACACTACATGGAAAACTATAATGTAACTTTCGTTGACTGGGGGGCAGCGCTCTAGTTTTGGTGACTGACGTTAATTTTAGAATAGGGATTTCTTATTTTATGCATGTTTCTTTTCCAAATTATCCCGTTTTCCTCGTAATCGGTTTTATGGCAGTGTCGGTGCGGTCGTGACCGCCACCGCTATCGAGTTGTCGTCCAACATGGCTACCGCCACCGTCGCGGCAACCGTTTTTACCGGTAAACGTGACAATATTATTCGTTCGAATTATTTACGATCGACTGTGGAGACGATAATATTATATTGCTGTTACGGTCCGGTCGGAATGCAGACGGTGCGGCCTTGACCTTTGCGTACGTAGGTGGTAGGTCGTACCTGCACTCGTTTGAGAAACGTCTTTACATTTTTTTTTAATTTTGATTTCGATTTTCAACGTCAATTTTCGCGGCGATGACGGTGTGTGCCGATCTGTTATGGTTTTTTTATTTCCACGCGTTGTACAGCGAAAAATTCCCATATCTGTACCCTGTACGGTTTTCTTCTTACCCGTAATATGAGGTATCTGTGGGGTAGTATTATTTTAATAATTCATTATGTTTATATTATTTTGTTGTTTGTCGTGATATTACCAAACTGTCGTAGCGCGGAGGAAGGTTCGGCGTCGGCAGCCCCTCCGCTGCCGGCACCTCGTCCACCGCACTACCATCTACTTTGATGGCGGTGTAGTGGCGGCGGCCACCGGGCCACACGTTCCCAGAATATGCCGGGTCTCGTACAACGAAACTATTAAACAAACGATTCGTGTGTTTGCTCGAGACGACGAGAACGTCGTCGTGACCGGACGATTTGAAAGGGTTTATTCTTTGATTTTCATTTTCATCATTTAATGAATTATTAATTAATAATGATTATAGGTGGGTTATTGTGTATTAAATTTTGTATTGTAATTGTACAATTTGTACGTGCGAACGATATTATTCCCGTCTAATGTCCATTGACATGGGCGCTATCTAGTGTCATCGTTTCCGTCATATAACTGATAAAGATAAAGTAATAAAAATGTAACATTGCATTTTCTTCGTTCCCCTAATCCTTTTTCGAAGACGTGTACGGTATGTCTGGAATTATCCAAAATACTTGCACGGAATGTCTTTTTACCCCAAATAATCGTGTCTCCCTAACTCGTAAATTATTTGGATTTGGAGGCACTTGTGTGTCCAAAACATCCTTTATAGTTTCTACGATTTTTAACATTTTTTGGAAAAGCATGATATTTTAATAACTAGGCATAAATTATAAGTAAAAAGACTAATGTCGGTTTATTTTTTCCTACGTCTACAAGATTATTAATATTTTCCATTCGTTTACATATTATATCATGATGATTTATTATATCTGTTCTAGATTATGTTCTAGTTAACTATTTATTCAGAATAGTTTCTCAATATTTGTTGGTAAAAGGAAATTGAAAATGGAATTATTTTAAAAGATTACTTACTTAAATGTAGCTTATATGTTTACTTTTATGACCTTGGCTTAGTGACCTATAATACATTTTTTTTCAAATAAATGTTGAAATATGTTATCCTTTTTCGCTTCATCATTATTAATTAGTTATATCATTGTATGTATAGATACTAGATATTTTCACAGAATTTTAGAAATTTCATTTAATAAAATTATTATTAAAATATCAAATATATTTTTGTTATTTGAATATCTATTTATCAAATAGTTATTTAAATATTTTATTCAAGTTATGAATATAACTGTAAATCATCATTAACTTGGCCACCAATATAATAAATGCCAATTAACATTACATTTTAATAACAATTGTACTAGAATTGTATTTATAATATTTACCATTAATCAGTAATTTTTAAATGTGTTTAATATCAAATCTAGATATTTTGAATTAATGCTAGGCAGACAATCTCATATTATATTATTACCTTGACTAAATCAATCTTGATTTCATTTTTGTATTTATCAATTATTTACTATTTTATAATAATATAATTTTTAAATTGATTAATAACCATGATTGAATAGAATAAGATATATAAGATATTTTTCTCAAGTGAATATAGAAAGTTATATAATTGTATTATCTAGGTATTAATTGATTTTGCACATTATTTATTGGTAAATATGTTTTAGTAATTAGATATTCATTTCCTTAACTTAAATATATAAATAAAAACCACATGCCTAAAACATTGAATTTGCATCTGTAGAAATATGAATCATTACTTAGGTAGGTATATTACTTAATATAATTTTAGGTAGGTACTTGAATCAAGTCAATTTTTTTTAAATATATTACCATGTCTAAGATATAATTATTTTTTATTCAATGAAGAATATATTTAATGTTTTCCATTAGGTACTAAATAGTATTGCGTAAAGAAGTAAAATAAAATATGTTTAAGAACATAATATTAAAATTAATTTTAATTTTAGCTTATTCTAATTCTAATTTTTATTTTATAGGCTGATCAACTAACAGAAGAACAGATTGCCGAATTCAAAGAGGCATTCTCGCTATTTGATAAAGATGGAGATGGTACTATTACCACCAAAGAACTTGGAACTGTTATGAGGTCATTAGGCCAAAACCCGACTGAAGCTGAGCTCCAAGATATGATTAACGAGGTCGATGCTGATGGTAATGATATATTATTTTAATTCTAATTGGTTGTATATAATATAAATGTTTTAATTTAGAAATTATGATCTTATTATTTTAAAGGCAACGGCACGATAGATTTCCCAGAATTCTTGACCATGATGGCTCGCAAAATGAAGGATACTGATAGTGAGGAAGAAATCAGAGAGGCTTTCCGTGTGTTTGACAAGGATGGCAATGGTTTTATTAGCGCAGCTGAACTCCGTCATGTGATGACTAACCTTGGAGAAAAGCTCACCGATGAAGAGGTTGATGAAATGATCAGGGAAGCTGACATTGATGGTGATGGTCAAGTCAACTATGAAGGTAATCAATTAAATACACTTAAAAAAAAAAAAAAAAAAATAGTATATAATACTATAATAAGTATAAACTAGTAACAATCCTCAGGATATTTGAGTATATTATTAATTTCTTATATTGAAAAATTTACTCTTACAAAGAGAAATTGAAATTTCATTAAAAAAGTTATTGAATTGGTAAATAATTATTTAAAATTGCCAATTAATTTAACTTTCATATTAAACTAATAAGGTATGAAAGATATTTAATTATAATAATTTATAAGAAAGTAAGTATAAATTTATAAGAATGAACTAATAACAAATATATTAAATAGTAATATATTATGAATAGTTAAGCTTACAATCATAATGATTGAATAGATGTAGTATTGTGGTATGGCTTGGGAGTAGTAGGTAAATAGTTTTTTTTATATCATGTTATCTACATTACATAACATGGATTTAAGACATATTTGTATAAAAAAAAATTAGTAAAACAATTTTGAATAATAAATTTTAATTTAAATAGTAGGTATATTAAATATAACAAAACATTTTTAAATTACTATGATATTCAGGTGTACACATACACCACACATAAATACTTAATTAGTAAAATATATTACATATTATCAACTTTTTCTTTTTAATATAAATAATTATTTGTAATATTATGTACAAAACAATGAAAAAGATATGAATTTAAAAACTAATTCATAATAATTATATTACACAGCAGTACTATTATTTGATTACTATGAATGTAGTATTACATCTGATAAGTTCAAACTGCAAATTTTAATATTACCAAATTATGTAAACAATTGGTTTAAACATTTAATTGAATTTTTCTTTAGATACTTCTTATACAAATATAAGTATTTAATTATAAATTAATTTTGAAAATATAATGAATATTAGTAATTATTTGGTAATTAGAAATAGGTATTCACTATTGTAAGTGTTTTCAAATAATAGTAAATTACTAATTAGTTATTTACTCCTAATTAATTATAACCAATAGTTGTATTGATCAGATTTGAAATTATCCTGGTACGTAGTATTATAGCACTTATTGTCACAAATAGTTGTTTTTTCTCTTTTTTAACATTGCAGATTTCCATACTTTAGCTCGGACAATTTTTGTACGTACTATGACTGTGGTCAGTGCTCAAATCTATATTTGTGTTTAGTTTTTATTTTATTTTTTTAACATGATATAAATTATTATACTTAATATTCAAAAAGTATTAAATTGTGATATACCCAGTTATGATCATTAATATTTCAATCTATATATTTTGTCCTAATACCAAAAAACTAATAAACACCTATTACTCAAACGCACAGTCAATATTATGGTTTATGTGATGGCTATTTCGTTTTTAGAAATAATTCTGCATGTTTATTTTGCAATGATTTAAGTGAAAATTTAGATATGTAGTAAATTCTTGTGTTCACGCATGAGTGTAACATAAATATTATGTATATATTCATACTTTTTTACATTTATTAATACTCCTGTGTTGTTTCCTCATTTCTTTATTTTTAGCCTATATTGTATTTGTGAAAAATCAAATGCAAAATTACTTATTGAGAAATTTACAAAAAAAGAAATTGAAAGGCAAAAAGAACACATAGAATGACATCCATATATGCACAAAAAATTATCCTGTACTTTGATAGTAATTTTTTTTATTTATATATAAAGTAAAATCATTAGGTACCTAGAGTTTATAATTGATTGTAACATAATATATTAATTAATTTGTGCATATGTAATTTACTTCATATTTTATTTTCTATTTTGTTTCAGAGTTCGTGACCATGATGACTTCTAAGTGAAATGTGTTTCATTATTAATTATTATTATGTAATTTTTTATCATATATTTTTTTTCAAAAAAAAAAAGAAAAGAAAAGGAAGAAATTAACCTGCATTTTTTTATTTATTAATTTATTTTAATTTTAATTTTTTTGAGTAAGCTTTAAAAAGATAATTAAATTATCAAAAAGAAAAGAAAGATTATTAATTATCTTTTTACACATTTGAAACTCTGTGAACTTTTTTTTGTGTTGAGACGTTCGTTATACTATCATCTATATATGGTTAATTTTTTTAAATTTCACCAAAATCAGTTCTTTTGTTTGGCGGAGAATCTGCCGTGTAAATTTTGTAAAAAAAAAAAAAAAAAAAAACTGAAAAAAATAATAATTATCTGGCGGCAACGTGTTTTTTCTTTTTTAATACTACAACCGTATTCATTTCAGTTTCTACTAGTAAAGTTTTGTCTTAACCAAATATTTATATATATATATATACTTACATAATATATAAATATATATATATATATTTATATTATATTATTATATATAAAATTATGGTAATATGATAAAAAAATTAATAAATAATAATCTTAAGTATAAAAATTATATTATAAATATTTTGTTGTTTTACACTTAAAAAACATAATTTTAAAATCTTGTAATTTTTATGATTAATTATAATCTCCAGTGTTTTAGTAATTTATTATTATTATTATTATTATTATTATTATCATTATTATTATTATTACTATTATTATTATATAAATATTAATTATTAAATATTAGGGACATTTTCACATTCCTCACTCGCCGAAAATTTGAAAAAAAAAAACAGCTATAATATATAAATCAATCAATAATATTCAAAATATTTTACATCTTTTGGCATAATAATATTTATTTAGCCTATTGAAAATTATTGTAATTTTTTTTTATGATTATTATAATTTTTAAAAAGTATATTAAAAGACACATTAAACGTTTTATTTCTTCACTTGTAAAAATGAAAATTGAAATTTTTTTTTAATTTGATCCTAGATTTATTTATTATTTTATAGTTCTGGTACACATCGTATTATTATATACGCACGTCTGCCATACACATAGTCCATTTGGTTTAGAAAAAAAATTGTAATATGTATAAGACAATACACTCACACCAATAATGATGTATATACATAATAAAGTATTTATTAATTATTGTTATCGAATTCCATTTATCAAGACGAGTTGTTACTCGTTTTGTCATTTCACCTTAATCTTTGCGTAACAGTCTGAAAGTCTATTGTAATAACAATATATATGTTATATTTTGTGGTATTATTGTTAGATGTGAATATTAACTATATAGTTTTTATATTTAATAAATATATATATACGTGTAGTATGAAATAAAATAATTAATACCTCATGTGTTTGAAACAAATTATTTTAATGTTATGTTTATTCGAGGTAAATATTGACAAATTATATTGCTATAAAGAATTGTTGTTAAACAAGTAGTCTTAATGGTGGTAGAAACATTTTGACCGGAAGTAGTGGAAGTGTTGACTAATTTGAAAATTTTTCCTTTATTTCTACAATTCGTCCTGCGCCAACTCTAATAATGATGATAATAATAATAATTAACAAATGTAAAAAAAAATTATTGGAAATGTTTCATTTATAATTCCTATATTTAACATAATTCTTTAATGGGTATTTCTCATTAAAATTTAAATGATAGAATTTTGTTCTTAAAATTGGTTGATGAATATATAACAATGATACGTTTTGTTCGTTGATTGTGTCAAAAACTAAACCAAGTCTGATCCCCTGACCCTTTGTTACGTGTAATTCTCTGTTTTATAACTTGTGGTTTTCTGTTGGTAGGTAGTTTCTCGTTTAGGAAGTATTTTTTTTTTTTTAATTTTCCACATTAAATTGAGATCTCGAAGTTTTTATGCGGTTAACGTCAAATAAATCAATTTGAACACGTTGCTGAAGTTTAGAAGACTTCTTTTACAGTTCTCGTTTTGTTAAAAATATAAGTAAATCAATTTCTGGATCTAAATATACAAAATGTACCTATTATGTTATAGTTTTTGAGATCTGATGAAAATTTCGGGTTATGGAAATGTGATGATTAGTTAGAAAGTGAATTCTGAAGAGGGTTTTTTAAAACTTATATTGATAACTGGTGTAAGTAGATAATTTATTATTTCTAAAAGGTTTTTTTTTGACAATTAAAATAAATCCAATTTTATCAAATTCCCTGTACTTTATATTATACTTCATATTATATTATAGCACTAGTCAAACTTTTTTAATATTTCCTTTTCCTTAAGTATATCGCTTGCATATGAGATGTATATGAGTATGCATATGAGTTATAACGACGTGAATAAAAAATTAAACTGAAGAAGACCGCTGATCCCCTTTATAACAAGAGCAGACAGGGAGATCTGGTTCAATTGAGGCCGTTGAAGGCTGCTTGCAGAATATTTTTTTAAATAATAATAGGTAATAATTATTATAACTTAAAATTAAATATAAAATTAAAAATGGGATTATGTAATAGTAATACGTGTAATGCATTCTTAAAATAATTTAGAAATTATATTTTATCATTTTTAATATAGTTTTTTAGTACATTGAATATCTATAAAATTGAATACCAACTTGTATAACATTAAAGGGAATTATTATGTTCATATTTATATTCCATTTAATTTTATTAGGAAGTATTTCTGTTTAGTATTTTTATGGAGGCACCTAAATTGAAAAATTAGACCACTGGTTGCGAGTTAGTTTTTTAATAAAAGTGTAAAATATTATTTTTGTAATTTATTTTCAACGTTCTATTTTAGTTCCACGCAGTGCAAAGTTTATTTTAATTTTATTATTTAAATTAATTATCCAAGTCCTTATGTAACTCCTTTTGCTGGGTTTATAGTAGTTGATTTAGATTGTATTTAAGTGTATACCTATCACCTAAACGATAAAAATCGAAAGTTTGTCAACATTGACGATCGAAATATTTTAGTTATCTACTTATCTGCAGTGAACATTATTAAATTGACATAAGTCGATCAATTTTTTCTGCAGAGCTGCTTGAATTATGCAGTAGAAATCAATATGGCTGATGTGTAAACTAAATTTCATTACAAATTCATTACGAGGTATAATTTTAATAATTAGTTTTTGTATCGAATAATGAAAACGTATTATTTTTAAGTATATTCTATTATTTGGTACATTCTATATTATTGTCTTTTGCATATGTATTTTTAAAATATTAAAAACCATGTTCATAGTTCACGACTTCACGTAATAATTACGTAGGTATATTATATAATTTATTATTGGCCAAAATAAACTTACATAAATATGTTGTATTATTATTCTTCGAAAAAAAAAATGGTCCGCTTAACGACTTTTTCTATTTTATTGTCATATTGAACGTTTCGAGTAGGTAATTCGAACAGCTAAGTTTCATGTTTCGTGTTTCGTATCCGATTATCGACAAAATCGGCTTTGGTTTCTTTTTACGAATATTATTTCATCGGAAATACGACACTTTAAAGGGCACCAGTCACATCATAAGTCTTACATAGTTAACAAATAAACAATCGTCTCGAAAAACCTTTTTTCTGACAGAAAACCAAATGTGTAATTATTTCATCTAAGCTCTACAAACAGCAACGATCAGATAGTGCGGATCCAGAATTTTGTTTAGAGGGGGTTGGCAAATTTGTATAAATTTGCAAACCTTAATTTTCTGTCTAACATTTACTAATATAATAATACTGCATAAATTTGAATAGTCTTTATCTTATGTGATTTTACACATTACGTTTTCTCTCAAACTCGACAATTACAAATTGGTTATTTATATAAATAAATTATTAATTCAAGCTATAAGCAAACTATATAATAATTATTGTATATAGAAGTACAACTAACAACAAATAAATGATAAATCAAAAAACATTTTTTTTTTTTTTTTTAAGATCTTTTTCATTTAAACTAATTACCTAATTAATTATTAAATGAAAGAGGCGAATAAAATATGTAAATTTTAATAAGCAAGTGTGTAATTCACTTATTACTGTTCATTACAACATCGATGCGCAATTTATATTTACCTAGGTACCTATATTTAAAATTTAATTGATTTTATAGGTAAATTTTTAATTATTTTAAATAATATAGTGAAAAATATCTTTATAAAATTGAAAAAAAAAATATACAATACAAAAGTGATTTATTTTACTGTCTAGGAGAGAAATGACCTAACCTAAACCCTAAACCCTCTCCCCTTGGAGAGACGTAATAAAGTATATTATAATTTCGAAATTGAATAAATTATAACCTGGCCCGTGAATGGGATTTCTTCTATGAGATAGATTTGATTTTTCAAATACCTATACGATATACCTAATATTATGATAATTATTTGTAGTCGTTGAATTAAATTTTTTTTATAGACAATCGATGAGAGAGGACAGGGATTAATCTTCCCTTGTAATAACTTAACTTAAAAATAATAATAAATATGAAAGAAAAAAATCGAATCGTGGAAATATAAAAATATTTAAAATACATTTCAATTGTCGAAATGAATTATTTATAAATTTTAACCTACCAAACGATATTGATAATTTTCTTCTTTTTTTCTTTTTTTAAATACTTTTATGGGAAACGGGTTTCTTAGACGGTTATAGTATTATAAAAATAGTACGCTTTAACGTCGTATTTACATCATTTCATATGGGTACGATGTAAGTAGTAGATACCTATATAAGCTATAACAGGTATGTGAAAAATTGTTATTATCGTGTTCCCTTTTTATCGTGTCGGCATAAATATATACCTAGGTATAGGTAGGTATATGCTGCTTTAGAAGCGAATGCAGTTTGACGTGTACAGAGTGATCGTTTGCAAATAATTTGAATTTATTCGAATTTTTGTACTTTTTCCTTCATTCAATTATTTTACATATTTATTCATTACACCTATTTTATTATACGAAATATGTAAAAATGAATATTACAAAATTAAAAAAATATAGTTTGGTAACAGAAATTACAAACGTTACCTTGATAGATTCATTAATGGATGGCGATGTTGAGATAATATTTTTATTAATTTTGTAACCGTGGTTGATTTAAGAGTTTAAGACTAAATATATAACATATGACATTGTATTTCAAAAAATAATGTACAAGGTATATGTTTTTTAAACGTAATAAAAGACAATTTTAAGGGAAAAATTTATTGAATGTTTAAAATTTAATTTTGATTTTACATTCGTTATATAAGAAAGAAAAATATATTTGAATTCGTGCAAAGTGAAAAAATGTACTTTTTTCACAAAAATTTAGGCTATAATTTTTAAAAATTATTATATATAATACTAAATGTTTAATAATTTATTGTAGGACGACCATTCTCAACAATGTGAAATGTGATCACTCCGTATAATAAACCACACGTATGTGTTGCGATGACGCACGAACGCGGGTCATTACCATTTGATATTTGAATGATAATTCTTGTTACAAACAAATTGTGTAATCGGCGTAATTTTTCTCGTTTTTGTTTTCGAGTTTGTTGAGATTTATCGATAATAATTTAAAACTGATTCTGAATGACGCGCGCAGTCGTCTCTGAAAAAAATAATATTAGGCGTATATTATTGATAATTGTTATTCATTCGAATTTAAAAATAAAAATACTGATTTAATTGCATTAAAAAATTTTAAAGACGTGAAAATTGCGATGAAAAAAATATGAATAAAAATTACAAAATAATAATTTAACATAATTTCTGCTCAGAAACGCTATAAGCAATACATGAGTAATAATTGCACAAAAATATTGATTCGAAAAATTATATTACAAAATGTGTAGGTATTATTATTATTAATTAATATTTTTTTTTATAATAAAACATGATACCTACTACAATAATAATTATAGATTAAAATTATCAAAGAAAATTCTTCATAATATGTTTTCGATTTTTCCCAGAATACGATCAGTGATAAACGATTAATTATCTATTTAATAAAATATTTAAATTTTTTTTTTATTCCGATAGCGAAACTATAATAATATAGCGATAATCGGTCAAATTTTCGGCACCTATAATTTTGACGAATATTTCGTTATATTTTTAATTTTTAGAAAATTTGAAATATTTTTGGTGAAATTTGGAAAAAAACTAAAAACTGTACGCACCTGTCCACTGAAATAATGAAATTTTAACCTTATAGCAAAGAATTAAAAATTAAAATTTTAAAGATGAAATTTATTTTTATATTAATTGAGCACTTAATTTTTTTACAAGCTGTAACAAAATTTTAGTTTTAATATGATCATTTGCAAATTCGATGCAAATTTTCTTCTTTATTCTTACCAATACCTACTGGAGAAATAATTTTTTTTTTTTTTGGAAAATCTAAGTATCATATTATAACCGTTTTATGAAATTTCGATTTTTTATCATTTCAATTATATTATATACGTAGGTTTATCTATAAAAGTAAAGACATAAAAAAAATGATCGTTCAATTTCGTTTATTTTATTCGTCGCGTAGTTTGAACCACTATAAAATCTTGAATACATAATATTAAACCGTGATTGGAATACATTTTGTATTCCTTCAAGGTCACAGGCTAACGTTTTTTTTTCTGTACACATAAATTACGATTTTTTTTTTTTTTATAGAATAAATTTATTAATAAAATATAATACTCGGTTTTAGTGAAAAAAAAAAAAATACGATAATATTAGAAAAAAAAAAAAATGATTATAATATTGTATTATTTTTAATGATAATATTACTGTAATTAATAACTATAATAATTGTTGGTCATTACTTCGTTAAATATAATTTTTTTATACATTTATAACACGATTATTATTAAAACACGGCGATTAGAATAGGCAATTTAGTAACGATAATGCGTTAAGAAGGTATTTTTTTAGTAACCCCTAAAAAATAATTTTAATTTGATAAAAATTACATTTATTTTGATACTTTATTTTTCGAGCAAGTGTCATTTGTCATATAATATATTATATTATTTTTTTTTTTTTAAAAAAAATCTGAATATTGGAAAAAAAAAATAATAATAAATTTGATGAATTTTAATTCGAGTATTAGTAAACGCGTTTGTCTTGAAAAATTATGTTGTGACAATATTAATACAATGTCTTTGTCGAAGGAACAATTCGATGATATCTAGAGAGTGGAAACTATTTGAATATTTCTATAATTGTTCGCTTTTCATTTTTCGGTAAATAGCGTTTGTGCGAAAAACGCGTAGTTTACCCGTATTTGTTGTAAAACTTTCTGATAGAGCGCATCGCGTATTTCACTAGAGCGGTTAAAATAATAATAAAAAATAATATTTTAGCGATAGTTTATAATATTATTATTAAATAGGTATATAATAATTATTCGTATATAAATTAGAACTGTCGCCATTATTTGAAAGTAATTTTTGAATTATTGTTCATAGTGATGAAAATTGAAAAATTAAATATTTTTTCCTTCATTACGGTTTACATTAAAATTTATAATAATAATATATTAATTATTATAATTATTTTCAAATAGAATATAATAGATAATTATTTAGTAAATTTAATATTATGTGTAAATTTAATAAAATTAAAATTCACTATTTTTTTTTTCAATAAACGTTTGTAATTTATTTACTTTTAATTATTCGTGATTATTTAAATGGTCAATCAATGTATTATGTCTAAAATCGAAAAAATCGAAATGAAAAATCGATTATAGTTCAACATAATCAAAATATAATATTAAATAAAAATAAAAATTGAACTTTTCCATGTACGATATTAATTCTCTAAAATCTATTTCGAATGTAATTAAATGGGTAAAAAGTTATAAGGCGTAATCTATTACGAAGAAGTCATCCTTGGTTGAATACTCTTTAATTAATTATTAATTTGTGAGTTTATAATAATAATTCTATTTTTAAATATGGTTTCGAATTAATAAATTCGTTCTACTAACAAAAAATATATTACCTATTTATTTAATTGTAATTTTTTATCATTCACTTGAAATAGAATAAGTTTGAAATGAACGAAAATGGATAAAATTAAATAAAACATTTTAATCACGCACAATGCAAATATCGCGTAAAAAAGAATTCCATTTTCAGGGAATAAATTTAAAAAAAAAACGTCCTATAAACAAGTAATTAAACGAGAATATTTGATAAAAGACTGCAAATCAAGAAAACAAAAAGGTTAGGTTAAGAGTTGTCAAGTAATTATTCTTTAATTACTCTTGTGGTTGTGACTGTGCGATTAAAAAAGAGGCAAAACTTATCAAAAAAATGTAAAAATTTAACACTGGTCATTAAGATTTGGTCAGGTCAGGTCATGTGTCATATGTCGAGTACAAATCATATTATATACGTATATAGTGTTTATTGTTTAGGAACATTTGAATACAGGAAACTCTCGTATTGAAAATCAACGGATTACATTTTATTATAACAATATAATTATATATTATGTTCGATAGCTTATAGTCGACACCAGTGTTTAAAAAAAAAATAATAATATAAATCTACGAAAACAATTTTGGAGGTTAGGTTATTATCATATCGAGTTTAATAGTAATAATATTAACGAATAGTCACTTGTTAGAAAACGGCGAAAAAATATCAAAATATTGATTATTATAATATTTTATTTACACAATATGCGTCCTCTAAACAAATTATGAATTTTATTTTTGTAAAAGTAATATTATATACCTACCATTTGGAAGTTATTTTTTTGCACATCTGTTTATTATTACAACTCGTATACTGTATTCACATTATTATTACAATTTCAAATTTATATAATTAAATTATTAAATTGTTTCCTAAAAGAAAAAAAAATTATAATAATTATAATAAACACCACACCTTATTTTGGTTCTTTATAGTTTAATAGTTTTAATATTTTCAAGTTAAAAAAGTAATCGGTAAATGCAATTTTTTTTTTACCCTTAAAAATTGTATCTTAACGGCGAGACGTGCATTTTTCGAGTGTATTCCAAATCGGACTTCAAAGGAAGAGTTCTATTATACTTGCCAGTATAAAATTAGTTGATAAACGCTGGGCGGGTTGGTATTATATACGATCTTTTGATATTATGTTTGCGAGTGTTTACTGCTGCACTACAAACCTGGTAAAGTGGTAAGTATGACGTAATGGTAACAACCACGAAAGCCGATCACTTTAATGTTTAATGGGCGTTTTTCATTACGAAATTTCCTATTATATATTCTCTTTTTAATAATTGAACAATATAATAATAAAACGCGATTAAAATATAAACTTATAAATATAATATTATAGAAAATATAGTTAAATATCTGAGGGTCGTATTTAATTTTTTTAAACGATTATTATAATATATAGGTTTTGAAATTAATGTGTAATTTTCCATTTAAATTTTCTTAAAAAGTATATGATAAAAAAAAAAATAGTTTTCTAATTTTAAATAAATAATTGGTTTCACATAAAATGTATATTATTGTCGAGTATATTATCGTCATCTCGAAAGCCTCGAAAAAACAAAATAAAACCAATTGGAAGTAATTCGATTTTTCAAGTTTGGACATTTGGACGCGGAATAAATTATTCGAAGTTTTCAACATTAGTTTTAAAATTTATCTCGGAGCAAAAAGTTCAAATGGAATCGTATACTGAAATGGCAATCGTAAGTACAATAAAACGACGTTTAAATAATTATTTGAAGTAAATTTAAGATTAAGTCATTGGAAAATCGTCAAAAATCATGTGGTTTCAATATTAAAATGTTATAATAATATTATCATTTTGTTAAATGGTGTAGAATGTTATTATAGATAACGCGGATAAATTTAAATTCACCCGGGATAGATTAGAATTTAAATTTTAGACTATTTTAATATACCCGTTTTTTTTTTTTAAATTTAAGGAAATATATTGAATGAACTTTTTTTAAAGAGCAAATGTAAAATTATTTATTAATTTCAGATTAATTGAAACTAAACGTTTTAATTATTATCATCTATATGATTCGTAAAATTTGCAAACCGATTGGGAACGTGAAATTTTATTTATTTATTTATAAATTTTCATTCATTTTCCAAACAATATCAAATTTCGATATCGTAACAATAGACCGTTGCGCAATGACGAATTTTACGATAATTACCGTCTGACAATATTTACACGAACGGTAATTATTATGTTTCGTATAATATACAATACGAATTATTGCTAAGGAATTATAATGAATATAAAACAATACTGACGTTTATAATGAAAATAAAAAAAAAGAGTTTAAAATCGCCTTGACGAGTTAAAATGTATAATTAAATATTTATTTTTTGTTAATTTAAATTCGTAATATTATCATCTGTTTACATACGCGTGTTTGGAAAAAATTTAATGTAATATCGTTCAACGATTTGTATAATGCGCGTTTATATTTTTACAAAAGGACGGCGCGAATTAAACGAGAGAAACGCGTCATTATCCAAACAATAAATTACCCGTTCGCGAGGGGATTTTCACGTCACGAATGGACGAACGGATGAGAGAAAAAAATATCAAATTGTACTCGCGCGAAAACGTGTAAATTATTTCAAGATTGACGCGTTTATACGCGGCCATTTTTTTAAAAAAAATATAATAAATTCATCTGTTATTTCTCCGTTGACTATAGTTAAATCGCGACGTTTCTCGTTATTTGTATTACGCGTTTCTGCAGATTCGTTTCTGCTCGGTTTGTCGAGGGTTGTACATTTTTTTTTCTTACGATCTATCCTCTTATTTCGTTAATTACCATAAAACGTCGACCGAGAGAAAACGTATTGTTTGTTAATTATATCCCTAGAATAATAATTATAATTACTAAATCGATTACTAATCGATTACCGTTCGCCGTTTTACATTACACACATAATCATAGTCAAAATTGCTAGAAAAATCTAAACAATATATTTATTGTTTTAGATTCCACAGAGCAAAGAGAACAGATTAAAATAATATTATGTGTTCATGTACTTGTACTTTGTTCATGAACAAACACATGTTTTGTTTAACACAAAAATTACAAAGAAATTTGGAATAAATTTAAATTGTGTTATACTTTTTTTTTGATCTTAGAAGGGTCTCGGAATTGTAAGTTCGAAAGTTACCAATATACGTATATACAAATAAACATAAAAAGTAAAAATTATTGATTAAAATTTTTAAATATGATTTATTAAAATGCATAGGTACCTACTCATTGAAATTTTGATATCAACGTTAGAGTTCCAAAATTTTATCACGTAGGTATATAATATAATGAATACCTAATAAAATTTTGAAGCATCTAAGATCAATATTTCCAAATTTTTGTCATTTTTGTTAAGTAGTTTTTCCCGTCACATAATTTCAATTTTAAGAAATTCTCAAAATTACCTGAATCAAGTATTTACGACATCCACTTTCTTATCGGCGTCATTATGTTATTTGTGAAAATTGGAACATTATTTCCGACCATAAAAGTGACTATACAGACATAAAAAAAAGACATATCATTGCAAAACCAATACATCGCCACTATCATATCAGTATATCATTATGCTATTTGTGAAAATAGGAACCTTATTTCTGGTCATAAAAGTGACTATACATTATACAGACATAAAAAAAAAGACACGTCATTGCAAAACCAATACATTCTTTTGCTTCGCTCAGAATCTAAAATGGAATAGTTTTCCAATTTTTAAGAATTTTAAAAATTATGTTTCTAAAAATAAAATAATACAAATATAAGGAACGTTATTCCGATCGTTTTCGTATGCGCGTAACTTACGTGTACGATAATTTTTTAAATTGAATTTTATAACTTCTTCACGCATGAATTTTAGTTATTTTTATATGCAAATTGAATAGACAAATTATATTCAGATAATATACATAGTACGCGACACGAATACAAATAAGATTGTTGTATTTGTTTATTATGACTATGAGTATATACGTAAATAAATATGAAACAAAACTTCCTCTAAGTAAATATTCGTATAACATTTTTCAAAAAACATAATAATAATATTATAATATACTAATATAGCCATATAGGGTATTTATGCAGGGGTAATGACGGGTACATGACACAATCAGAGCGTCTTAAATCTTAATTAAGTTTAATAATAATTATTATAATCATATTATAATTTATACAGGGTGTTATAGTAGTAACAGTATTATTGTGATGTAGTTAGTAGTTATACATTACAATATATATTATTATATGTATATGAATACATACATCATATGTTCGATCATATAAAGTTTGGGAACCTTTTGTGTAATTCATTGAAGTTGTAAATTTTACTATACCAGTGTAACAAAAAATATTTCCTCCATTTGGACGGAATTGGCATGCGTAATGTAAAATGTATCTTTTCTAAGTTATTTGGCAATATCCTTGTTTTTTATTACAAATTGTAATAATACGACTGTATTTTTTTAAATGTTTTTTTTTTTTTATCGAGGTCTCTATATTCTATATCGTACGTTTAATCTCTAATATTCGCTGAGTTATTGGATGTTAAAAGACAAGTTTAAATAAAGTGACGAAAATATATGATTTTCTTTTGTTTTTTTTGCTTTCATTTATAGAAAATTATAATATTATATTGATATTTCTAAACCTGGTAAACGTATAATGTAATCAATTATTGGAGTTTTTTCTTTTGAGTGTGATAATAATAAAATTTCCCTCTTTAACTCCGCATGTGCACACAACATAATAATCAAAATATGATAAGTAAACAGCAATATGTCTGTATATTTTTTTACATATTAATTTTTTCAAATTTTTATTACGATTTTTTTTATTTTACGTCCAATAGACAAATCGTATTTTAGCTAATTTATGTAAATTTTAAAAGCCAATATCTTGGCGTATTTTCGACGTAGAATAAACTTGATATAAAATTTAATAAAAATGAATTTGTATAACTTTCAAAAGTCGTATTGGCGTGTGTACGAATTTGACTGGCGGAAGATCTTTTTACATACCAAAGTCCGAAATAAAACTTCAGTGAATCGCATTAAGAGTTTTCAGACTTAAACCCGTCTCAGCTTTTCCTCGTCCATTCCCGTAATATAATTACTAATACATTCTGTATATGTTCATGATTTAATAAATTAAAAACACGCGATTTTACTGAATTATCGTAAATAATATATAAATAACGGTTTTGTCAATACGAATTTTTTTATCTTTGTTTTTTTTTTGCGTACACAAAAAAAAAATGAAATTTACCGAGAATTCGTTACGATACATATTTAGCAAAAGTTCTTCGTGAATAGTTTGGTGAAAATGCGAAATGTATCACTATCGTTTTATTTATATTTACATCATGTTTCTAAATATTATATATTTATTTCTACGAATTTTGCAAGAAGCGTGATTATTGAAATGCAATATTAAGTAGTTACTCGTGTAACGGTAATTGGTAATTACTAATTATGTTCGTTTCGAAACATTATGTAAAAGTACTAAACATTTTCATCTTTCTCAAAAACTCAAAACAACGCGTACTTTATTATTGCTGAAGGCCTGAATAAGATAAAAAAAAAAAAAGAAA
This sequence comes from Tetraneura akinire, assembly GCA_021307375.1. NCBI lineage: Eukaryota > Metazoa > Arthropoda > Insecta > Hemiptera > Aphididae > Tetraneura > Tetraneura akinire. Next base: position 26,353,371 of record JAIUCT010000007.1, on the reverse strand, counting down.
AAAAAGAAAGGGTGATGATTCCGAAACCCGAATAAAATTGTATTTATTTGTAGGTAATTAATATAAAAACTTAATTTTTTTCGTCATAATAATATATGTATGAAAATTTAGGGAGTAATAATTTAAAAACTTGATAAAGTACTATACTTGCCCCCATAAGGAGCTTAACTTTACTCGAACAGTTATTAAATTATACCTAGAGTTAAATAATATTTTAATTTCACGTTAATATTCATTTAAAAAAAAAAATTATTCAGATCATTTGCAAGTTAAAATAATTTATATGAAATAGATATATAAAATTAATATTATAATATTGTATTTAGTAGGTATTAAATATACAGACGTCTAAATTTCTGATAATTTGTACAATTTTAAACGTATTTTTGTTCATTTGTAAATTTTTTTATTCATTTATTGAACAAATAGAATTAATAGGATATAAAAATATTTATAGAAAAAATTGTATTCTATATTGTGTTCTAATATTGTCATATTCGAGATAATTGGGGATCTAAAATGGCCGACAGATAAAATATAGGTAGCAAAAAATAACTCGCTCACGCATATAAATTAATATAATATTATGCGTATTTTTAAAAAAAATAAAATAAAATATATTCGAAATTAAATTAATGTTACAAAACATGTGTTTTTTGTCAAATTAAAGAGCGTAGTAGATTTAAGTTATATTATACGAAGACGTTAAATGTATACTATTTTATATATATATCGTTAATTTGAATATATTAACAAAAATGAGAAAAACGAGGTGAATTTATTATAATATTCATCGTCCTACTTATAACTTTTACATTCATTCGGGCGTCGTTTATAAGATATTATATTATTATTTCGTAGGTACCTACTAATTAATAATTAGTATATAATGACTCAAACGTTCTTTTCTCTGCTTTTAATACGAATATTATATATATTATACGTACATATTATGTATCGTTACGCGAAAATAAATTTAATAACAAATTTATAATATCGGAAAAGCTATTTATAATTTAGATATTGAGTCACAATATTTCGTAGAAATAACCAAAAACGCGGTATTAAATATTATATATATACCTATTACCTGGTATATAGATTGAATACCTAACCTAACTTCGGAGAAAATATCGTAATATTATAATTTGTTTATAAAAATTAGTCAAGAATGTATACGGTAATAGTATTATGTAAAAGTATCTCTTTTATTTATTAAGAAAATATTTTTAATTAAAATTTTTGAAAGGCGTCGAAGAATCGGTAATACATCAAACAGTAATATAATTGAACATTCACCCGTTTGAACACGAATTACAGACATCGAGTGCAAATAATTCGAGAATTAAAGTATATATTAGTTTCCAATTTAACTGGACCATTTTAAATACAACAATTTAATTTAAACGTATCGTAGTCATGTTTTATTTCACTACGATTATATATTTCATAATTTTTCTACCGGAATTATGTATGTTATATAACATTCGAATTTGGTGTTACAAAACAAATAACGACGTTTTACCTATATTATAGTTATTCATACGCGTTTCAACGGATAAATTCCCCCGGGATTATTCAAATATTTGTTCGAACGTAATATTATAAGCGTGACTTATGCACGTGTCGAATGCGATAAATATGCCGCCAATGAAAAGTCAAAAATCGTTCGAGATAATAATATTATTTAAGTCGTCTCTGTAAGATTGAATATAATATGCGATATAATACATAATAATAATAATAATAATAATAATAATAATAATAATAATTACATTATACGAATCGCGCCGCGGTGCAAGTCCGTTATTTAGTTTACATAATATCCACAGCCCCCTCGGGCGCACGCATATTAGTTTAAGTCGTGTAAATAATATATTCGGGTAGTTTAAGTTTAATTACTGCCGTTAAACACGAATTATTTCAAGAACAACAGTGGTGAGTCGTGCGCGCACAATTATTTAAGGATAATTCTCACATCTGTACCTATATAATAATATACGGGGAGACGCGTTATTTTCCGATTATTTTACCCATCGTTCAAAAAAATATATCAAATAGTTTATAATGAAAACGATAAATTTAAGGGTTTGAGTGCGAGAAATATTCGCACAAGTTGCACATTATTATATTTGAATATGAGGGCGGGGGGTTTTTTTTTTTATCAGAGATGAATTTCAGTGAGATTGTAAGTTCGAAAGTCAATGAGAGTGTAATTTACGAATGAAAATCCATTTTATAAAAGAATAACTCGAACGCGATAATGCGAATTGGATTGTTTGTTTTTTCAATATTAGGTTATATCGGTTCTATTACAATATATAAGAAAATATATTTATGTATGAGTTATATAATGCCCCTTTTGGGTCGATTTTAAAACGTTTTTAATAAAAAAAGACTTTTTTTTTTTTTTAGCGTAAGCGTTTCTTATAAAGTATGTATAACCGTATAGTGTTGTACCTATATTCATATGTCGACTACATCCATCCCTTATTTTATTAATCTACAAGAAATATTTTAGTCGACGACCTCGGGTATAGCTTAAAACGATTTTTACAGAATTTTGATGCGTATTTTTATCGAATGGATAAGTAATTTACAAAGATGAAAATTTAGCACCAGAGAGATCAGAGGTCATCATTTTCTATTATACTCGTAGTTAAAATATTTATGATCTTAATACGATATATTATGATAATATGGCTTGCCTTATTTAATTTTACGTTTTTAATAAAGAAAAAATATTCTCTTCAAAAGAATAATGATACGGTGTTACTCTTATCATATTATAATATACAATTACAGTAATTACAGTATCAATATACAGTTCTCGATTTTGGCAAATTTATTGTTATTTATATCTGATTCGTGTCGAGATTAAATATATATATATATACTTTAATGCGATTTATTCGAATAATTAATTTCTCTGAAAGAGAGGCTGCCAGTTAAAAGGTTAGCGGCGAAATTAATTTACATTACGGTTAGTTACCGTGTTTACCACGATTAAAGTTATACGGCTTACCAAAGTCCCTGTAATATTCATTTATGTTGCGTAAGGATTCAAACCGTATTATATCTCAAATCTCCACGATTTTGCTTCTATGTGTTGGCCTAATCAAAATTTTAGAAAAAATATATGATTTTATTACCTGCAATTGATAAAAAAAAAATGTATCAATAACAATTAAAATGTTAAAACAGTATAATATATTTCTTTTATAATATAACGTGATTTTATTTTGATAACCTCAACAACTATTAAATATAAAATTATAAACTTATCTAGTTTAGGCACGATAAATAAATCGTATTAATATTAATTTTTAACAATAAATAGTGTTGAATTATAAAACAAAATATTTTATGATAAAAAATATAAATTCTGTTATAATTAGTTTTTGGTATCGTAATTATGTCAAACATAAAACCTCAATAGTTCGCGACGAAAATAGAATACATCAGTTTATTATTTATGTAAATTAGAAAAGTTATATCGGTTTATTTTATAAACAAAATTATCCTCGTGCCATATTTTCTTTTGAAAATTCATAATTAGATTTAATTAGTTGATTTTGAATTTAAATTACGTCAGGTATTTAGTAATCATCGATACTCTGAAAAACTTGTCTTATAATGATAATGACTTAACTTATATTTATATGATAATAAATTTTAAAGTTCTAACGTTCAACGCAGCAAATATTTAAAAATAATTTGTTATTCGTTCTTGATAGAATAACGCTGTTGTCGTAATAATGTGCGTAAGAATGAAACTAACAATGACAAAATCTTCTTTGATACGAATTTTGACTTTTATTTTAAAAAAAGAAAAAAGAAAAGAAGATTGAATATTTTATAAACTAAGTAAAGAGAATAATTTAATTTTAAAATGTAATATCGTATTAAAATGATTATGTAAGACTGAGTACACACACGCGGGAGTGTACCGATATTGCCTACACGATGCGCCGTCTTATGTTTATATACGCTATTCTTATATATATATTTTTTTTTTTATGTAAATTTATATGATTTAAACGAGGTAAAAAATAGTCCACAATTTAATTAAAAATATCAGAAACGGACAAATAGCAAAAATACGAGTATAATATGCTAATAATTAATTTATTGATTTACCAGAAATTTATAAGTTTGAAAAAAAAAAACAATTATAATTTAATTTTATATTCGATAATATTATTTGTAGATCATTTCAGTAAAGGTAAAAAAAAAAATTGCTCATATACATTTAAATTAAATTAAATTAAATTTTGTGACTCGTCAGTTAGAGTGCGTGAAACGAGCGATGTCATTCGGTGAACTGCAGCAGGTTACACAATGCGTGATCAAAATGTGTGAATTGCGATATAACTTAGGACTACGAAAGGAGTGCATTAAATATTTATAATATATAAATACTCTTTTTTAGAAAAGTCGGCACCATTATAATGTATAAGCGATAACGTGTGTTATCTGCATATTTATGCAAATTTGTTGTGTACACGGGGATAATCAAGCGTGTAATATTACGAGAGAACGGTAAGTAGATATTCCTTGATTCAATTATTCCTCAAAATTGAATTAATTTCAATAATTGAAGTTTACGCAATTCGAGTAGAAATTTCACTGTTGTTTATATTGTTGCAAACGGGTATATAGGTACAAATTATACCAATAGAAAATTAAAATAATATCGTAAAAATTATGTGAACATGTCAGACGACTTAAACTAACTCATACCAACGTAATTATATAAAAATTGTAAACTCGATTTTTAAATTTAAAAAAAAAAAAATAACGTGAATCAAATTATAATAAAATAAAATAAACGTTATTCAAAAACAAAATAGCTAATATTAAAGCAAATCATAAAAATTTATTTTCTGGTAATTAATTAAAAATTCTATACTTGTATCGAATAAACAACTTATAACAATAATTTTAATTGTTACTCGCGCGAATGACCAAATTTTCGTTGCTTCAATAAATTAATATATTATTTTCTGATAGTCGTGAAAACTTAGGTTTAAAATCGGTGTTACAATTTCATTAATATTCAATAACTAAATTGACGATATATATAATAAAACATAACCACGTTAACGTTGTTGACGCTTTTTTATTTCAAATGATACGTAATAACTAATAATATTGTATTGATATAAACGTGTATTTTGTGTTTCCAATAATATACGAGGAGAGTGTGATAACGACGGTAAATTTAATACCAATAAATCTCTCGTTATAATGTTATCGAAAGATTACTACAGAGAAAAAGATAACCACACTTCTATCATCCGGGTGTTAAATCATGAAAAAAAAAAAAGTTGTTTAACGTTATTTAGTATTTAATCGTTATCCGATTTTTATGTCAAAACCTTGTAAAAACATTTTACGTTTATCGTTATCTATTTTTATGTTTACAGTTTAATATAATATTAGAAGATGAGTTACAGACGTTATGGATGAGACACGAAAATACTGAAAAATAGAAATTATATATAATTACAATGTACCTATTTAATAATTTTTGCAAGAAATTAATATTGTCTCACTCTGTAATTACACAAACTGTAATAATTATAACGATACTTATTATATTATCATATTATGTTTAATACAAGTTTATAACAAAATATATTTTTCCGCCATAATCATAAAACGTAATAATAATATTATTACGTTAATAATTATCGATTATTGTTTATTCATCGCTTTTTTACGTTTTTCGTTTATCGATCGCGTTATTTAATCGTACTTTTCGTCTTAAATGTAATCATTTTCTCCGTATTATTATTATTATTATTATTATAAAATATATTTAACAGATGTTTTATTATATATTACGTTTTCGTCGAACGTAATAGCATTTTTGTTGTTTTTGCTTTGTTAAATTAATTAGAACTATTATTATTTTATTGTTTTACGCGAGCGTAATTATGGTATAACACGTTATATGTTTATTTATTTTAGAAAAAAAAAAAGATAATAGCGAAACGTTTCGTTTAACTCCCATATTATATTAAAATAACGAGCCGTTACCAATTAAAATTCCTACAATTTATTGCTGGTTTTTATTATTTTGTCAACGAGCTGTTAAGAGAGCGTTTTAAACTGAAATTACTACCGTAAGACGCGTCTGTTGGAATTCACTTTGTTTTCTCGAGTCTGCGTGGATAAATTATCAAACAATATTATATTATTGTTATCTTTTTTAAGCAGAAACGAATTTAATTTTAACGTTTAGAGTGGTTTCGTCGACATCTATAACGACAATTAAGCGACATAAAAAAATCAGTGATTTTTCGAATATCGCAATAGTGAAATTTGCGATTTTCTTCACAAGTCCAATAACATTACGTTATTACTATAATATATTTAACATTGAAAATAAATAATAATCCATAAACGATAGTATATTATAATTTCGAACGGTAATTATTGTCTTCGATATTTAACATTACATCGATAATTAATCATATTATCGTTATATAATATACAGGGTATTATCATCTGTTCGATGAAATCATAAATGAATTATCAATTACTGCAAAAGTCTGCAATTATTATCAAACGCCGTAACGCGTATTATAATAATTATTATTATGGTTCACTGCCCAATTCGACGGAACCGTCCGGAAAATTTCACGAAGGAAGGTTATTAATAATAGAATAAAAATAATAATAATTAAAATAATTAAAATAATAGAAAAAATTGAAACCGAATTAGGTGTAAAAATCAGGAATATATCAAATAAGATAATATTATAAATAATAAGAAGATTACGATAAATGTTATATTGGCAAACAAAAAGAAATATAGGTATACGTACAAGGTTTAAGCAAATTTATTGTGGATTTGGGTTTTATTTTATTTAAATATTAAATAAAATTTTCAAAACAATAATGTCAAAATTGAAAATTTAATAAAATATTGTATACGAACAAATTCGTAACGTTCATATTTTTGCAAACTAAAAACATCAATAACTGGTCGAAAATTCAATCGGCTACGTGTGAATACACAAAAAAAGTTTTAAATCTCTGACCTTTTATTTTTATATTTATCGCAAAATAATCAAAATCGTTTTCGCCAAATTTGCGGTTTTCCGCCATTTTTCAGAAGATTTTCCTCCGGCTACCGTGTAAAAAAAATTATTAGGAAATTTGAAAAACGACTTTAACAAAGTATATTAACTACCTATAGATGAAATTATCTCTAAAAAGCACATTTACCCCAATTGTAATATTCTGAAATTTTTTTTAAAAAAAAAAAACGTGTTTTCATTCATAATAAAAAGCTTCCTCGTTTCACTAAAAATCTAAATAATCGCGATTTGCTAATAAAATTTGTTTTAAGGCTTTAACTAATAATAATACGATTATCGTGTACTTATTAGTTTTTTTCGAAAATTATGTTAATTATTAAATTGAATTTATGAATAATTTTTTTTAAAAAAAAGCAAACTATAATACGAGTATATCGATCGACTCGTATATTATAATATAATATTTTACTTGCATAATACGATTTTGATTATAGGTATAGGTAGTCGCTAAATGTTATATTACCTATGCATTTGAATTAAATTGAATTGCGGATATTATTTTTTATTTACCTACACATATAGGTATAGTATACGTACCTAATAGTTTTTAAATAAACAATATTGTTTCGTAAATAAAATGTATAAATTGATAATCATGATTTAAAAAGCATACCTACAAATAATTATTTAATAGTCGCATACGAGAAACATTAATGATTTGTATTTTTGTACTCTCTCTCTCTTTTTTTTTTTATCTCCTCAATAACGTTTAAACTATGACATATATTTCTGAAATATTTTTATAATCTATAAAAAATTATACTAACTTGTATAAGCAAATACTAAATTACGTGGAAACTGGCTTTTTATAAATTTCGTTCGGTTTACTGAAGTTTTAAATTTTTTTGCATTTGCATTATTGTTAAAGGAATCTAAATTAATGATTTTTAACATTTTTAGAATATATTTTATAGGTATATATAAATACGTCCAAATTGTTCAATACACATTTATAATCAATATATATTATAATATGTGGGCACCTATAATACGAATATTTCTATAGTAACATTGATGTTTTTAAAAAGAAAAAAAATTAGTTTTTACAGTTTTCGCCAAGATGCATAATATTAACTAGGTATTATACTTATAAGTTATAAGATATAACTATAAGTAAATTTGTACTCGTAATTAAAATTTAAAGACCAAGTATAAAATATAACGATAACAATATTATATTATTTAATTTGCATAATACAAATGTTAATTAAATATTTTATTTTATTTCGTTTTTTATTAATTAAATTACCATAAGAACACATACAAATCCAAAATTATAAATAAGAAAAAATTAGATACACACGCGGCGATAAGACTAAGAGTACATTATAGTATTTTATATAGGTATTATATTTCCTATTTTCACGTTTTGTTTAAAATATTATATTAAGAAAATTTCAAAATTAATATTATATTAATAAACTCATAATTTCACTTTTCAATGGAAATAATAAGTATAATACCGGTATAATAATTTTTAGCTAATATTTTATTAAAAGTATATGCGGTAGAATAAAAATATAAATTACAACTATACCATGTATTTAAAATTCTAAAGAACTTTCTCTTTTATCTCAAAATATATTTATTATTATCATTATTATTATCATATTATACTTTTAAAGTTTTAAAATTATTATTAATAACCATCGTTTCCATTTTTCGACGCATTTCATAACACGCTGCAGAATGTTTTAAGAACGTTTTCATATGTATTTTAGGCACGACGTGACTTACGTACAACATACTCATGAGTTATGCATAAGTAACACATGATATTTAAATAATTATTATAGTTATGACTACCAATGTATAAGTGAAGTACCTACATGTTATATGTATATGCTCGTGAGTTTCGAGCTACTTACTTAACGTACGAATTTTAAAACTTGTAATTGGGTCCTCTATTTTCCCCCTCGTGCATATATTATAATCGTTATACGTATATTCATTCCAGGACTTAATATTTATAATACGTAGTAAATAATATATATTATGTATACGAATGACGTTTAGAAATGAAACGAATATTAAACTTCTATATTATACTTTTTCTCGAAAAAATTATGCTAAAATTTAGATAAAAACAATTAATTTAAAATATTTATATATTATACTCGTATACTTTAAATAAAATTAATTAACTAATAAAAACTTAGGTAACTATAATTATAATTTATCAGCTAACAATTTAACACAATATAATATACGAGAATGAAATTTAAAATTAAATAATATTATTATTTATAAATTTACGATGGGGAAACCCCCCTTCAAGAGAAATAAGAAAAGAAATAAAAATAGCGTAATTTTAATAAAAATACTAATTTAGTAATTGTTACCGGGTTTCTGTTAACCGACGCGCTGTAAAAATACGTATTATAGTGATTCGCATTTAAGTGAATTTTGAAAATTATTATTTTAATATACGATTACGACAAATAATAATTATTATTGGTACGAAATGAAATCAAACGATTTTCAGTACGTATGCTGTCTGACTGTCTCGAACATCAGTTTCCATTATTTTCGTAATATTATTATTTTTAACATCCTCTTGTCCGGAAAATACAAATTCATTTCATATTTAGTAAAGTCAAATGAAATTAGTTTAGCATATCGATTAGACTTGTCGTGTTCTATTTTCGTTAACCATTTACAGTAAAAAAAGGTTATTTTATTACCTTTTTTTTTTCTTTTTATCTTTTCTAAAAGCCATTTAAGTCAAACTCTAAAAGAATATTTTCACAATTTCCTAATCAACATAATATGACGTACTTTACACGTAATGTAATATTAAATTGTATATTAACACGAGGTGTCCGTACGAATAATTTCATTATTGTTCCGTAAAAATTATAATAATTCAATTTTTTAAGGTATCATTTTTTTTCTTTTTATCAATAATTAACGTTCACGTCGTAATACCAAAGTAATAAAAAAAGGTATATAATTTTGTGCATGTTATTTTAATAGTTCAGTAAGTTTCGGGTTGTAACATTATTTCGACTTTATATTTTGAAATTTTCGAATCGTCAAATCTATTTTTCTAAGATGAATCTAAAATTGTTCGCATTAATTATAATAACGAGGTTACAAGCTATTATAGGTAATACGAGTATAACTTTCAAAACGGGGACGCGGGAGACTTTAAATTTATGATTTTTGTTTCACTTTTTAATTTAAAAATTATTTGAATATTGCATATCTAAGAAAACAGACACGGGTCGTGTTTGTTCGAGTCGTGGTTCGTCATTATACGACTTTCGGTAAATTTGACGTGTGTTAATTAGAATCACAGATAAGAACGTGCCGAGAATACCCACGTGAGAAAAACAGAGGTAAAAGTCATGATTTTCGTCCTTGGAGAAAAATAAATTATCGTGTTGTGATTTTGTGAATTTAATCGCGATGTAAGTAGATAATTAAATGAGATTTTTACAAATACCTAATAGTATTTTTATGCGATTATAAGCGGCGTCAAAAATAAATAATATAATGTCTTTAATACATAAGACGTAAAAATCAAAAATGTGTTTTTTATTTGAAAAAAAAAATTAGCAAGCTTATATAAAAAATAACTAATTTTTTCGGTAATAATTCTACTGGAAAATTGCATTTATTATTTTTAGAACAACTTAATCATAAAAATTGTTTTTTCTTAATAATATAATTTAAAAGCGTCTTTGATTATTTAACCTGATGTTGTTATTTGTTCTCTCAATTAAATTATTACTGTTGAAATACTTTAAATAATCACAAAATACGTAAATTTTGAATAATAATTTTTAGACATTTAGTTTTAAATCTGACTCATCACTCATGAGTAACCGAAATAATATCTATAAATAAAATAAATCTACGTATTCAAATCCCGTATCGAAAATTGTGAAAAAATCGAACGTTTCCGGTGTTACCAGTTAAAAAAATTTAAGTTAAATGATAGCAAAAAAGGTTAAACGTTTGAAACGTGACACGATATAAGTATCGACGATAATAATTAATTTTTAATATATGTGTTTATCGAATTTTTGATGACAAATTGTAATATAGGTACATTACATGAAATGTACCTAACTTTTCAAAACCATAAAATTTTGAATGGACGAATTTTGTGTTTATTTAACTATATTGTAAACATTCGAATAATTCATATTAAAATATGAACTTGATAATGGAACTTTGAGATTTTTTTAAACTATTATTTTTGCGTCAAAACGATATGGAAATAATATATCGAAAAAATCGCATCGTTTAAGATTCAAATGTGCATGCATACAGTGAATGTGAACGCCAAAAATATTTTTTTAAAAAATAAAAAAGTTTTTTTGTCAAGGATGTTTCTTTTCATATTTTAGAACGAAAATAGATAATATATTGCAACGATGTAAGTAAAGTAACAGATTGTATAAACAAGAAGACCGTAAAATGTATTTTTAATAATGTAAATCTCGTCTGTAAAATGATGGTGCGTGATGGCAAAAATGTTGTTCAAATAGCATTGCATATTGATCGGAGATCTGTTATTTCGAATGAACATTAACTTGGGCATTAACTATTTATGTAACTTACTTTTAGCGTTCAGTCCGAGATGACGAGTAATCTCTAATATCAAATCAAAACGAATCCGATACCTAATCGTGAGATAACCTAACCTGAATGTATCGTCCTGCATGACTTTCTCGTTTTTAACAAAAAATTCCAATCTGATCGTCCAAGGTAAATGGAAAAATTATATGACATCGGAAGAATCGTTTAAATTAAAATATAGTCGTTTATATTAATAAACGTACGGGTTTGTCGCCAAGAACGTTCTAAAACAGAAACTACTATGATGGGTAGAAATATTTCCACTTAATATCTTTAATATATATATACCTATATCCGTAGTTTCGCCCATGTATATAATGTATTAATACACATTTTTGTAAATTAACTATAGGATAACATACTTGTTATTTTTTTTTTATTTTCACTACGAATCTAATAAAAAAATGTTTAAGGAACAACGTTGGATTGATTTGAAATACCAATCATATCATATACTCGTATATTGTTTTATTGCACGTCTTTTAATTTAAAACCCTCAATTCGAGACATCTTGAAAGAAACTCGACTACGTTAACCTGTGCATAAATCCCATAAAAAAAAAAAAAAATAAGACAATATAATCTTTAATGGACTTATAGGTATATATTTTAAAAACTTACTAACCCAGAAACGAGAAAATTTTAAAATCGAACACACGCATGTTACAACGAATTCGATTATAATAATGAAATGTATTTTCGGCAAAGGCAAATTTAATATCTATATAAAATATTCACATTGAAAATTAATCAAATTATAATCTTATCTTATCTTATTCTCAAAAAAGAACTATTACATATTATATATTTTATTAAAAGCATATTGAAATATTATATTATTATTGCGATGAAAAAAATAAAAATTTTCACACTCCGTTCTGTATGAAAAAATTATCCCTTTTTTTCCGTGCAAGGTAAAAAAAAAAACCTAATTCTCGTTTTAACGACAAATTCAATTATATTTACACATTATGAAATATAATAATTTTAAGTCATAAGAATGAACTTAATACCAATCTCAACAAAGGTATATTATATAACTTCATTTACTTATATAAAAGTTGAATTATAAAATGTGTTAACTTATATTTACAATAATGTCATTTGTATTTTTCCATTTCAGATTTTATACTATATATCGATTTTTAATTCGATTTAAAGTTCTGAATTTTTACCGATAATTGAAATTTAATAGGTACTTTATATATACATATATATATTATAATTAATAATAATAATTTACTTATATTACTTATACGCACTATATTTAATTAGTAATTACAATTTATTATAATATTATTTCGTTTGAAAATAAATTAAAACTTATAATTTATTATTAATGACACATTTTGGGGTATAATTTAATGATGACAAAATATGAATTTGTACGTGTATTAATGTAAATGCTTAGAATGTGAAAAGCATTTGTTTTGGCCAAAAAGAAAATAAATTTTTTGATAAAGCAACGATATTAAAGTTTTATTCATAAATTTTAAAATGTCACCAATATATTATTATAAATTTTGTAATTTGTATGGGTGTGGATAATTTAAATAAATTACTTGTGTAAAGTTTTAACCTATTTTTATATTTATTATAATAACAATGTGTATTTTCAACCAAAAATTTAATTTAAAATTAAAAATAGTTTTCAATAGGTAATAAAAAAAATATGCATAAATTAAATTAAATAATTTCAAAATAATATAGAAGTTATAAGTTAATACTTTTGAAATTTATCAAAACAAACGTATTCTGCAAAAAAAAAAAAAAAAAAATATTTACTTTTATTTTTAATCATTACGAAATGTATTTTATTATATTATTATTTTGTCATCAGTTGGATAAATAAAAATATTGGAATTCGTAAAATGTTAATTATTGTTTTACAATAATATTCTTTCTTTAGGTTAAAATAAATACGTACAAAACATAATAGTTGTATTATATAGCGTACGATATTATAAATTTATCAACTGAACATAATATCTTGTATTATCTACTGCTCTCACGACCGTTTATATAATTAAATTTATTAAGAAAATTCGAAATTACAAACGGTTCACTAGTTTTTTTGTGTAATAGGCCGTAAAATTCTATACTATACTATATTAATAATAATAAAATAATAATAATAATAATAATAATAATAATAATAATAATAATAATAATAATAATAATAATAATAATAATATAGGTAATACTAATAATAATAATAATAAAATCGTTATTGAAAACCTAACAATATTATTATTACGCATGGATAATATCTGAAATTTTAGTAGTCGTATTCATAGTACTGAAATAGTAAAAAGTAAACCAAAGAAGATCGATTTTATAGTTATCTGACTTCAGATTAAAATTATCCCTTTGTATATAAATTGAAATAATTTATATCATCAATCCACGAATATGGAATAGGTATAAATTTCGATGTTTTTTCTTAAACGATACGTCTTCTCATTTTAAGTCTTACATTAAGAATAAATAATTATTTTTGTTTGTATTTTAATTCGTTTATATATATAACACTTTTGACATCGTGCTGAACCGCTTACGTTGTAACGATAACTTCGAACAAAATTCTAGGCACGACAGCTGGTGTTTAAAGTGTTTATCTTTTAATTATAATTTGAACAGAAAAAAAATGTACAAGCCATGAATGCTGCACTATACGTATAACGGTTATTAAAACTTTTGGATATTTAAACGCATCAAAGACGGCATGATTGTATGAAATAACATTATCATTCAACACTGTATAGAATCGAATTAGCAAAATTCATTTCAATAAATATAGTAGGTATATGTTTTGCAGGTTTCGTTGACGTTAACATTGAATAAGGAAGAAAGCTTTATACCACCATCCAGATCCAATCAATAACCAAAAGATCAAAGATATTGTAAAACTACTGTATTATGGTGAAAAAAGAAAAATATAATTTATAAACATTTTGAATTCAATGTTGTATTTATAAATTGAATACTTTGAGATCATAGAAAGTAATACGATTATTAAACAGCGAAATTTCTTTTTAAATTAATGGAAAAATATTTTTCAAATTGAGTAAGAAATAATTAATTTAACAAAACTAAACGCCTACAATATTTATTATGAGTATAATATTATTATTATATGGATGTGCATTTAAAATATAAGCCCTCGTTCGCTAGATAATCGATATTTTGGAATTCATATTTGTACGTATACGGTAAAATCAAGTCGAATTGTGTTGAAATAAGTTTACACATTATATATTATATCCGCTTCGAGTATTTTACATAAATATATACATAATATTATGTCAGTTATGAATAGAAATTATTCAAATTTTTTCTTTGATTTTCATAATATATAAATATTATAGTAAATAGGTTATAAGACGTAACCAATGAATTAAAATGGTAAATATTTTAGAATAACTGCAAATAAAATAATATATTTATCTTATATTTATAAATATATTTTTTTTAATGGCTAATTATCGAGAAAGCCCATATATTATCAATATAAATATTCGAGGATGACCAAATTAAAATAACTGTAATTATTTTATTTAGCATAAATAAATATCTAATAGTAAATATTATAAAAAAACGATATCATATTTTATTTATTCTGAACAAATATAAAATGTATATTTGTCAACCACTATTTATTTTTATTAAATTAATTGCGGTGCAAAATTCTAAATTAATATAGAACTTTATATACCTACCTAATACCTATAATATAATATATTTTTACTTATACCGAATTAAATATTTTTACTTATACCGAATTAAATATTTAAACGTTTGAATGGTAGTTAATTCATTATCGTGGATGACCAATTTTCACTCGATTCAAATATTTTTTTTTATATCGTACGAAATAGAAAAAAATCAAGACCTAGGTACAGAACATTATCCCAAATTCATAGTTAAGTTTTTATTCGACTTGCTAACACAAGATAATATGTGAATTATAAATATAGTATATAAACCTATCATAAAAACTAACAAAATAAGGAAGTTCATTTATGAACCATAAAATTGAGATATAAAACTTATAACTGTATAGTAACCATTATAATAATACACTTTACAGTTGTATAATAAGTAATAATAATATCCGCTTGTCGTTATTTTGTTATTATTATAATATTATACAATATTCGTATTTCGTCATAGTTGAAACATAATTTTAAAAATTAATTCAATATTGATTTCAAAATATTATGTTCTAAACGAATAATAATCATTTTTTTGTATGTTTTAAGAACGATTTGAACTGGTTTTTATCCGTTATTTATTATTTCGGTATCAATTTTTCAATGTAATAAAAATTTACGTATTTTGAAGTTTGAACGTAATCATCTTTCAGAGTGCAAGTTTTAAAAATCAAATGGTGTAATGATTTACTTCTCGAAGTATTACTGTTTTGACATATTTACGTAATTTATATTCTCTCCTCAATATATATAGTCTAAATGAATCAAGAGTAAAATATGTTTAAAAATTAAAATTTTGATTAGAATAAAAATAATTTTGTAATATTTTATTTTAAAATTTAAACTTGATCGACTCGAACTTTATAAACCTTCGATCTTGACTATTTAATTATACCGAGTGTATGAGGTAATTTCGTAAACTATTTCGTTCCATATTCTTTTTTACGAAATCATATTGTTTTGTTGTCCATAATGGTAATCCAATAAATTATATTTTTTTTTAAGAATTACATTTTACATATCATCGTGCGATTGTTGCGAACATTATTTCGGATCATCCTCCCCCATAGGGGGTGGGACTTGTTGCGCACGCTGAAAAGAGTTGCTCGGAATATTGCCCTCTCGGACCGATCCACCCCAAGTACGGATGCGTAGTCCTCGCAATAACGTATAGCTCGTATATATATAAATGAAAAAGTAGATTTCATTCTGTGCGGTACTATCGTTTCTACCAAACTGGTCGTGCTTTTGGGTAAAAAGGTAAGTACGGATATTTACTGATGAAATATTTTATTTCTGAAATTTTTCTAATAATTTTCTCCGCGTAAACTTAACCAAGACGATATTTCGCGAATTCACGGGGTTTATTTATTTAGAATAGCTCAAACGTTTTTCGTATTTTCTTAAAATTTTAAATTTATAACTTTATTCAATACGATTAATTATATAGGTATAATACATATTATGAACTTCAAAATGAAAATTAACAGTAATATTTTATTTTATATTATTGAATAAATTTTGAAACTCACACAGACATTTAAAATATTAACTGTATGTACCGAATTATTTTTAACGAAGTCCATTTATTATCATGATATTTTAACATTTTTAAAATATTTAAAAAACTTTCGATTTATCATGAAATATTTTAATATACATTCACAATCATTTTTTTATAAATATCAAATATTATTTTAAAAATTATAGACAAACCTAACACTTATAGTAATATTTTTATTTCTCAAAACATTGTTAAATGTTAACATTTATTTATTTAAATAATTCAATTGATTTTAAATATTTTTTTAACATTTTTAAATAGTGTACACGTATATTTTTATTTTTATTCTTAAATTTACTAATTTCAATTAATTTATACAAGAGGACGATATTTATTATTCCATTTAATTTTATTTATTTATTTTTTTTTTTTTTTTATGATATAATATAATATTATAATTTTCGATGAAATAATATATTCTATATTTTGGAAAATTATTAATGACGTATAAGTATATTAATTAAAAAACAAAACGTATATAAATTACATAAAAAATCTAGCTGTCTTCTCTCTTCTATCATGGGCATACCTAATAATAGGTACAATATTATACGTGTACGCTTCAAACTTCACTTTACTATGACTAATTAAATAGATTTTAATTGTAATTTATTATTTTTTTACCTTAAAATTATAATTTTTTATTATTATTTTATGGTAATAAAAATCTAAAATTAATTTGTTTAAAAAATAATTATATATTATTCAAAACTAAAATATCGTAATTTAAAATATAGGAAACTGCACTATGATTATTCGTATTTTTCATTAATTTCATAACTTTTAGATTAGTAAAAAGAACATTTGTATTTAAATTTCATAAATTAGATATCGTTTCATATAATATATCTTTATTTTAATGTACACATAACACATTACAAACAAACAATTTGAAAACTGTGTTTTAGTTTACGTACCCTTATCGATAACAGTAAAATTTTAACGAGAAAACTATGACTTTTTTTAATATGAGTTTTGTTCGAATTACGTTTTTATTACTTGCTTACGTCCAAATTTCAAAAACAATTTGGTAAGTTCGATTTGTTAAAAAATTGTATTAAATACGTTTTGTTCAGTGTTTATCGGATACAACATTATTTTTATAAAATTTTACGTATATATTTAAATTAATTTTAACTTTTTAATTTTTATTAAAAAAGAACAAAAACAGTATTTTATTCCCTATAAAATTACATTTTGACACCTTTATTTGGAAAAAAAATATTAATTTAAACGTGTAGAAGAAAACTTAAAACATTTAAATAACTCGGGTAAAATTATTACGTATTGGTTCGCATTCACTCAAATCACAAGTGTAACCGCGCGTATTTTTCAACGGTCGCGAGCTGAACAAATGTTATATTTCTACCCCCTAAATTAAAAATTCAGTAATTGACGTTAAATAACGAGACGTATATAGTTTTATATGGTAGGTAAGATAATATATCGCTAAATTTATAATAATTTCCGAACGAGAGGAAAAAGTGGGCATATTTACAGGCGAACACGTATCTACTCGATAACAGTACAACTGTTGCAAAATTACATCTGTCAAGATGAACATATATTATATAAGTAAAAAAACGTTTTTAAAGTTTCTTTTTCTTTATTAAAATTGACAACATTTTTACGATATGAAAATTTCATCGTTGCGTGTTTCATACGTATATAATATTAAATAATATTATTTCTAATATTGATATACGTTTCCAATAATAAAATAGATGAAAGTGATCGCTCTCGTACTATTTGTTACCTTTTAATATATAAACGTTTAAAATCCTCTAGAAATTTATAAAGAAATATGAAGTGTTATATTATACTCGTACGTTGAATACGAATAGGGGTAGGAAAAAAAATGGAGTCGTTTAAACAAAATTCATAACGTTCGAAGAAAATCTGTTAAAATACGTCATATAATAATATTATTATCTCATTTCATAAAATATAAGTTTTCGAGAACTATCATAAACACGATAAGATAATAATAATATTATTATTATAATATCGTGTAATTATTTCACAACTATAAGTATGTATTATATACACGTACAGTAAAAAAAAAAAAAATAATATGCCAACACCCGCATCAACACGCTGGAAAATATAATATTTAATTAAAAACGATTAACGAGTGTGAAAATATTAGTCGGAGTTATTTACTTCTATGATTATAATTTATAATACTTAACGGTTATCACGTTAATTAATGTTCAACAAATTTATACCTATCTCCTTAAGAGTATCGTAATTTTTTTTTTATCAATATTTTATTATCGTTAACCGATAATTAAACGCAAAGCGTGTTCGTGACACTTATATACACGAGGGTTGTTCACCCAGGGCAATTTACTGCGATATTTTAATACTACTAATAAATTATAGTCGTTCGTAAATCGAAATATACTACACGTGTTATAATTTTAATTCGACTTTCTAAAATTATAATTTTTATATTGTATTAAATTTAAGTTAATTGACATTACTGCACTATGTTTTATAGATATGGCTAACAATGTAAATAACGTGAAAAATACAATTTATATGATGTCAAAATCTAAAATAATAATATTTCTTTTCTTTTCTTTTCCAACGCTCAACGCGTATATTAATATTTTAACTTTATACTTGACGAGCAAAATGTATTTATTTTCTGATCGGTAACAAAATTAATTAGATTTAGATATTCATATATCTAACCAACCAGCAAAATAATAATAATACAATATAATATTATTATCTTCCATAATTTTCAAATGTTTTTAGATTAATAATTTTATAATTGGTTTATTTTTTATCTCTAAATCTTAAATGTATACTTAAAAAATATTTTTAATTTAAAATTTCTATTGAATTTGCCACGACCTTAATAAAATTCCAATTACAGTCAAAAAAATGTGCGAGATTAAAAAAAAAAAATAGAATTGTATTTATTTTGTCGTTGCTACATCGCGTTAACGAATGAACTTATAGTTTTATATTGATGAACCTAATTAAAATGTAGAACTGATATTAATCAGAAAACAATACATAACACATAACCATAAAATTAAAATTCACACACCGGAAACCGGGTATATAGAAAGGCAAAAATAGATAAATATTAAACGTATGCCCAACAATTCACCCTTTCCTGGTTTAAATTTAAATGACTAAAAAATTCAAATTTTGACATTCTTCTAGAAGTAAAAAAATAGACTACATTTTCAAAATATTTAATTAAACTGAAATATTATTTTATAAATTTCGATGTACCTACTAGAATGTGCAATATATAGGTATGATGTATGTAATATGTATAAGTATAATAGATAGATTTTACATACTTGACAAATACGATTCGGTTAGGTCGGATGTAACTGATTAGTGGCCGAGTTTACTGGTTATCCTTTTGGGATCGCTGTGGTCACATGAGTCATTGAGGACAGAAAATAAACATTGATCATACAAGATTAAATATATTTATTATATACGCACTTTCCATGTAATTTATAACATTTTGATTTTAACCATTATTATAATACGTAATATATATTCATTTCATTAACCTAACCTAACCTAACCTTGTACATAAAAACATAATTTTATAGATGATCCGAAAAATTATAAAAAATTAATATCGTTTTATATCAATATATTATCGTAAATATTTTGTTTGCTGCTTAATAACGAAAAATTATTTATATAATATTACATTATAATAAAATATACTCGTATTATAGACGATATGGATGAAATTTGGAAAGGAGGTTTGAAAGTGATGGTTAGCATCCAAATTTTTTTCGTATATATACAATGATAAATATAAAAAAAAATAATAATAATTATATTTACAATAAAGGTATTTTTATAGGGTTTTAACACGCCAATTTTTTCACTGAAATTCTAATCTTCATATTAGACGGATAAGGTTACGTTAATTGTTTAGATGTTTACGTTAATTTTTACCTATTTTTGACTAAAATTTTTACGACGAAATAATATTATATTAAATTCTTCGTCGTAGAGGGTGTTATTTTTTCGAACTTCATTATTATGCATTAATAAATAGTATAATATTTTACTCGAATATTTGACGCGATTTCCCGTGCCTACGTGATGCATATTATCGTTTTATGTATATTATATTATATAACAATGTTGGCCCCTAGGCACAATTTAAATTTGACAATAGCAATATTTCACGAAAATTCCGACCGCCGTTGTTCATACCTTTCGTCCAAATCAGAAGAATAACATGGGTATACAATATTATATTATAATGTAACGTTAAGCTTAAGATAAAATAACGCTATATTTTTTCGCCGACAACATGCGGTTTCATTCAGTTTTCGCTTTAGTTCGATGTAACATAATATATATTTATTTGCGGTCTGCAAAGGACAAAGGTCAGTTCTACGAATATTGCAAGCGACCAAAACTCAAGTTTATTGTGTTTAAAACCAAATTCTTGGTTCAAACACATAATGCGCGTAAAACTTTTGACGGTAAATGGTTTTGCGGCGATGCTGGGAAAATTCTCTGACGTCCAGACACGAACTCATCCCCGACGGTGGCGACAGGACGATCTTACACATGAGAGAAATCTATGGCGAGGAAAATATCAAGAAAAGGAGCAATTTATTACTTGAAATTCGATCAAAATATTATCTTAACGTGGTAGAAAAATTTTATAATAAATATGAGCCGTAAATTTTATAACTGATTCCGATACGTCGTTACATTTATTTTATTAATTATGGTGCAAATATATTCGACAAAATTATATATAGTAATATCTTAACAACAGCTTTTCGTTCAAATTACTTTCTCAACAGCATTATTCATTCAAAAATAAATATTTTATTACTTATAAAATTATAATTTCGTATCCCCGAAAATTTACAAGAAAATATTATATAATTTTATATGAATTTCAGCATCCTCAGTTTTTTTTTTAACTAAAATTTTATCTCCATATACAAATTTAATAAAACTCATGTAACATTTTGTTTAATTTTAAAACAAATTTAATAATTCTTTCAGAAAATATTTTAAATGAAGAATTTGTAACTTTATTCATTCCAATAATAAAAAATAATAAAAACTAGATCGACCTAAACCTATTGTATTCAGTTATTCGTCGACTTAAATTACCATTCCGTTGAAGGTCCTAGAATCAATTTAAATGTCATTTCGACTTAGAATTGATCATACGGAGAAAAAAACTGATAATAATTTTATAATAATTTTTATTGTTATACGAACGTAATAAAAATGTATAAATAAAAAAATATTGAAAAATGAATCATATTATTGTATGTTTAAAAAATTAAACTGGGATATTGGATTATAAAAAAATATATAAATTTTTGTCCGGTTGACTTGTATAAAACGACTAGTGGAGTAAAACGTTTTCAAATAAAATAAAATAAAATTCGTCTTTGGATTCTTAAAGAACTAGTTGATAATATATTATATTCGAACCACAAAATACTCGACTAATACGTATATTAACATACAATTATATTCTTACGTCAACGTCATTCATTATCCACGAGGCGAATTTTAGACCGAATATCATTGATAAACGATATTTTATACCAATAATTGATTAATCGGTGAATAGTGCGATTCGGGGAATATATAATAATAATATATATTATCAAAATATCGTATTAATAACCCGAACAAACAATATTCAATAAACGTCGTCGTTGTTGTTGTATTATTATTACGTCTTATATGCGTTATGTAAGTGCGGCTTACATAATATTATTATTAATAATAATACCGAACACAACTTAACTACAATAATAATTACAATAATATTGTATTGTCCATTAAATTATTTTTAAACCCTCATCGTTATTAATATAAAATATATAAATCAATAGTTTAATAGAAATTGCGTAGAAATTTTAATAAAATAAATTTTATTTTATCCTGCTAACGATTTGTTTGACGAAATACAATTTAATACGCACCGCTGTCGATGTCGGTTCGAAATTTGTTTTTATCATATTAGTTTGAAATAAAATAGGATAAATCGGTAAATTTTCAATTTTATATTATTTATGGAAACATTTTTTTATAACGACGCGAAGTAAAGTAAAGTAAGAAATTATTAATATTTCAATATTTATAAAAAAATAATTAAAAAAAATAACAGATCTTTAAAAATTAAATTGAAATTGGTTTAATCTGTTCGTAATTCTCAATGTATTAATATTTTAAACGTGTGGAATATTCACAGTGTAATTAGATAATATAACACGATTTTCACGTAATTTTACACAAAACTTTTCTCAAGTATAAAGTAAGTTTTAATTATTATTTTTCCCTCGTCACGAAAGTACAACGCATAAATGTGCAAATTTTTACTCCCGTCCAAATTCGTTAAATTACTTCATTCAATATTGCATATGTGTGAATTTTTATGTAAAACGTACTATATGAAAACATTAAAAATACAATTCGTCCGTAAAAAATCCAATGTTATAACGATGTAATTTCCGCTCGCTTTATTCAAAATCGAAATTTTGATTAAATATAAATAATTAAAGACACAATTTTGGCCGAGTTTAGTAACACAAAAAATACGATTTTCCGGTCCTAAAGTAAATTATTTTAAAATAAATCGATGCGTAATACTTAAAAAAAAATATTGTTAATTAATCTAAACCATAACGTTAGTCCCACTATAAATGAAACTTGAATTTTTATAGATAATTAAAAAAATATTACATAAAAGCTAAAATACAGAAAGATTAATTTTGAAAAAATTCGACCATTTTCATAGCAGTCAAAAAACAATTTCATATTAAAATATTATTATTTTTTTTTTTTTTGTTTAAAAATTTTTTTTAAAAAAAATACTAGTTTTCTGCAGTATATTTACAAAAAAAATTATTAATATTTTTTTTTTTTACGATCATTTGTCCCACAATATCCTTAGAATAATATTATTTTTATCAAAATCTGATAAAAATAACAATAATACCTTTATTAGATTTCCATTGTAATAGAAGAATTGAACTACAGACGACGGACCTATATCCAATTAAAAATAAAAAATTTCAATAAAATAAATATGATTTGTAGGAAATAATAAGAGAATTATTAGACTCTCTACTATTGAATGAAATACCTTTACAACTTATTAATTTTCTTTAATTAGAAATGATATCATTGTAAAAATAAATAAACTCGAACGTTCGGAATCTGGAATTCGTAGTGTAGTTATCAGCATTATTAATACGTTCGTAATGGTTATTTTTATCGTCATATTCTATTTTTAAATAAATAAATAAATATTTAGTTTGTTTTTTAATTGTATTTATGGCTAAATTAGTGTCTAAGTCCATGTTAATATTTAAATTGTATTTATAGTGATAATAATGTGTGTTAATTAATTCGTTGTTTAAAATATTGCTAATGTTATTATAGTTTAAAGACAAGGTTATAATATTTTTTGTCATAGTTACTATTGATGAAACAATAGTCTGTTTTTGATTCATTGCCTAGTAAAAATATTAAGAAAATAAATTCTGTTTTGAATATGAAAATATGTTATTAGCCTTTAATAAAAATGAAAAACACATTTTACATAAGTATTTGCCATGAATATAATTTAATTTCTATATACAAATAAAAACAATAATATTACGAATTTATTTATCGAGCACTGTATTATTTTTACTATTTTGTCTTAAGTTATCTCGAAAACCACAAAACACAAAAGTATTCTGACAACAACTTATTTGACGGTTTTAATATTCTTTACTCTCGAGGTGTGTTTATATAACTTTAAATTATAATTCGCATTAAAGTTTAATACAATATTTAACCTAACCTCATTTTGAATAAAGTATCAAGTATTACGTTCTTAATTTCTCATTAATATATACATTATTATTTAAATTATACTATATGTATAATATTGAGCCATATACAACGCGTTAATAATAATAATAAAAATAATTATGATAAAACACGTATTATCAAAAGCTTTTCGAAATATTTTTAGAATAAATAATCCAAATTAAATGATCCTTATACTTTACAGGACTTGTTATATCTAAGTCTGAAAATAATAATAATATGTACTTAATAATAACTATAGATCACTTTAATGTCAGTAACAATTTCTTATAGGTCATGTAAAACATTTATTTCTTACAAGTTCGCACAAGTAACCGAGAAACTAGTAAAATGAAATCTTTAAAAGATATATTCGAAATTTATTTTGGAAATTTTACCATTTAAAATTCCAGAAATTCCGAATTACGTAAAATTCGGAAATTCGGATGTAAATAAATATGACAGAGGGAACAATTTTATTACAAGATAATATTATTATTATTGTTATATTTAATTTGAAAATGATACTGTTGTCTAATTATTACGATTTCAGCAAAAATATTTTCCAAAATAGCAATTAATATAATACGAGTATTTGATAATAATATATTTTACAAAATAAAAGATAATTATTTTTTTTAGAATTTTAATTTAAGTTTTATGTTAATATAGTGTCTTCTAAAATTAATACGCATACTATTTTAAAATATAATATTACAATAAAACTAGCGAGCCGATAATATTTATAAAATCCGCAGTTTTAATTTTATGTAATCTTTGTGGTTTCACCAAACTGTTAACTATAATACTATGATAATAAAACCTAATATTAGTAGATAAATATTAAAAAATAAAAACAAATTATCATGTTATTCATTTAAATTGACTGATAACATTTTAATTTTCTTTCGCGTGCAGTTTACTTGCACACGAAAATAAAATAATATTGATTTATAACGAATAATTTTTCAAATTTATTATTTCAAAAAATAAACATAAGATTAAAAACTCTCGTGAACTAGCTATTTTATTTCGATTGTTATAAAACAAATGTAGGTACCTATAATAAAAAAACCAACTAGTCGTCTGAAAATTACATTAAGTATGAAATTTTTAACAATAATTTACACCAATTTACAAACATAATTTCCTTCGAAATTGCGTTGTTAGACTAATTTTTTGTAATATTTACAAATTACGTTTTGTCAACTGTATAACTAGATTTTTAATTTAAATATAAAATGTTATTTATTATTAAGGATTAAATGTCAGTTAAGGTAAATTATTATATATATTATTATAATATATTATCTCGGATTCCTCTAAAGGAACCAGGACGAGAGAGATCCAATTTCGAACTGCGCCTAAATTAGCTTGTTTTTGTTTATAAAATAATGTTACAAAATATAACATTTAAAATAAATTGGTAAAATATAAAATACATAATTATATTTCATAAAATTACACGTTGAATAATTATTTTGAATCTGTTTAGTTCTGCGTATTAGCTGAAGAAGGCTATGAAAAAATGTGTGATTTAATTCCAAACACTATATACAAAAAGAGAAAAAAAGAGTATTTTAAATAAATGTTATTTCCTTTTAGTCAATAATAATATGTATTTATACAAACTCTCGTTGATACAAAAGCGTATAATTATTTTATTATACTAATCGATAACGGTTCAAACAATTTGTGTATGGCGATAAAAAAAAAATGTAAATTACACTTCTTAAATATTAAAATATATAATATAATTTAAGGTTAGGAAAATATATGGGAAACAAACACAAGATATTTCTAATATTTTGTCAATTTACACGTATTAATACGTTCATAATTTTACGTATTGTTAACGTGCATTATATATGGTAAAATAATAAGATATATTTTAATAAACTGATATTATCGTATTTAAAAAAAATAAAAATAAAACTTTACTATTTGAACAACTTTTATATCGTAGGTCGTAGGCGGTAACAGGTAATAAGGTTTTATTATTGTTTTTGCTTGGCGGACCAAAGAAAAGCAAAGAAAAATACTACACCAATTTTTAAAACTTTCTTTACGACCTTCATTTTTTAAAATTATTTTAGAATATATATAATATTATTTACTCGTCATCATGAATATTATTTTATATACGTAGTAAAATTTAATTAAAATATAACTATGCATAGGTAGTAAAATGTACACTCTATTAGTAGATAAGTAGTTTAATTTATGATTTATAATTATAATACCTTTTTTGCTGGTTATAAGTTATAATCCATATTCGGGTAACTCTTTGAAACTACATTATTAGATAATATAGATATAGATTATAGAGTATAGAATTAAAAAGAAGAACTGATAAGGAAAGGAATGATGTGGAAGGGATGCGGGTGTAAAGAATTTAAGAATATATAGTGTCGAGTTTTGATTTATTAAATAAAAATAGAACGTTGATCTGTATTGTTTCTAAAAATAAAAATTTTTATTTATTAAATATTTTATTTAAATTAACTTTCTCGTCATATTCGAATTAATTATTTCAAAACGAATCTTATTAAATATTTTCGAACATAATTTTTTTTATTTTAAAACTATTGTTTCTTGTTAACGAATATTTATTTTCAAATATTACATTTAATATGACTCTTTTTGCCACTGAATCGAACGAAACACAATTCGCCCCATGGTGTCGTATTCGATGATAATAATAATTATAATACCTTATAATATTATAATAAAACGAGATGTTTAAATATTAAATATTAATACTTGACGTGAGACAATTTCAAGAAGAATAATTACCCGAAAGCGATTCAAAAAAAAAAAAAAAAAAAGAAACAAAAAGAAAAAGAAAACATGTAAACGTAACAATTTAATTAAAAACAAAAAAAAAGTCTAATTAACAAGAAATATCATCAACGTAGGTAGCTACGATAACTATGAGAATAATTATTTCATATGCGAGTTATAAATGAACCGTATTTTAACAATTTTTGTTAGAATAACGTTAAAATAAAATTTAATATTTTATAATTAAAGTTAATAATTTCACCTAGTAAAATTGTATATACTACCATTATATAATTGAATTTTTTTTTCATTTAGTAAATTGAAGATAAATACTGTCAAATTTATGCAATTATTAATATTTACAATATATTTTTAGAAATACTTTATTTTTATTATCGTACCCACCACCTACTATCACAAAATATATATTAAAAATTCATTTCATGATATAGATAAATAATGGTAAACTAATCATTGATTCCGCGTGTTACCTATAACGTTTTAGTTACCTCACATTTGGATATTATTTTAAAAAACGTATTTGTAAATCTATTATCTATCTATTCGTTGATAACGAATTCTTCTTGGAGATATCGGTAGATACTTATAAATAATTGATTGTTCACTATAATACTACATAATGATGTATCATATAAGTCATTTTTCTAACAGTTGTTTTATAATTTTTTTTTTTTTTTTATAAATAACGAACAATATTATATATTTGAATTAGGTAAATACCATACAATTAGTACAAAACAAGAAAAAAATTAGTATTCAAAAATAATTATTTCAAAATAGTTAAAAATCGTATAAGTTCCCAAAATATATTGTAAAGTATCTACACATGTTATAAAAAATTGTATAGATACTTCGAAATGTTATTGTATATCGATCAATAATAATTTTAGGATAAAAGGATTTTACACACAATACTATAAAAATGACGTAATGTCGTATTATGTAGGAATCTATACTGAAATGAAAATTATATTTATATAAAATATTTCAACAAAACGTTTTTATTATGTTATCTATGGTAAATATAACAAAATAGTACTTTGGCATAACGTGTCTAAAGCCATAAAAGTAGTGAATTCAACCCGATTGATTGATTTGAATTCCAAATTTATTTAATACAATTTAGAAGAATTTATTTTATTTTTATAATAATACAAAAGATATCTATAAATTATTATTATTATGTATAATAGTCTATTATTAGTCTCAACTTATTATTTCGTTTTACGGTTAAATATATTTTTCTTAAATTTTAATAAAATTTAAAAACTTAAATTAATTATTATAACACAAAAATTTATATTATTTTATTGTTTTTCCTATATTATGAATTTGAATTTATTATCTGGATTTTAGATTTTATTATTATTAATTATAATAATATAAAATTTTAGTCTAGTATTCATATAGAAACTTAATAATATTTTTATAATATTTCAATAAATGTATTTTTTATAAAATATTTAACATTGAAAATATTATAGCTATTAAGTATAGTCACTCAATTAGTAATAACTAACGATAAATTATAATTCCTATTTGTATTTTAGTTAAGTCTTAAGCGGTTAGAATATATGCTAATATAATATTTTGGCCAGACTTAAGAAATCTAAATTAGATAAGAGTAAATAAATAAACAATAATTTAATAAAATTGTATCGACGAAACTCGTGATATCTCGAGTAAATTTAAATTAACCTTTTACTGTATTTTATTATGGATTTCCAATTTTTTAATGCTGTATTATATATTTTCGTTCAAACATATTTTTTTTTTTCATTCAAAAACAATATTCGACTGATAGAATTATGGAAAAAGAAAAATCATGATTTTTCAATATAAATAACTTTCCGCCTATATACGCAACCAAAACCAAATACGTTATACGTATTATTATTTATTCGATATGATCACTATATTAAATTTACCACGCACATTATATCGTTTATAAGAATATATAATATGGATTTTACCATTCGGTTTATCGAATCAAGTGCACAGACCGCATTTATCCGGTTAGAAAAATAAATACTCGCTGCAGCCGGATTTACATTTAAATTTTAAACAGATATCGTTATTATATTTTAATATTAATTTAATACGAATTATCCATTAACCTATCTGTGTAGATTATATAACATAGGTACTTTATAATAATCAGAAACATAAATATAATTTTATGTTGTTTTTAAAAAAAAAAAATATCGTTGAAATAACATATAATAGGTAGTTGATTTCACGTTTTATTATTGATAATAATAATAAAATTAATATCAATACCTAACGTATCTTCAAAATCGAGTGTCGGTAAAAGATTTCTTATAATTGGTATAATAATACCGAATACAATTTTATTATTGAATATTATTGAATAGTTTTGAAATTAATAAAATAGTTCGCTTTTTGTGGTGGTCTATCGAGAAAAACAAGTAAAACACTTACAAGTTCGATCGCGTGTCTCGGTTTGAATTTCAGCGGGTTTCGTCCACTTTAGATAAAATGGAATTAGGCATTATAAAATATCTTTCATCGACAAAAAAATGTACGATAGAGTAATGGAGTAATGGCTTGAGGCTAGACAGATTTATAATAGGTATTATATTCGTTCATGATTGAAAAAAAAATCTTTACCCAGTGTTTTATACGAAATGAATTAAAGAAATTAGTAATCACTGCTCGTTTTATTATAAAATACGTGCGCGAAATTGAAAATTATTATTTCTCGTTAAATTCTTAGAAATTAAGAAATCAAGGAAGATAATTATGAAATTAGAGCGAATTAACATCGATCAATTACAAATATTATTATAAAATTTTTTTTTTTTTTTAACACTTAATAAATTCTTAAAAAATAACGTTAGTACCTATCAATAATTCTGTAGTTGGATAAATTTATAGTGACTATATACATTACGATGTTTAACAAATACAATTACGTAACAAAATAAAAGTTTATTTCGCTAGTACAAATTTTTAATTCATACACAAAATAATAATTTAGTAAATAACAAGTGACTTTGGCGTTCTGACTATTATTAAATTCTATAATAAATTTTTTAAATGTCACTTAAATTCCGACTATATATATATTATTATTATTATTTTTATTATTATTATTGTTTCTAACATTGAAAATTTTGAGATAATTTCGGTTTTATTAATGTTTTTTTTTGTTTTTTTATACACTAAACTTTATAATTTATTATTAATTTTGTTTATACATTTGCGAAATTGGTTTTACTAGAAATTTAAAAGTACATTTTTTATTAATTATAAAATATTTTTTTAAAAACTTAATAGCCTCAATTTTCAAATGAATTTCAAAACGTTTTATTTATTTATTAAAGTCATCAAGAAAAATAGTAACGAGTTTATTACTTAAATGTGTATCCAATAATTATAATAGTCACAATTTTTTGCAAAATTTTGCCAAATTTTGACAAATATTATACCTAAGGACGATAAATTTCTATGCATATTTTGGGAAATAATTGTTACCTAATAATAATATAAACTAATTATTTACACAATAATTTCAGCAATTTTGTAACAAAAAATATAATATTATTGCTGTGTGTCAAACTGTCAAGAAAAAAATGAATTTTTAAATTTCTAAAAGTTTTTTTATATTAAATGTTTTTATAATTTTTTATTGTAAAACAGCATTTTATTTTATATCCAAATATTTTACCTAATTTATGGAATCCATAACCTACTACACGTCGTACCACTCGATTTAACTGGAAGATTCATTAAGGTCCTAAGAAAAGATGCTGTCGATCTCAATATTATCTTCGATATGAATAAATTATAATATTTTATCCGTGTTAATATGTTATACAAACAAGTAAAAACGAATGATTAATGATGATCATATATTATATTATATTAAACACGTTTTATCATAAAAGTTTGTTAATGTTAGGTCGTCGTAATATTAATCATAAAAAACGATAGGAGAGTAATAATTATAATTTATAGATGCCATTACTTTTGACTTTTGAGAGACTGAACGCGCGAAAACAATTATTATTGACATAAAAACGTGATATTTTAATAATTATAATTAGGTTTTTAATATAAATTAAGTTTTTAAAATAGTGGTAATCGATAGTAATTATATATAATCTGCAGTACTTTATATAGTTAAACTCAAAATTGAAAAAGGTATATACGAGTAGTAAATAAATATAAATTATATTATTAATCTTCTATACTTAAATTTAAAATATCTTCAACTATTCCAAAATTTAATTACATAATTATGTAAAATACAAGTACCTACATAATATGTGTGAATATTCAATAAAATACGTGCCATATTCTTAAGTCTCTACGTCGTTTAGTTATTTAGTTATCAATATCATATAATAATATCAAATTCAATTTTGACAAATTGGTAGGTATACACATTTCGCGGTTTACCGAGATTTTTCAGCAGTTTCTTTTCTATCGATTAGGAAAACTTTTAAGTATTTCTAAAAATGACCGAAATTAAATTAAATACACAGTAATAATTAAAAATAGGAAACAAAGTCACATAGATCAAAATTTAATTTACGAAATCAACTGATATTGAAATATTTTATAATATTATCACCGTTTTCAGTTTCATAATATGATAGCACGAATCTCCTCCACATATTCGAACCACGGAGACTTTACTTTTTAAAATAATATTCTTATTACATATTTTAACAATCTCGCCAATCTAGTATCTACAATGTCAATGGTCTATCCATATTAAATTAATCCAATTAAATTATTAGATTAAATTTAGTTGTAACAGGGCTATCAATTATTTCTCTCTTTGGAAATACGAGACTGCAATATATTTAATTACCTATAAAAAATAATCAGAAATAAACGTGATGATACTATTGTCGTTTGAAATTTAACACTCGATTCACTCTAGTGTACTTGATGAATTTTTCATCAAAGACATATTATTCGAAGATATGAAGATACGTAGTATCGTCGACCACTTCACTGTAAAATAAATGCCCCGCAGCTAAATAAATTACGGATAATATTGTAAAATAAAATAATTTATACACAATATACCTGTATATAATATAAAACCTTTTGTACATTCTGAAACGTCCTCAAGTAAAAAAAAAAAAAGGGAGAAAGCTCGTGATTTATAATATATAATATGAGCGAGAGAAAACAAGTTTTCATGTATAATAAAATTACTTTTACCTAAGAAGACGTTATTAAAAATAAAGATTTCCTTTGATACGCGCAATCGTTCATTGACCCGATTTCTTCTGTATTATTTTCTTATATATTTTACATTTTTTCAAGTCATTTTGATATTTTATGGTTATTTATCGTTTCCAGATAAATCCTCTCGTGTGGGGGTGGTTATGATATATGGTCATTCAAAATTGCAAAGGCTAAGAAAAATTATACTTATGGACATAGAAAATAAGTCCCTCCGCCGCGGTAATTTTTTTATATTAGGCTAGGTATATAAATTCATCATTAATATTATCTCATACACGCGTCGATGGATTTTTGCGTTTTCAAAGATCATATGTTATGTTTCATAGTTCGAAATTTTGAAAATATAATAATCAAAAATATAATCTATCATCCTTTAAATCGTTACCTCGTGCAAAAACGTCCTTTTAAACTCATTTCATTAAAACACGCGTTATTATTTCTATACAGTGGATTCAATATTTGTGCATCGTATGCGTTTAGTCGACGTTATTTTCTTCGTTTTAAATTACAATTTTTTACTATCGAAAATCATCATTATAGACTACATTCGTTTTTAAATGTAAACTATAATGTGTTTTAATTTTTTATTAAAAACTATTTTATAATTTTTTTTTTTAATTTATTCCTAATATAAGTATAATTTACTACTGACATTAATAATACATATTATATACAACTTTATGCAAGTTAAAATGATTGACTTGCAATGATCAATATTTCAAAAAGAGAGCGAAATTAATCAGAGATCAGACTTGATAAAATCCTTACATAACATAACACCTATAACCAAACATTTCATGCACGTTTCTGTATAATAATAATTTTCCATATTCAATACGTCATGTAAAGTAATAATATTCACATTGTTTACATTTTTGAACGTGGATACATTTATACTCCGGAATTCCATTGCGTACAATAACGTTAATACGTTATACTCATAGGTATAGTTTCTAAACAATATTTAACATTTAAAAAATAATGTCCAAAAATTATCAAAAAATACACACCGTTATAATGATTTAAACTATTCAACAATATCTTATAATCCATCGACTTTTTTATTTTTCAATATAAAATTATAAATTTTTGTAACAGATTGATTATAATGATATTTTTAATGAGTCTTAATTTGTAAAGTATTTTTTAAATAACATAAGACGCGTAAACGTATTAACGTAATAGTTTTAATTTTTAATTTGACATAATAATAAAACCGTTCTAAGCGATGTTAACATATATGCTAATTATATATTTATATTTATACATAAAAAAAGAATAATAATAAAACACGTCATAATTCCATGAATAACACAAATATTATGTATGACATTCGCTTCC
This sequence comes from Tetraneura akinire, assembly GCA_021307375.1. Classification (NCBI taxonomy): domain Eukaryota; kingdom Metazoa; phylum Arthropoda; class Insecta; order Hemiptera; family Aphididae; genus Tetraneura; species Tetraneura akinire. The sequence continues at coordinate 26,319,176 of JAIUCT010000007.1, read as the reverse complement.
CTTTGGGATTATACTTCATAAATGGTGTTTTTTATTCGTCCCCTGCTCACCCAACCACACTACGTTTCGAATGTTACCCTTTTACGAACATAAACAACTTGTGTAAGTCTACTTTTTTTTTTTTTTTTTTTTTTGATATTCACAACGCGTTAGCAAAAATAAAAAAACAATTTTTACACGTTTAACTAAACGATATTTTGTCAAGCTACAACACTTTACAAAACAATATATCCGTTCAAACGCACATCATGCCAATTTATAACATAATATTATACGTAACAATATTATATTATAAAAAAATACCTATCCTAACCCATACGTTTCCTTCGTTTTGATATAAATTGTGCTCTTTCTTTACGTTTAATTTGCGTAAAAATTATATAATATTGTTAATAATATAGAGACAATAAAATAACAAAATATTATAATATTAATCGGTTTATAAACATAATTGTTATAGGATACACGATACACATATACTTAGGTTATATAGTTACTTTTATTACATAACACAATTAATTTTATTATAGGTAATTTTTCTTTAATATAGGTACTCGTAAATATCATTTTATATATAATATACTCAATTTTATTTTATTATAAAATATTTAATTTAAATACAGTTGGATATATTAAATTTTAATGTAGATTATTGTGTGTACAGTGTTGGTGTGGAGTATAAAACCACCCACGGCTTATATTGTTTTTAAAAATATTAGCCCTCCCCTCTGAAATTTTAATGGATTTCCGCCTATGAGTAGACGAAGAACTTCGTTAGATAACAACACAATAGCAAGGATACTATAAAATCTAAAATGCGGTTATGATATTAAAATATTTTAAATATCGTTTTTAAACATCACACGATTTCTCGTATCTCGTTGCAGTAATTTGGTTTGAAAATAGTTAATTATTTCGCAATTTTTCGTTTTTCCGCGATTTGCATAGGTAAAGATAATATTATTATTATAATAAATTACGGGAGACACGAAAAAATAATAAATCCTTTGTAACCCAGAACGCGGTTATACCCGAAAACGTGTTTTTCATAAGATTAATATAATATTATGTATCTATACCTTTATATTTATTTTATTTTTTCACCGTATCCACGTGCTTGTCATATCCGTGACGCTGTTGTCGTCTGATGAATTTTAAGTGCGTATCAAACAAACAAAATAAAACAGTACGTTGTCAAAAATTACAGTTGACACGACTTTGAGGACATCCCGTAATCCCGTCCAATCCCGAGATATACTCATAAGTACACATTCCATCCCACAGACACGAATGATAAAATATACTCATACCAAATGTTATTCACGTAACACGTGCTATACTACATACTCGCGTACTACAGTTATTTGCGCATATGAAATGCATTCAATTATTTAAAATGAAGTATATCTTCTGCAATAAAAAATGACTAATGACAAAATACATAAAATCTCTTGTATTCTATAAATAAAATATACGATTATATGCATGTAGACTAGTTAAGAAAAATTGGGGGTACAGTAGACCCAAATAAAATAAAATAAAGAAATTATATATTATAATATGGTAATTGTGCATACGTAAATTTATAGAATATTTCTCTAATAATATCGAATCGATTTTCATAAATTACAATGTACTCGTATTTTAATACTTTTAAATGCGGGTTATAATTATTCGTCAAATTGGAACGGGTCATATTTATCTCCACATGAGTTGGGTTAAGTTAGGTTAGAGTTTCAACTTATCTTATTTTAGTAAAGTTTTTTGTATATTATCTAAATAATAAAATTTTATAATTAAAAATATTTATTTTACAAATAAAAAATTTATATGAAATTTTAATATGACATTTTTTTTTTTTTTTTTTTTTTTTTTGTAACATTTTTTATAAAGATTCATACATTATTTCAATTTATGTTATTCTTATTATATACTCGTATATTTTGTATTTTTAAACATTTTTCATTTTCACTTATACTTTAGTAACACATTATTCCTATGATTTGTTATAAAAAAAAACTTCATATGAATATTTGAAACATTTTTAAAACTGGGTAACGCATACTAAATTATATATGTGTTAATTATTAAATTACTTAATGCAACAGGGAATCTAAAATTTCGTATGTGAACGAACTATTTGCTATGGAAAGGAATAATGTAAATGTTTCAGATTCTTAGTACTATATTAATATATTATACTAAATTGAGTATATAAACTTAAGTCAACATAATTCATTGAATTTAGTTAATATAGACCCCCGTTTTCACTTTCGAGTTAGGTTAAAGTTTAAATATTCAAAATACATAGTGTACCTACTATGAATAATTTTAATTTTAATTATCTTATATTTATAAGGACATAAGTCAATTAATATTAATTGAAATATTTGATTTTACATACTGTACTTAAACTTGTTATCTTCCAACAGTTCAAAATAGTTGTTGGGCAAATTATGAACGCCTAAAAAGTCAAATATTATACTTTGATAGCGAATTTCATTTTGGTAAAATTAACAAATAGAATCCAAATGAAAGCCGAAAATAGCACCCACTTTGTATTAAATTACATTTTTTACACATTTTTTCTATACAATATATAATTAATATTTTTCTTATTTAGCTAAGTATTAATAGTAAATATAAATCTATAATATTAATATACAGCTTATAAAAAAAAACGAAATACGGCTGTGGATAGCATAATGGTCATGGAAGGATAATATTGCATAATAATTAAAATATGAATGGAATGATAATCATCACGATCTGACAATATCTAAGCGAAATTTAATCTGATATGCAATATGCTGATAATAAATAATTACTTTTACTATTTTGAAATATCAAAATAATTTTAAAAATGACATTATTAGATAAATTTACATTTAAAAATTTAATCATTTAGATGTAAATTTCTATGTATATAATTTATAAAAAGTTTAAATCTCTGTATCTTATACTTCTCATAAAATAAGTAAAATCAATTTCATCAAAATTATAATTTCATATATGCAATTCTATATTTAATCTATACGTATGTCCCATTCATAGAAATCTGACCACTTTTACTATCCCAAATCACGATTTCATACATAAAGGGACACAATCATTGTAAAACCAATACATTCAACGTTATGAAGAAAAATAAATATTTATTAGAACGTTCAATTCAACTTAATAATAATAATTAGACTATAATACTAATGAAAATAATATAACAATAAAAGGTTGCTGTTCAGTATTCATATCAATTGCCATATTATGCAGATTGTAAATACTTCAGTCAGATCTCGCGAAAACTTCGTTTGAGAAAAGTAATTTAAACAATGACTCAATTGTAGAAATTGTATAAAGATGTCACTTCCTCAAAAGCCATTAAAACTTTGTAATCGTCACGACTCTAAATTTCGTTCAAATCGACGACGTAACATATTATAATAAATAAAAATCGTAAAAAGTTACGCGTGCTTATGGCATTAGTTAAACAATTAAACAAAAGTTTATCGCAATGTATATTGCCTACTGAAGAACGATTTAATAATCATTCTCCGGAAATGACGCGAAAAAATACTATTTCAGGATTTTGATTATTTTAAGCAAAGTAAATAAGTTTTTAACTAAGTAGGTACCTAAATAAATATATTATATCATACGTGGAACACGTTTTCATCGTACAGTTATTGATAAGAACTACCCGACATTTAATTTATGAATTTATGACTAATTACGTATTATACTAATAATACCGAAAATTTGTATAGAATATAACACTATTTTCGCCTTACCAGGCCTAACCTAACTTGACCCGACCCAACATAACTCGATCCAACTCAACCCATCTCTCCACTCCCTGTTTCCAAATTATTACCTACAAATATTTTTTTCGTATAAACATAAATGAAAATTATAGTTCATTATTTTAAATACCATATCTCATCTGGATTTCAGCACTCCCAGGTTAGGTTACCATTTAAATTTCACACCTTACTAAGCTAGCTAACTTGTATGCTTTCCAATAATATAAAAAGCAAATGACTTTCGCTCTTGCTGATTGATTTATATTTTAACCTAACCAATAAGTAAATTGTATTTATTTGTTTAGCATATCTACGGTATACGATACCTAATGTATTGGAACGCAGTTCTACTGATGGTCTGGTCTTTGACCACGGTCCACGCCATTTTTGATTCAACAAAAAATCAACGTTTCTGGGAGGAAATAAAACCCGATGACGCGGTCCGTTATCAAAACGACAATAATATGCTTAAAAATTACTTTCATAGAAGCGGAAATAAACATTTTGTTACTTCCGTATTCCCAGGTACAATATTTTAATAATATTTATTTTTATATTTTAAGCAGTACTATTATATTATACTTTTTCAATAATAAAAATTAAATTAAATTAAATTAATTTATTTAGAAATTTTGTAGGAAACTATAATCGATGACCTCACGAATTAAAAAATTAAAATAGAATAAATTTTAAATATATTAAACCGCCATGATACTATCGACTACCGTGGATAGCGGGGATAAAAATAAAATATAATTTCAACGAAAAATTCGAAAAAAATTAAGCATATTTCAAATATTCTAAGAAAAAATAAAAATATATTCCTAAAAAAAATGTAATTACATTGCATTGTATTAGCTTGTCGAAGAGTATTAAGAAAATATACAAAATTTAAAGAATAATGATTTGTTCCGGTAAAAATATTCCTGTAACAATTTAGCCACTTAAATAATATTAATATTGAAAATTAATAATACCCCTTTAAAATTGCAAATCGTTTTCCAAATATTTATTATTTCTACCAATATAAGAATATAATATTATTTATTTTATTTAGTGGTACTACTCATCAAATTTAAATTATTGCATAATTATTTATAGTTCAAATTTGTTTTTGTTAATAATAATATATATTTTATTATATTAAATAAAATGTGGACGTTAAATTTCATTTTATCAAATTTTTTCTATATTAAATATTATGTAATGAATACGAAAAATACCATTAACCTATATTATAAGAAAAGATATTATTATAAATTATAATACTTAAATTGATTTACTAACTCAAACGTGGATTTGTGGAATTAAGTTAAATTCCATTAACATGGTAAGCAGTAGCTGTAGCAGTAATGAAGAAGATGATATTCTTACGAATAATAAATGTAGACAATAATTTACGAATTTTATTCGATTACACTACCAGAACAAAATATACTTATAATATTTTTACAACAACTTACCTATCGTAATCTAATGAAACTGTGAATCGATATCTATCGGTACTGAATCAATTATAATAATAAGAATAGCAATTAAGTAATAAAATTATAAATCCAATTGGCTCAAATCCAAATAATTTTTATTTTAAACTTTTAAAAATTAAATGTTAATAATTTGACGTTATCGACAATTCGAAAAAAATATTATTGTTTTTTCCATAAACTTTTATATTTTTTACTCCATCATCATTTTGATCACGTGTGAAATTTCCGACAAAACATAATTAAAAAATTCGTTATTTAAAATATATTACATTGCATTCTACGTATATATTTACAAATCTCGCTCAAAAAAATAATCGTTTAAGAAAACATTTTTTTATCGACCACGTCATCATGTGCATTGTTGTAGAAATGGACGCTAGAGGATTTCATGAATACGTTTTCGACGGACTACAACCAGACTTCCTGTGGCCGTCAATCAAGTTTAAAAGGAACTATTATCCTCAAGGAATTACGTCCCGAGGGTTCAGCGATGACATTTTTCACCAAAGCTTTGGAATGTTTGAGCCTTTAAAAAGGTACTTATATGGTAGACATAATATTTATTTATTATTTTTAAACGAAAAACAATAATACAAAATAGTAGATAAATTTAAAAAATGTTTGATTCAATACGTATATAGTTTGGTGGAGAAAAAACTATACTCTCGTCGAGATTTCTTTTTGTGAAAAAATACATATCTACAAATTAAATATTTTTGGATTTGAGGATATTATTTTCCCCTATATATCTTAACCGCACTCAGGTTTTGAAAGAATAGTTTCAGCTCACTGCTCAATGACAACTATCTGCGTAATAATAAAATTAATTTTAGACATCTAAATGACCTGAGAATCTCGGAAAAGAATATAAAAGAAAAATTTGCCCAACTTAAAATAATAAAATAATATAATAATATAATTATAAATTATATAATAATAAAAAAGTAACTATTTTTCGTATATAATATTTAATACGCGCTATTATGAATATAATAATAATAATAATTAATATCTAAAAAAAAACACCGAAAACTAAATATTTTAAAAAGAAACCAGTTCTATATTTACGATTTTTGTTCCAAGTATAGTAAACTAGCTTTCACCCTTTTATTCTTTACAAGACGATGAGACTAAAAATTACAAACGTTCATAAACTAATTATTTTTCCGTTTCTTTATTTTTTTTTTAAAAAAAAAAAAAAGGTTCAAATCGTTTTTCAAATACTATATCGAAGTAATTGCACATACCACGAAGACAATAAAGAATCTATAGTAAAAACATCGCAAACGATTGACAAATTTATTCAAATTTATTCAAATATCAAAATTATGCATAGTCGGTTAAATCGCAATTTGTAAATTCAAAATGTAAAACATTTTTCGATTTATTTCACTGCTTATCGTGATGCTGAAGAAACGCAATAATTCAAGAATTCCATCATTATTCGACTTTTAAAATTAAACGTCCACTACACTATTTCGAGATCGTCACTACTCGAACTCGAACAAAAAGACTTTTCTATTACTAGGTAAATCATTTCACATTGTCTGTAGCACAGACTCCAATAATTACCACAAAAATCCCAAGTATCAAATGAGAAAGAGAAAAATATGTCAAAAGAATAAGAATATAATATATTATATACTGATCCGTTTTGTAAATATAATGTACGATGTACCTACTTTGATTTATGAGCACATTCGAGGGAAGGGCAAGACGGGGCACTTGTCCCTTCTTAAAAAAATAAAATAGATTTGTAATTTTAATAAATTGAAACTCATATAAGTATAAAAATAAAAACACGATTGTTAACGAATTATTAAACAAAATTCAACTATATTCTTTTTTGTCATTATAATAAAATGACATAATATATGTTTATGTATGTATACATATATAATATATATATGTATAATAATAAGATATACCTATATATACCTAATACATTTCATATTAAACGGTAGGTAGGTACATTTAGAAAAAAAATATTTCCCCTTTTGAAATTTCACCTATGAACATGCTCTGATCTGATTAAGAGAAGATTATTTACTAATATTAGAAAAAAGTTTTAATTTGGTTATTTTTACTTTTTATTTTAATTTTAATATAACCATGGACCATCATAAATACGAGTTTATATTATAATAAAATTAATCCAAAATGTAATATATTTAATAAATATTATTTATATTATTACGCATTTGGCATTTCACTGATTAATAATTATATTATACATATTTCTTTTTCTATTTAATCGCGCACGAATAAGAAAAAAATTTCAAATTTTGAACTTATTAAATGCAATTATTTAAAAAAATTAAGAATTTCCCTTTAAAAATGAACAATACGAGTTATGGGTAAAAATTGTATTATAAATGCAAATAGTGATGACGAATCCGCGTTCTTTCGGCATTATCATCATGTTACTGTATTAAATGGGTCACTGTGTGACGAATCAAATATAATATTATCACTTTAACAGTTCAACTTTTTTTTATAATATTTGATTTAAACACTTTTCCGTATAATAATATGTAAGTCCAAACGATATTATGAATACTAATTTCAAATTGTTTTCATAATTTAAGCAAAATAATATTTGAACAATATTATTGTTTATCGTCAGATTAATAACAATAATTACACAATACTATGTTCGGGTACATACAGATTACATTTACGTCCAATAATATTATTATTATACATTATATTATTATATTATGTCCATATAATCACTAAACACTGATATTAGTATAATACAAATATACAATTCAATAAAAAAATTTATCTAAAATTTCAACCGTTACACTCTGATTAGTATATAGGAATTTAAAGTTTAAAAATAAACTAATTGTGATAATTATATATATTTTTAACGCGCACGACTATAATTGGATGTATATATTATAATTGCGTATTAACATTAAATCAATGACGATAATAACATAATAATGTATATAAATTGCGTAGGTATATCATAAACATTTAAATATTGTTCCTGCTTAGGAAAAAATTGTATCGATCAATCAAAGAAAATAATATAATATAAATATTATGTTGATTGACTTTTATTTTTACATTCGTTCACTTCACGATTTTACATTAAAATTGATAATTTCGTATAATAAAATTTTTTAATTTAATTATTATTTATTTTCGATTGTACAAAATATAAGAGAATTTATAATAATTTATAATTTAATTGAATAAGGGTTTGGGAAGAAAAAACCAATCAAAATATTTCTAATTTGCACTCATCCAGTGAATTTTGACGAAACATAAACACAACTGTTATAGACGTGTGGTTATATTAAGAAATCGTCACTTTAGTAAAAATATAATATTACAAATTCCTTTTTATTCCCATTGTTAAAATTTATTTAATAATATTTTTACATCGAAATCGTTTATAATAATAATAATAATAATAATAATAATAATAATAATAATAATAAT
>JAIUCT010000007.1:26288107-26310423 GCA_021307375.1 Tetraneura akinire | reverse complement strand
TAATAATAATAATAATAATAATAATAATAATAATAATAATAATAATACATTAATACGAAATTTGTTATTTTTAAAATTTTCATAAAATATTTAATTTTTATGAACAAAAAAATTTATGACCATTACAACTCTTCTGCTTATCTATATACCAGTTATAAAAAAAAATTATTTTACATTTCATAGTAAAATAAAAAGTGTTAAATTTCCTAAAAATAATCTATAATGGAAATAAATAATATTTAAATTCTCAAAATTTAGGAGTAGAAGGTGAGCTGCAACCTTTTCACTTTTCAGCCAACCTCCAGCTACGCATTATTAAGTCAAATAATAGTTATAGAATTTGCATTCCCTTATATACGAGTATAGACACTATTTTATATATTATTCGTACTTAATTTAGACCTTGCACCTGAATCAAAATTCCGGTCCAAGTACAAAATTAAAACTCTTTACTTAGATAACATTATTAATTATTATAATACGTATATTTTCAAATCTAATATTATATTATAATAAGAATGAAACAAAATAACAAATTGTAATATTATTATTTAAAATGTAATATACTCGTAATAATAATATACAATGCACGCAAATAAAATAAAATTATTCAAATGAAAATTTATTGTGTTATGAAAGTAATTTTCGTGAAAAACTTACCGTCTGACCCAAGCAAATGACATTTTGATTATTATGTAATATTTATGTACGTGCATACATGTAATTTATTATCTAATCTAATGTTTTCAATTTTATAATTATTATTTAATAGTAATTTCTTTTCGACTATGAAATTTTTAATTATTATACACATTACAAATAATTTCTATATTTTTTGCCAATTAAAAATAATAATAATACTGTCACATATATGTACTACCCGTCTACCCACGAAATTATATCATACAATGTATAATGTATTATGTCATAAGAATCACTGCGATCGCTATGCGATCAAAATACAAATTATTTTACTGAATATTGAAATTTTTATGAAAAATATATAAACTAACCTAGCAAATCGAAAGTCTCTACTTTATTGTTTAAAAATATAATCCATAACCATAATGTATATTCCATTGTTTTGTTTTGAATTTTCATGAATTAAAAATCGTTTAACATTATGTTTTAAAATTAAAAACATATTTAAGACATTTTTTTGGTTTAATCAAACAAGTTCTATCGCCTGTTTATCAGATCGCCGTTAAATCGATATTTATTGTATTATGAACCTTTATAAAGACATAAAATTTCATTTTCATGCGTATAAATATAGTATTTAAACTTCAAATTGAGAATATGAAAAAAAAGTATAAGTACAACTAATATAAATTAAATTACCTACACCCATATACCATATTATTATAATTTTAACAGATCTAAAGCTGAACTCAAATATATATTCACTGTCAATCAATTTATATGTCTTGTTCAGTATTGATTTTTTAATTATTATATTAAGATAAAAATATTTTATTTCAAATTTATGTTGGCACATATTATAAGAATTATATATATATATATATATATATAATATATTATATAAATAGATTAGTCCCCAGAGTTGAATATTCTAAAATCTAAACGTTTAAAGTCTCTGAACATTATATTGATTTAAAGTTTAAAGTATTTTTTATAATATTGATTTATGTTTATACTTTAAATATTCTCATTATTTAATTTCGGTACAATTCCACTAAAATTAATAAACAATTTCAGGTAAAATATAGTTCTCGACGAAGTTTTAACGATTGTGAAAATGTTTAATTTACTTTACACACATCTCGTCATCTCTCTACTAAGAATCGTCCCATTAACCTTATATTCTTAATGTATTATACACAGTCGAGACACGAGACACGACCGAAAAATATATTATTTAAATTAATCGATTAATCGCTCACGGACCTGATTTTGATTTCGTTAATATGTGGATGACACTGATATCGCTTTCTGTAGGTACCTATTGCATCATTCATCTAAGTAAAAAAAAAAAAAACAAATCCATACCTCACTATATGTTTCTTTCTGCAAATAATTATTAATATTTTACTTTCCGAGATTCTAATAATATGACTTGTGGAATAAAAATGATGATTTATTTATTGATGGAGTTGTCCACGAAAAATTTAAAGATAAAAACGAAAATAACAAACGATCGAGTCAAGTTACATTTGTTAAGTTATATTAAGAATAAGTACGGTTAGGTTTGATTAGGCTAGGTTGGTCGAAAAAAATAGTACGAAAGCAGTGCCGTTCCGGTCAAATTTGGAAAAAAGGTTAGGTTTTATTAAAATATGTTAATAATATTATATCATAATGGAAATAATAAAATTTCATAGGTCTGGGACATCGCCGTTCGTGGCCGACCTGTTACGACGCTTGTCCCCGCCGAACGGTACAGTCAGACAGCGCCTCGACAAGCGTAGGCCTGAGATGGACGCTAACGGATTCGAAGGCGAGTCGTTTACAGGTGGCTTGGACCGATTTGACACGATGAAGCGCAGGCCTGAGATGGACGCAACCGGTTTCGAAGGCGAGTCGTTCACCGGTTTCGGTGGTTTCGAAACTATGAAGCGTAACAAACCAGTGAAGAACAGCGGCAGCAAGGTGCGATACATCGCTTGAGTGTAGCAGCCTATGTATTAATACTCATTATTATCATTTTAATTTTTAATTATTATTATTATTATATTATACCTAGCAAGTAGAACTCGGATACCATATTATAAATATAGAAGTTTATATTATTATTAATATTATTTTTTTTATAATTATTATTATTATTATTATTATTATTATTATTATTATTTTTATTATTATTATTATTATTATTATTATTATTATTATTATTATTATTATTATTATTATTATTATTATTATTATTATTATTGCTAATTGATAAAAAGAAATATATGTTTGACAAAAAAATAAAAAATAATTAAAAATAATCGTTAACTAAATATAACACCTCATATATATATATATGAAAAATAAAGTAATAAATTGATAAAATCATCTAACAACATACCCCAATACATAACCTACCATACAACAATACATAACCTACCATACAACAACATAACCTAATATTAAATATATAATTTTACGCATTTCCAAAAAAAATAGAATCCTGTTAAATATCTTAATGGAACGATGAAATTCACTTGCCCACAACGACAATCGATGGTCAGACTTGTGATTTTCACGTTATTGGGTAATGTATTATAGAGTTAAAGGGATAACATTTCTGAGAAAACCCAAAGATTGTTAAATAATATTCCATACGACATATTGAAAATATGAAGTAAGGATTTGATTCATAAGCTGGCTGAAAATTATGAAATACCTCTGTAGAAGTGTATAATTTTTAATTCACACATTTTTAAAACAAAATATCACCTTATTTATTAATATTTTTTTATTTTTTATTTATATTTATTATTATTATTTCAACAAACAATGATGAATTTTTGAATAAACGCCAACCTATATACAAATAATTTAAAATAACGTTAAAAATTCAATTCCAATCAAGAGTTCAAAAAATTTAGTCATGCCGTCGTAACAATTTGTCAATTCTTTTTAAAAATGTATTAAGTAGAGTCTCAACTCTTAACTCACAACCCACTAATCAAGTAAAATAAAATATATATATAAGTAGGATAAATTAGGGCATTCTGGAACCGCATCCCCGCATCCCGCATCCCGCATCCCGCATCCACCTAACCTAACCTAACCTAACCTAACCTAACCTAACCTAACCTAACCTAACCTAGCCGCATCCGCATCCCCGCATCCGCATCCACCTAACCTAATTTTTTTTTTATCACGACTACGTAACCTATCATTATTTTTACCCCTTCCTTTATTTCTTATCTAAAGTTATCTAATCTCTCAATTCTTTTTATCACGACAACGTAATCAATGATTATTTTAACCCCTTCCTATATTTCTTATCTAGCCTTTTCCTTTTATCACGACCACGTAATGTATGATTATATAAACCCCTTCCTTTATCTATTTCTTCGTGACGTATCTACGTATACATATCACTACCACGTAACCGATAATTATCTCACCCCACTCATTTTTACTTCTTGTTAAATATAATTACGATAATATATTAATCTCATCATTATCATAATCAAGTCACCATAACCCTATACCTCACCCTACCTTTCTTTTATCATATAACGTTATCGAAGATATACAAATAATTTTATCGATTGATATCAATCGTTTCTCGTATAGATGTTTTTGTTAGTCGTGACTAACAATAATATCTTATACCATTAAGTTTTTACTATACGTAGGGAATTTAAATAAAATATAGCTATTACTCTATACTAATTAACCCTCTGGTTTTAATTTTCGTATAGATGTTTTTGTTAGTCGTGACTAACAATAATATCTTATACCATTAAGTTTTTACGATACGTAGGGAATTTAAATAAAATATTATTTAATAATAATAATATAATGAATATTACATTATAATATACAACGGGTCTAATTACCGTCAAAAATTTGTATTAATGTAAAAATTATATAATATTCTGGTCGAGAATCGAACTGGCTATATACCACACTAAATCGTATATATTATTCCAATCAAACTCTCGAGCCATTAGTATAACTATTCAAAAATATGATATTTAAATAAAGTAAAATTTATTTGCCCGTTTTATACCTACACGTATAATCGTATACCATCATAGCTACAGGTATTTCAATCGCTATTAGTCATCGATGCCTTAAGTAATTTCTCTACACCCTCACTAACTACTCCCTCTAATGTATAATATACTAACTTTCTAAAATTATAAGTATTAACATTGTTAATCGTGTAATGACCAAAGGTTATAGTTAAAACTTTGTAATAATACAGCTAATAAAGATTATTACTTTATATAATATTTATTATACTCGTAACAAATAAAAACACAATTATATTTATTTAAACAATCTTTTTATTTACACAATTATTTATATTACAAATTTACATTTTTCTAACATCTCCGTTAAACGGATTATAAGTAATAATTTGATCGTGTAATATCAAACAGTATGCAGTAGTATTTTCAGGTATTGTAACCACGGTTTCGAATTCTAAACGTAGATCGATGGTTGAGGATTTTACATTATCATTTTGCCGTGATAAATCCACAACAATGATCGGACCATGACGATTGAAATTTAATTTCGATAGTAAAGGTTTGGTATGATCTCTCGCGTAATAAGATTTTTGGAAATCCGTATATGCCTTGTACACTATAGACGTTAGATTATTAGTAAAGTCTACACGAAACCCTTCATATGGAAACATCTCAGAATTTAAGTACACCTTAAGGTTTTTTATTTGACAACTATCAAATTGTGCAGACGATCTGAATAAATTGTTTTTTCGACTTGTTTGCATCCCGATTATAGCAAACCTTGGTTTTTCCAATGAATTACTTGATTTCACTGTCCATGAATGTGAAGTGTTTTGTGGAAGAACTGGATATTCACAGAGATCCCATGCTCTATATGCACACGAAAGCGGTCTTCGAGAGTCCAACACTCTGATCAATTTCAATTTTTCTCTGTCACTCACATGAATTACTGGCATCTTCCAAATAACTTTTTTCAATTCAATCACTACTTTTTTATTTTTATCAGCGTTTTCAATAGCTCCAGTTCCGCTACATATTAAAGCATCATAATCGGTCGATGAACGATTTAAAATCAATTGCTGATTGCAATTTAATAATATTTTTCTATAATCTTCGCAAAACCCGAATAAGTGTTTTAATTGGATGCAGCCGGAAAATTGTTTATTTCTTATAAAATCTGAGTTCGCTTTTTCCAAATCCCAAGCAGAATTTTCAAGTTCATTTAAATCATTGGGCGTAAATGAACAAAATCCTTTAAGGGTCGACGATATACCGGGCGATTTTAATTTTTGTATTTCTATACCGTTTAGCTCGAATTTCATTTCAGAAAAAAGAAAAGCAAGACCATTGTTGATAAAATTGAATACAGCCGTACCTTTATCTGTCGGTTCATTTATTTCACCTTCGATATAAATATAACTTTCACATGGTAAAGTATACGCATCCATATTTTGAATACAAATTCTGATCTCATCGTTTTTCGCTAAAGCATTGGTTGAATACGGTAAGAACGAATGGTACTGCATATGAGTTATTTTACAATCGTCCACATACCCGTCTGTCACGTTTAAATAGCTATCATCCATTACTATAATATAGCTTTTATCGAACGCAGAAAATTAAAATTGTGTTTAGTTATTATTTAGTCTAAAGTATATCGGCTATTAATTTCACTTTTATCAAACGAACGAGAGTAAAGTGTTTTTAATGTGTGGTGTGGACCAAGGTATAAACACTTATGACACTATCCAAATTTAAATGTAATATATATACAAATATTTATATATAAAAATTGCTTAAATCGTCGATGACAGTAAATTATACTCAAAGTGTATAGCAAAATATTCCTCGGGTATATACTCGTATTATTAAATAATATTATATTTTATTAAAACATCAGACATATAATAATAAACTCTTAGGCATACGATATTATTGCTAGGAACGTCTAACGAAAACCAAAAATATTAAAACTAGAGAGGTAATTAGTAGACTTACATCAAATATTTTCTAAGTATATGTTAATAACATAAATAAATATATCCATACATTATACAATAGAGGGAGTAGAGAAATTACTTAAGGCATCGATGACTAATAGCGATTGAACTACCTGTAGCTATGATGGTATACGATTATACGTAGATACATTAGATACGTGTAGGTATAAGACGGGCAAATAAATTTTACTTTATTTAAATATCGTATTTTTGAATAGTTATACTAATGGCTCGAGAGTTTGATTGGAATAATATATACGATTTAGTGTGGTATATAGCCAGTTCGATTCTCGACCAGAATATTATATAATTTTTACATTAATACAAATTTTTGACGGTAATTAGACCCGTTGTATATTATAATGTAATATTCATTATATTATTATTATTAAATAATATTTTATTTAAATCCCTACGTATAGCAAAAACTTGACGGTATAAGATATTATTGTTAACCACGACTAACAAAAACATCTATACGAAAATTAAAACCAGAGGGGTAATTAGTATAGAGTAATAGCTATATTTTATTTAAATTCCCTACGTATAGTAAAAACTTAATGGTATAAGATATTATTGTTAGTCGCGACTAACAAAAACATCTATACGAAAATTAAAACCAGAGAGGTAATTAGTATAGAGTAATAGCTATATTTTATTTAAATTCCCTACGTATAGTAAAAACTTAATGGTATAAGATATTATTGTTAGTCACGACTAACAAAAACATCAATACGAGAAACGATTGATATCAAACGATAAAATTATTTGTATATCTTCGATAACGTTATATGATAAAAGAAAGGTAGGGTGAGGTAAAGGGTTAGTAACTTGATTATGATAATGATGAGATTAATATATTAGTGTAATTATATTTAACAAGAAGTAAAAATGAGTGGGGTAAGATAATTATCGGTTACGTGGTAGTGATATGTATACGTAGATACGTCACGAAGAAATAGATAAAGGAAGGGATTTATGTAATCATACATTACGTGGTCGTGATAAAAGGAAAAGGCTAGATAAGAAATATAGGAAGGGGTTAAAAATAATCATTGATTACGTTGTCGTGATAAAAAGAAGTGAGGGATTAGATAACTTTAGATAAGAAATAAAGGAAGGGGTAAAAATAATGATAGGTTACGTGGTCGTGATAAAAAAAAAAAAAAAAGTTAGGTTAGGTGGATGGGGGATGCGGTTAGGTTAGGTTAGGTTAGGTTAGGTTAGGTTAGGGTTAGGTTAGGTTAGGTTAGGTTAGGTTAGGTGGTGGTGGCGGTGGCGGTGGCGGTGGCGGGCCCAGAAGCCCCTATTTTATCCTACTTATATATATATATTTATTTTAATTCTGTATACATTTTCTCCATCAAAGTAGTTTAAATCAATCAACCTATACATATGACCGCAAAAAATTCAAAAACTTTTTTCAATTATTAATGTTCTATAAATGTAAAATAAAATAGTTGGTTCCATTATGAAATAAAAATAACCATTAAATATTTAAATTCTGCAGTTTCCACTAATATACATTTAAATGATGTTTATAAAGTTTAGTACATTAATTATTATAGGTTACAAATAATTTTGAGAAAAACGTTTAAAACGGACGAATATACTCTTAATATATAATAATATATTATATTAACTTTATTGTGTCGTTATACTATAAAATTAATTAATTTCAATACGAGTATATTCCTATGTATTCATTGACATTTGATAAAATTAATTGAATTATGAATACCTTGAAAATTGAATGCTTATCACGTTTCACATGAAATGCGCTATTATAATAAGTGATTGAATATAATATAAAAAAGCAAGGGAAGGGATACTGGTGTGGAAGAGATACAGTTATAGGTGTAAAGAGGATAGTGTTCAATTTTGATTACAATTATTTGAATGCAATGATAAATCATTACGTTCGAAAAACGATTCTAAGCGAAATTCATCAGATTACATTATGTACTTATATAAATTTTTACTTTTATCAGTCTCTACGTGCAATATAAATAATTTATCATAAACCCCTAAATGAGTCCCCTAAATACCCAAATTTGACAGTATTTCGCTCAGAATCGTTTTTCGAATATAATTATTTATCATTGCATTCAAATTTTAATCAAAATTCAACACAATACCTCTTTAAGGTACGTTGTCGATTGCGCGATCTGAAATCGCGTACCAATATCGCGCGACTGCTGATACAATGTAAATTAAATGTAGTTGGTTAACCTTGCATGATCGCGGTCGGCGATCTAAATTTGTTCGCGGTGCGAAATAATTATTTTGAAAACAAAAATTAGATATTTTCGCTTCGCTCAGAATTTAATATAGAGAAATTTTGATTATATAATAACTCTAAACTTAAAAAATTCCAAAGAGTTTTCGTGAAAGAATTTACTCGTAAATTACTCAATTTTATTATAATATTCATTATACATTACGAGTATAATAGGTATACCCAGTGTTTGATTTGGGGCGTACTCCTACTAATTCTTAAGTTCCCCATAATACAGGATATACTAAATAATTTTTGGGGGACGCTAATTTTTTTGAAAGTCATATAGTCCCTCTACTTCTTATTTTCCAAATCAAGCAAGCACTGGGTATGCCTATATAATATAGTACGAATATTTTGTTCTAATTATAATATAATATATAGCCACAGATAGAAAAATAACATTTTTTCTTATAAAATTTTTATTAATTTATTAAAAATATATTACATATACTAAAGGATAAAAAATGGAGCGAATGTGTTCTGTATATACGTTTTATTATCTTGAGTATTTCAAATTCAATAAGTTTAATATAATATTAATACATCGATTATGGGCTAAGGTAAGTTTTTATTATTATTTCTTTTTTTCTTTTTATTAACCTAACCTAACCTACAACTCAAAGGATAAAATATATTGTTTTATTTTAATTAATTTTCTTCACGGATAAATATGATAATACGTTATATTTTTAACATACAGAGAGATCAAAATATTTTGTTCTAGAAATGACCAAAATTATATGAACAATAGAAACATATATATATAGGTATTATACAATATACACATAATCGTACGTTTTATGTGTTATATTCGTATTGTATGGTATTTCGACCACTCTGTATAAATAATACTCGTATTTCATCCATATCAGTAATAAGTGATTTTATAAATTTATAATATTCTATAGAAAATATATAAATAATTTATTTTATCAACAACACATCAAAGCGACAAAGCGTATGTCTAACCTTTCGAAATATAAACACTGTAATACACGTGTATAATATATATTACGAGTATATTTAGTTATGATATGCTGAGACACGAAAAGTTTCGCATAACTCATGGATTATAAAAATATTGTATAGGTACCGAATAATAAGTCGTAGCCCGGTAGCCGTATAATACATGTAATAAAATACAAGATATTATATTATAGTACCTACGTATATATTATATAACACATTACACATATCACATATAAGAAGTGTATTGTGTATTTACCAACACCGAGGTAAGTAGTTCTATAACGCACGATAGTAGGCTAAATTTTCAATGATTGAAATATTGAATGTAAATACACACGTATATTATAATAACAATGACCATACGACTACGTATACAATAATAACGATGTTATATAAAAGTTGAAGAAAACGTATATCATATTTAAATCGATGCACTTATTTAGACGCACTTTACACGTTTCGAGAGGAATTTTTTCACACCTGATTGTATACATATATATTTGAAAAGTTTCGAACCCTTCTCACGCAAAGATGGTCGAATCTGCTAGTCTCTTTGCTAGAGATAGGGACTAAATACATTTTAACGATTTTTTTGATTTTTCCAAAATAATATATAATAATATCTATTAAAATAGAATTTTTATTTGAAGATTGAATTACATAAATATATAATATATATATATATATTTTTTTTTTGAGTACCTTATTATAATTATTTATTTAATTGAATATTCTGATTTTATCTAATAAATATAAACACATACATTTTAACAAAATATATCGATTTTTAATTCATCCAGGATTGACCGTTTGGTCCCTAATTTGATGTGGTTATTGGTAATTTTATTATTTATAAAGAAATTGTACACTTTTACAGATATTTTACAACTGATTTACGTTTTAAAGTACAAATAATAATAAATATTATTTAAAAAAAATTATTTATAACTTGTTATTATACAAGATATTTTTTTTTACTTAGATTACACTTTGATTATTAGCGTATATCTAGTCGAGTCCTGACGAGATATTGTAATATTAGTATTTATTTCCAATGTAGTTCAAAATAATATTTATAAAACGTATTTATATTGAAAGATTGCAAAAATATTATTATTGTTTTTAAATTTATATTAATGACCAGTATCGGTGGTAGTTATTGTATTGGTATAATATTATTTTAGTATTAATATCTATATTTTCAAAATTAAAATTAAACGTTTTTTACTTTAAAATATTTTCATTATTTTTTTCATTTTTACAGTACATCAGTTACAATAAATATACAATGTCACATGTTTTTTAAAAAATGAATTCTGTGCTTTTATACTCGTATATATAACATTATATTATATAAAATGCAAATAATGGCAATATTGTTGTTTGAACGCAGTAATTTAATTTCGGATGCCTCTATCATAAAATATTATCGATTCGACACGTGTATACGCAATGTAATTCGTGAATAATAATATTTAGTCAAACATTGATAAAAATAGTAAAATCATCCGCTCCTTTATAATTATTTAAATGTACATATTTAAAATATTATAACTTTTGAAAAAAAAACATTACCTCAACTGAATATTTTACTCGTCATGCAACTGCGGTTGATAAACACGTCCTTGAGTTCTCAGATAACATGACGTAACCAACTGTAATCAAATTTGATAATTAATTTTTTTTCGTACTCTAATATTTTATTGTTATACAATATTACGTTAAAGGTATATAGAAATCAGTAAATCACAAAATAATATTATAATTATTATTAAAATAAAAAAAGACGAGCTGATACTCCTGCCGCAGAGACATAGGTGTGCAAATCATAGTGTTTAATTTTAATTAGAATTTGAGTGCAATGACAAACCATTGCATTCGAAAAAACAATTCTGAGCGAAGTTCAGTCAGATAATGTAGGTATTGATTAATAAATTGCCGTTTTTTCGTCATTTTTTCTACCGCTTAGGGTAAATTTTGAAAAATTAAAAAAATTACCTATAGATAAAGTACTAACAACATTCAATTTCCAACCGGAAACATGCTATTCGTGAAAATCGGAGCATTATTTCGGGTAGTAAAAGTGTCTTCAGACATAAAAACAAGAAACTAAAAATATCAACTTAAAACAGCTTTAAAAAAAATGTATACTACTATACTAGGGATTTTTCTAATATTTTGAATTAACTTCAGTAAAATTTTCAGACCTTCATGCCAAAAATTGCCAATTTTATCAAACACTATACGAAAAAAAACGAGAATTTTACGAAATATTCAAAGTCCTATATTTTGTAGAAAAATTAACGTAACGGTTCCAAAATTTTACCACATATGTATAATACTTATGTGAATTTTCAATAAGTCTCTAACTTCAAAATTGCCCGAGTTATCGTGAAATATTGAAATCGAATTCATTGAAATTTCAGTTTTCGTGAAAAATGCCGTTTTTTCGTCATTTTTTCGTCGTTTTTTTTACTGCTTAGGGTAAATTTTGAGGAATTCGTAAAATGACCTAAATAAAGTACCAACTGCATCCACTTTCCTACCGGAAACATATGCTATTCATGAAAATCGGAGCATTATTTCGGGTAGTAAAAGTGTCTTCATACTCAAAAAACGTTAAATGTTAAAATTTAAAATGTTGAAAAAATTTGAAAAACAGTGCAAAAGTAATATCTCGTGTCCGGCTCCAATGGTATGCGTGACGCGCTATAATATCATTAAATTAAAACCACCAAAATTTCATACTTAAAATGACCATAACTCGAAAACTAATAATTTTCGTATGTACAACAATTTCTATAAAAAATAAATACATATGTTTCAAAAAAAAAAATAACCATAATCTGAGAAGTAGTTGAACAATAGAATTATACTTTATTATTTATACATAATATATAAATAATATATTATTTATATTATATATATATATATATTTAATTTTTTTTTTAATAATAAATATTTACCTAAAAATGACTCTCTTGTATAATAATTAAAATTAAATTAATATCAAATTCCATCATGATCCAATAATACTATGGTAAACATAACAGCACAAACATAATAATAATATTTTAATGTAAAAATGATATTGTAATTTACTAAAAATGTTAACATAATCGGACACGATAAAATTATAAAAAAATTAATAAAATATAATGTACGTTTAATCACCGCAAGCGGTCGAATTTAATATTATATTATTAAATTAAAATTCTGTGACTAATTTTTCTCTATAATTTTCCTCCGAACATAATCTAATAAAGTAATAACTAAGAAGTAATAACAATGTTATAAACAGTATTTTGTTGTAGCTGTGTCAACGTGTTCCATATACCACGGTTATAACTAATCGTTACGAGATATCAACCAAAGAGAGTAGTAAAAATTGAAATTTAAAACGTGACATTTCGTATTTTATACGAGTATATTTATAAATTATAATAATACGTATTAAGTATTAAAAAGAATACCATTATACAGTGCGATCGATATTCTAAACATTTACTTGCATTTAATTAATGTACTACGGTCGCCATTTTTTTAACGTGAAATTCTGATCGTTCCGTATAATCGCACAATTTATATAATATTGTGTCCTACGGCGACTATGAATTTAGAACAAATTTAACAATAATACTCTGCGGCGTCACAACTCACAAGGAGATTATAATAGCAATATTATTATGTAATAATATTATAATATATATTATATATATTTTTTTTTAATATATTATAATTTATTGTACTGCACCTCTTATACCTGATATATTATTATTGTTTATAAACCCAACATACTCCATTGCTTAAACGGCAACATCTCATCTCTAACTCTAATAGTTAATTTAACGATGATGACGTATTATTTCATATTCATCATATTCATTGGCAATCTCTTTGGTTTTTCATCGACCTGTGTAAAAATAATTCATTCCTTCCAAACAAATTCAGTACCACGGTAGTATGTAATTTGGTGTCTATGTAGCACAAGTCTATCTACGTGAGATTTTTTTCATTCAACCCGATGATTAAAAATTTAAAACTGTTACACATTACCTATGCGTTTTCAAAAACGTCTCGTTTCATAATCATAATATTAATTAAATAGCTGAGAATAAATAGTTATATTTATAGAATCCTCTATAGTCTATAAAGTGAAATTACATTCATTTCCTACACGCAAAAGTATACTTTATGTATATTATGATTTTCTTATTACTCCATATCAGGTTCATTTTTAAATTTTCCGATCATTCGATTTTTACGATAGTATGCGGTTGTCATCCATATTTTGTGAATTATTATAAAATCTTTCTTATTTCAATATTATAATGTTTCACGAAACCAGTAATTAGTTTTTAAGTCGTCTCATTCTCCGTCGCCTTTTCTTTCGACTTAAAATTGTGATTTTCCCCGTTTATTTTTAAAATATGTGATTTTAATTCTAAAAATTTTATCCGATAATAATCATAAACATGTTATTCTTTTTTCAACGTTTTCACGAAATTATAATCAATAAATAGTATTTATTATGTTCAATAATGTCCAAAAACTTTTAACACCGTGAGTCCGTGAACCGTGAACGATATAGTACCTATCTAAATATTTAATCAGGTTAATTCTTCTGTCCAAAGAGCTTTGGGTATGTTAAAAAAAATTATATTTATCATTTATAGTTTATACACTTTTACATTGTTATTGTTATTATTGGGCTTATTAGTTGCACTCGCTGCAGTGGGGAACGCGAAGTAAACCCGATGATAAACCGTACTTCGTCGATGGCTACGAAATATATTACCATTGATTATAGAATATATCAATATCGATATATTATAATAATTATGGAATATAATTCTATAATCAATGATATTACCTATAATATAAGCAGCGGAAATTGTTGATATTGCAGCAATATAATACTGTACCAATCGTGCGTTCATTCAACAGGACAGTCTGAACTATGAATTATCGAACCGAACCTATTCTGATACGCGTATAAATGCGTCGACAGTCGACGTCACAACGAGAAAAATATTCGCATATAATTTTTTTTTCGCTTCCGCCGAAGACCCAGAAAACCAAAAACTGTAATCGGTCCATATTTTTTTTTTTTTTTTTGTATGTATACATTAATAACGATGACATTTACAACAAAAAAATTTAACGTCGCGCTCATCGGACAAGTGACGCAGAGACACGATGACGACTTAATTTTTCGTACCTGTCTACGCGACATTGTTATTGTAATATTTATATCCAGTATCCACTCACTGCGACGGTCGGACGGTGAAAACCGCGTTTTCCGCATGCGTTACGAGTAAATATTATTATCAGAGTTGTAACGAATGACGATGATAACACGATATTATATTATACGTATTTATTGTAGGACGCCATTACACATAACACCTATTTATTACAATATTATGTATTTTATTATTAACGCACGTTCGCCGTTGCGGCCGGATGATAAGAGAACATTATATCCATGAGTCCATAGGTCAACGCATCTGAAATTGGCCGACTCGTCGGACCCGTCCACGAATCCGATTACGGTTAGTGTGCGGACCCACGCGATTCGATAACAGTACGCTGTAACGCAATGCGAGTATAGTATTATTGGAATTTAACGTTTTCATGACAGTTTATTTATTAATTTTTTTAATATTTCATTTTTCAATTATTATTGTCATTTGTCAAAACGACCGGCCGTACACGATCTCAGAAAGTAACATATTAATTCCGGCGACCGTGGGATCAATTCGTTTCCGGTTTCCATACGCGGAAGTGCGTCCGCGACGACACGTCATGTGATCGCGAAAACCAATTCCCCGTGTTTTAGCGATTCGATAACGAGAGAATCACTCATCGGATCATATTTTATTATAGTTTCATACGTAATCCGAGGAGAATTATACCAGACGGACCGTCGCCATGCACGACAGACTGGGAATCATAACCGTCTACACAACTGTCGTCATTTTGTGTGAGTATATTTTTTCATTTTTCAACGTTCATAAATTTGCCACTTTAGTTTAGAAGCTTGAAGTGTATCTATTAATATAGACATCTACCGACGGGGATTCTAAAAGTAAAAAAAAATTTTTTACTAAGTTCAGCGTAAAAAATAAAAAACCTTTTTTTTTAGATTTGATCCCTCGATCTAATACAATGGTGCTTACTTACTACCTGTACGTAATATATTTTGTTCGTTGGTATATATTATAATAACTTAATTTTTTTATATAATCGATTACGAGAAATAACAATAATAACAAACAGTTAATAATAATACATTCATAAACATTTGAAATTTTCAAAACAGAAAGAATAACTCGAGGAATGACTCGAATCAGTATTTAGGTATCAGTTATTGAAAATCAAACATATTTTACGGGGATTTTACCTTTTTCCTAGTTACATTTTTTTGAAACTTGGACGATTTATCAAATTTTGTATTTTATGGTTCAATATCAAAATACGAGTATACATTCAGAAATTTAAAACTTACGTTTGTTTTTATAAACGCCATTATACGAGTCAATAATAGTTTAATGACAAAACAAACGACACAGACTATGGTGGGGAAAAATTACAAAATTATATTCCTTTTAAATTTAAATTAATTTTAATTCATCAAAATTTGTTAAATCGCAAAAAAATACAGATCATTTTAGTATTATATTTTTTTAAACGTTTTGATTAAAATAATAAAGTAGGTAGGTAATAATTTTATATATCTATTTGTATGTGAATTTTACATCACGTTCTCACTCAAATCGTTATAAATGATGATATCTATTCTTCGGTTGAAATATATTTACCAATATACATAACCCAACAATAATGGATGATCAATGATCAATGATCAATGGTTACCAAATACGTTGACTTATTCAATCCGTTTAGATAGATCCGATAGTCGACAGTTTTAAATAATAATAATATTTACTCGTACTTAACGATCAAATACGATCCATCATTTATCAAGGCTGATAGGGTTACATTTGGAGTGTAAACACAGTTTTAGATTCACGTGTTTATCCAATTATTTTATATACACAATAATATATAAACATTAAAACATTATAGTGAAAAAACGAACTATATACACGTAGATATATGATACACTGTACAATGTACATCTATCGCACAGTCGCGAAATTCGTTACGTTTAAAACCATATTCGGACTTTTCACCGTACGAAATACACTAAGTATACTTCGTGATATTCAAAGATCAATGTATTATAAGCGTATACAATATTTTTATAATATGTGTACGTGTTCTGCATGACATCGTCATCATTATCTGCTATACAATAATATTATAGTCGCATCGTCCTTTAAATCAAATCGTAAAGGTTAAAACACGTGATGAACATTTCACTCGCATAAATTATTTGAATAATAATAAAATATGTATATTAATTTTTTATTTACATTCGAGACCTATAAAATGTTGCGTTGAAATTAAAAGAGAAGGAACAGAAATATAGTCTCGGTTCATCCAAAAACTGAACTATAACCGCATATGATGAATTGATGATTATTGATTAGGAAATAGTGAAATACCAAATGCATTCTGAATTTCTGACTCTTCGGTCAGATCGTTGACAGCTCACGACGTATATCTTACTCCATTGAATCGTAGAGTTAAATTAGATTAAAAACTCTAGAAATAAAAAATACACGATTCCCCTAAGCCTTAATCTACTTATATTTTTTGTATCGTGTCTGTGTCTTAGTTATAGGTTATAGGTATATCACTGTTTAATGTGAACGATAACCAGATTGCTCGAAAATGTTGCCCAGACTTTAATCTCATTTCAAATGAGTATTAACCATTAACCATGTTTATGTCTAATCGAAAGAAAATTGAGTAAACGATCACATTGAAGTGGTATAATCTAATTTTTTTATTCGGATATATGTTATATATACAATTTTTAGGAATAGGTATTATAAATCGTGATAGAAATACAAATGTATTGACGTACCGTTAACAATTTAATCTTAATTTACAAATAAAGATATTATTACCTACTTAATGAATTTCCGTTTAAAATCAGAATTTTTTATTGTAGCAATACAAGCACATTTATATGGACGTTTTTTAATATGAATTTATCATCTCTTCAGATACAACACTATACGTATTTTATTAAGTAAACATATTTTATATTGGACGATCAATGAAAACAAATGAAATGATAATAAACTGATACCGAAAATCTATGGAAATTATAAAATTAACAAATTGTAGATAATAATATTATATAAATAGATTAGATGACCGTTGATCTTGCACAAATCGTGATTTTTATTCGTAAAAAACACAGGTCATATCGAAAGTTATTGCAATATTATTGGAGTTTATTTTATTGTATAGTGAAAAATAAATAATTAATACTTTGTGATCAAAAGTTCCTGTTACAAACTTACAAAAATCGAAAGGATATTATTATGTAATCATTCAGCATTTTTATATTACTCTCTGAATAACAATATACAAATAAGTTCACCTATTTTTTTTTTTAACGTAATACATATTATATTTTAATTTTCAAGTAAATTTATGAAATTATTGATAAATTAAAGACAAAATTCCGCCATAAATAATTTCATTATTAGGTATTTTCCGAAGTATTTTCATTAATTTATCTGCATATTTTATAATCTCTATTATAATTAAGTGGATGTTATTTATTTAAACATTAAATAGGCTAAAAACGAGGCTAAAAATTATATTAAATTTGTTTTCAAATATAAAACTATGCCTACTCGGCTACACATATTTTTCGTCGGTTCGTCCCGAGGTTCGTTCCTTATCTTTGTACTACGTAAACGTAATATATGTATTATTTTATATTTTGTATTCGTCTTGTATACGTATAAAACACAATAACTATTGACAACATTTGTTTTGCATACGTAATTCCAATATATTTTTTATACCTATCTATTATTGTAATGTACCTACATCAAACATTTCAAAAAAATTAGACTAAGAGTAGTTAAAATATTATAAAGAATACTTAAATGAAAAAATTGCCTATAAAGTGATGTAAAAATATCGAATAATTAGTACAAATTATAATGAAATAAGTGACATAAACGCAGTATATATTTTGAACTTAAAGTGTGTATTATAAAATAAAATAATATTATACATAATAGGTATATCTTTATAGTCGAGATGAATAATAAGTAGTATAAGTTGCGACTATTTTCAAACGAAAACAACAATATTTACTATTAGATTCTGAGCGAAGCGAAGAATGTATTGGTTTTACAATTATGTGTGATTATTTTTTGTTTTTTTTTTTTTTTTTTTTTTATGTCTGTGTACAAAAATACTACCCGAAATAATGCTCCGATTTTCACGAATAGGGTATGTTTCCGGTAGCAAAGTGGACGTAGTTGGTACTTTACTTAGGTCATTTTTTGAATTTCTCAAAATTGACACTATGCGGTAGAAAAAACGGCGAAAAAATGACGAAAAAACTGTATTTTTCGCGAAAAATGAAATTTCGACGAATTCGATTTCTATATTTCACGATAACTCAGGCAATTTTTAAGATAGAGACCTGAAATTTTTTTGGGATGTTCACATAGCTACTATACTTGTATATATGTGGTATAATTTTGGAACCGTTACATTAATTTTTCTCCAAAATATAGGACTTTGAATATTTCGTAAAATTCACGTTTTTACGTATATAATGTGTGATAAAATTGTCAATTTTGGGTATTTTAGTCTGAAAATTTTACTGAAGTATACTTACATATTACTTAACATCATACTAAAATATTAGAAAAATCCCTAATCTAAATTTTTTTTTATAGCTGTTTTAAGTTGATATTTTTAGTTCAAACGAAAATTATAATCTAACTGAACTTCGCTCAGAATCGTTTTTTCGAATGCAATGGTTTATCATTGCATTCAAATTCTAAGTAAAATTAAACGCTATGATCCGCACACCTGTATCCTGTGCGGCAGGAGTATCAGCTCTTTTTTTTTTTTTTTTTTTTTTATCGTGCCAACAACTATTCCTATGTGATAGGTACTTAACTTTTACTATGTACATATAATTCTATAATAATTACATTATCTACTATAATAATAATTTATTCACTAAGCGTACGTTTATTGGGTTCAACGAGAATCATGCGTTTAATTTTCAACATAAGTATAAAAACAATTTTACATCTGATATTGAAGTCTGTGACAGTCTTGCGGATTAAACGTTTATTATAATATTATTCAGCTACTCTACTAATATTATATTTACACTGCTACCGGATAAAAATATGTAAATGCGATAAAAACGCTTAACTTCGTATTTTATTCCCTTGTCATCTAAAATATATAAATTTACAGCCACAGCGTTTCGCCTTTGAATAGGCAGTCAAAAAATAAATAAAAATACTTTTTTTTTTTAAATATATTACTCCGACGCAAAGGCGAAACCATAGTTTAACATTAAAGTGTACACATAAATATGTTAACGAAAGTCAAAGGATGATAAATGGTAAAAAGTAACTAGACTTCTACTTGTAAGAATATATAAAACAATTAATTAATTTCAAAATTTACTTCAAAAATTCCATAAAAATTTAATAGTTTAAATAATTGTAGATAGGTACCTATAATAATATGTAAATAAATAAACACTACTCGTTTAATTTAAATTCTGTCAATTTAAATCTTTAATACTCGTATTATTACTTAAATTATTAATACATAATGTTATTTTTTTTTTTTTTAATTAAATTACGTACCTAAGAATTTGTATACAATATTAATAAAAATTATATTTCTTATATAAATTTAAAATTTAAATATATATTTTACTTTTAAATTATTATCTAATATATGGGAAAAAATAAAAAGGCTCGAGTCATTATTTTACGTACATAAATTTAATGTTTTCTAAAATAAATATCAAATTTTAAAGAGTCTTAAAATACCTGAGGTAATTTTTATTTTTATCATTTAAAGTGTGCCAAGGCACATCCGCCTACGCTCCGCGACGTCATATTGTATCATTGTCAAATAATTAACATTCATCAATATTCGCTATGCATGTTCGTATTCGTACCACAAGAAGATCGATTGTTGTTAACTTCATCGTTAGGATGTATACGAAGTTAAGTTATACGAACGTTTAGATACTATTAGTCTACGTATTTTAAATAATATATAGATAACTTACTAAATTTGTGAATATTATATTAGGTCTTTTCGCGAAAAATAAAAAAAACTATCTCTATATTATTCTTGTATCTTGTACGATAAAATGCGTTTATCGAACCAAGTTTATATTATATTATGGTATATTATTCATGCTATATACGCGGTACAATTATTAATGTAATTTATATTTTTTTATACGAAGTTTCTCTTATAAAATAAACTTATAAAATAAACTTATAAAAAGACTAGAATTAAATTTCGATAATTCGATATTTTCGTCGTTTTTCATTAAAATGTATAGATTAAGTCAAGTCGCATTAAATAATTAAATATATCCACGAACTTTTACTATAATATACTTAATACTTGACATATTATATATACTATGTACAAAAATTTTAAAATTATTATCATCAAAATCTAAACATTATTAATTCATAAATTGATTAAAATAATCCACTCGCCTTTGGTAAAATATAGATATACAAAATAAATGTATATTATATAGGCCTACCATATTTATTTTTTGTAACATTTTAATATTATAATAATTTTATATTTTGAGAACTCCTGGATTCTAATAGGTAAATTATTTATTGAACTAATTAATTATATAATAATAACATACCTACAAGTTAATTAATATAAATATTATACGAAAATCGTAGAACATAAAATTAATCATTTACACAATATTATGTAAGTTCATTTTACTATTCCTTTACTTTAATCATATCATAATAATATTAGTTATATGTAAATTATAATTCATATAAAATATGAAACAACTTCTCATTTTTATTCGTATTCCTATAAATTTATTTTAATTATTATTATTATTTTTTATTGAAAGAAAATAAAATCTATCGTTATCAGGACGGTCGTATTATAAATTTATAACAATTACCCTTTGTTATATAATAAAAACAATAATAAATTGTATACGAATTCAACCGTTTTAAAAGTTAAAAATAAAAAGTCAATATTATTTAACAGTGGTACCAAACTGCCAAGACAATAATTCATGAATTTCGCACATAACACATTAACACCATATTACAGGTATATTATAATATTTGATGTGGAAATAATTGTGTACTGGTTTAATACTTTTATAATAGTTTCGCTCTGAATCAATTCGAACATTTTCGACAAAATATTATTATTATTATTATTATTATTATTATTATTATTATTATTATTATTATT
>JAIUCT010000007.1:26189693-26288097 GCA_021307375.1 Tetraneura akinire | reverse complement strand
ATTATTACGAGAGTACGTTCAATATTTTTGGAACGGCATGTTAATGAATAATGAATAATGATAATACAATAATAGGTATATTAGTTCAAAACAATGTGTAATATTATTATTATAAAATATCGTGATAATATTATAAGGCAGGTACGATAAAATAATAACGTGTATGTTTACTTGCACGTTTTCCGTGAACAATATTTAAATAATTATAAATTATTATAATGATTCAGATGATTCATTAATGTAATATATATTGTTATATATATATATATATATGTATATATATATATATATATTGTTTGGGGTCAGAAACATGAATAATTATTATGGTGCCTGTAATATTACGTCATATTATAAAAATATTATGATGATGAGCGTATGAGGGGGGGATAACCGTATGATAATATTATAATGTTAAAATATTATTATAATAATTTTGTTATCAATCGCTGTTTTCATTAAACTCGTGAACGGCAATGATATCGGCCTATTTTATGTGTTTTCCTCTATACATTTATTATATAACGATAATTATTATTAATAATGCACATTGGTATAATATTACAGTAATATTATAATTGTTAAGTACGTTAAAAAATAAAATAAAAATAATAATACGTGTAAGTAATCTCAAATCATCGATTTGCGTATTATAGCGTTTATATTATAATTATATAGGTACATAATAATTAAAAATAAGTATATAAATAGAATATTGTACTTACTTTTGAGTTATGGGTGTTAATGTGTTATGTCTTATCATTCATGGCCAAAAGGATTAGAACAAATATTGCATTATTTCGGTTTTAGTTTTTGTTTTAAACTTCTATATTATATTTTTTATCTTCTATATTCTATATAGATTTACGTTGGAACTACAATTTAAATACAAAAACACTTGTTTCAATTTTAAAACTAACCAGTTTACAATTCGCAGTTGGTCTAATATATTGTACAAAGTTGTAAACTTCTAACTTACGTTAAGCATATATTCATATGTTGGTGTTGAGTCACTTGTAGAAATTTTATTAAATAAAAATACCCAAAGTCTACAAAAAATTTGTTTTTATTTTAACAAATATGTATTTCGAAAATAATGTTTTCATCATCAGTGTTAAACAAACACTATTGTTAATTTTTTCTAAGTAAGGGGTTTTGGGGAAAGGTAAGGAATTTTCAAAATTAAGAACATATAATAACAAAGATAGTATAGAGTTTAAAAATTTTTTATTCCAGCAGTTTATATAAGTTTTACGTTGACAATTTATTTTTTAAAAATGATGCTTGACTACTTAAATTAAAATTAACATATATCAACTATATTTTAGTATTATGGTAATATATTTTGTGTTACAAGTTACATCTGTTTTTTAAACTATTTTTAAAAATATTAAATTTTTATAATATTTACTTGACTTTTTTCCCATTTAAAATTTAGTACTAAAACAAAAACTTGTTTAAAATTAAAATCAAGGATTAGTTTACCTACCATAATTCATTTAAATAAGTATGCTGATTTTTGGACAATTTTTAAAACTTTTCAAAAATCAAAAGTTAAAATGACTATAAATAATCAATTTAGAAGACAAGCATAGAAATCCTGTAATATTATATATTTTTTATTGCACTAACAAAAATATTACAATAGTTGCGTAAACATTTTCAAATTAGTTAACCAACTAATTTTAACTAATTTTAGTTGGGTTTCTAATAATTACACTGTAATTGTACATGTGTTTGTAATGATTTATCTTAATGCTTTTTATATATATATATATATAATTATATGCAAAAAACTATAATTTATTAAATATTTATAACCAAATTATGGTTTAATAATCATACCTAACCAACACGTAATCTAATTATTTTAAACTCGGATCTTTAAAGTTCGATTCCATCTTATATTTATATAAATTGTCAAAATCATTTTAAATTAAATTTCTATATTAAACAGGTTATCTGGTCCAGACCAGCGTCTGCAACCGTGACCTTTTCCCCGTAGGCACTCAGCTGGATTACAGATGGACAGCTACGATCCACGTGGGCACCGTGCTCCCTTCGGAGCATCTAACCCAATATTCATTAGACGCGTACTTTTCGGTGCAAAATGATCAGAATGTCACCACTTTTCAGGTAACATATTAGTACCAAATTATATTAATAACAATATCGTGTATATATTACAAATATTACTACCTAAATGGTTTAATTTCGTGTTCGTAGATTAAAAAGTTTCAGACTACCGACGAACAACAAGAGTATCCGTGGATCACTTTGCCGTTCAGCTGTTCGTACAAAGATGGTGAAGTGCAAAAGTTCGAGAGTGAAGGCGGTGATGTATTGGGTTCGTTGAACATAAAACGAGCTCTGGCCTCCATGTTTCAGCTGAACTTGAGCTCCCTAAAACGGTCGTCATTCGTCGCACAAGAGGTCAGCGTCAATATTTGTATAAAAAACTTCCCTTATAAATTAAACTAGTTTTAAATTTTCTAATATTAAATTCCGAAAAAGTATAAAAAATAAATATGTTATATATTTTAATATAATATCTATCATATAATAAATTAATAATTATGATACAAAAGTTATAAAACTGGTAAATTAATATTGTTATATTTTGGAGAGTTATCCCCAATTATTTCTTAATTGAAATAAAATTTAAGAGTTTAGTAAAAAATAGTAAATAAGTAGAAAAGACAATAAAAAAGGAAATATTCTCTTTTTCTAATTTATTCTTTATATATATAAATAACTTTGTATCACTTTTAATCACAATATACCCAACCTATCTTTTTTAGTCTTTCTCATTCGTAATTTTCTTTACATAATATACGAGTATTTTCTTTTCTAATCGAACTTCCTCTATATTTTCCTTCATTATGAAGTACAAGAATAAAATTAATTTATATAATCTTTAACAAATTTTTATTGTTTGATCTACTATTGAAATCTATTCCTTAAACATAATACTTATTTCTTATTCCTTATTTTGTATTTGTTATTGTAACTTATTCATTCACATATATATAATTGTAAACTACATTTATTATTCTGTGTTTTATCTTTTTGTTTACCACAAACAATAAAATGATTATATATTATTACATTACAGACAAGTGTTCATGGAAAATGCAACGTCCAGTATCTAGTGACTCGAGAAAAAAATAACACTATCGTGAAAAAAATTATCAACTTTTCGGCTTGCAATAAAGAATTCGGACAACAATGGAGCAACACGCCAACGTTCACGTGCCCGTCGAGTTATCAAGTAAAATAAATTAAAATTCAATACTATATTATAATGTTAACATATATCTATATTTAAAGTATATCTGCCTATGATATCAGATATAGGTATAATTATTATCGATTAAATTTGATTTCTTGTAGAATTGTGTATTTAAAAATGTAACAAATTTTCAAACTGAACTAGTTTATAATTATTTAAAAACAATAAACATTATACATATAATATTGAATATCACATGCATTATTAGGATGGAAGTATGAGTAATAGTGTTCGCACTTATACTTTGAACGAAAACAACACGATTCGTTATTTGAATATTATGGGTGCAGTAGAATTTCAACCATTTCAAGCATTAGCAGAGTCTCATCATATTTTTGTGAAGTAAGTTCAAAATGAGACACGAGACACAA
This sequence comes from Tetraneura akinire, assembly GCA_021307375.1. Lineage (NCBI taxonomy): Eukaryota > Metazoa > Arthropoda > Insecta > Hemiptera > Aphididae > Tetraneura > Tetraneura akinire. The sequence goes on along the minus strand of JAIUCT010000007.1, from coordinate 26,284,437 downwards.
GTACCTATATAAAATCAGATTTACTAACACCCATATACAATATTCAACAGTCAAACCTTCGAGTTGAACAATGATTCTCCCATCACTGATCCAATTGTGTTAGCAGCCAAGTCGGATAATACGATCGAGTATGATTTTGAGCACTATGAAGATCCCACGTTGGGCTTTAAGCCATCTAATAAGTCAGATCTCATAATAGAGGTAATAATATGCCATATTCAATATTCACAAATCAATCAACAAATAATAAGTAATAACAATAACACAATAACCTGTCAGTTTATATATATATAATTTTTTTTTGCAAACACGCCTAGTCAAGTTTAATTAAATACTTAGTCAAAAAATATTCAATTTATTAGATATTTTCTAAAATGTACATTGAAAATATTTAAATTTGAAGTTTATAAAAACTACCACTATATTAATACAATTCTTTCACTTTTGTAAATAACTAATATTAATTAATTTAGGAAAACTGTTGATCTCAGTGGAAAGTAGAAATCCAATTTATTGCTATTCACAGCAACAAAAATGACCTTTTACAGTCACTATAAAGTATATCTATATTTCTATAACATGATTTATGTTAAAACATTTTTACCATTGCGCAGATTCATGACATGCTTAGTCAACTAACAGAAAGTCTAAGCTGGGAAATTGGAACGACTGACTTGGACAACCAAACGGCATTTAGAGCTTTAGAGCTCATGTGGTGGTTAAACTCTTCGGACTGGACTACGTTATATAACACAATAAAAATTGGTACCAGTTATTCACAAGAAACCATACAGTTCGTGCGATTATACTTCGAAAATATTCAATCGTGAACGTTACCTACACGAATTCATATTTTTTTATTTTTCAGACATTTCTTTTGGGATCTGGTACCGCAAGTCGGATCAGCTTCTTCGGTAGAATTCATTTGCGAGCTAATTAAGACAGAGAAAATAACGAGCTTCTTGGCCACCGGACTACTGATAACGTTTCCCTACCACGTTAGGTATCCAAACGAAAAACTGTTGAAAGAATCAGAAATATTGTTAAACCTGGATAAGAACAAGGATAAGGATGTATACACTGAAGTGAAAAAAGTAGCGGTTTTAAGCTTTGCAACGTTGGTGCATAAAACGTGTGGTAGTAAAATGTGCTCGGACGACACACAGAACAAATACATCAGATTATTCTTAGATAAATTCATTGGTAAATAACTCGCGATTATTTTGATTATAATTGTTTAATGTGAAAAATGTATTATTCTTTATAGAATCTACAACGTACAATGATCAAATGTTATACATAGAAGCATTTAGTAACATGAAAATAGAAAATATATTAGATTTTTTACAGCCTATTATTACCGATCACAACCGTTCTAGACACATTAGATTAGTGGCAATATGGGCAGCTAAATCGGCCACTACCACTTATCCTGAAAAGGTACCTAGATAAATACAATTTTAAATACGTTTTACTTTAATAATAAAGATTTCATAATAATAAATTATCCCTATAATTTTAATTATAATGCTAATAATATGTATATTATTGTATATAATATTAACTTACTGACTTAGGTAGCGGAAGTTTTTTGGCCGCTGTTGGCAAACCGTTCTGAACCATTGGAAATCCGAACGTCGGCGTTAAACATGCTCATGATGTCTGAACCAACCATATCTCGTTTTTTAACACTCTATTGGTTTATGCAAGAAGAACCCAACCAACAGATCTATAATTTTTATTACACGACAATAAACTCGATGGTCAATTCTAAATATCCTTGTTACTATAAATAGTAAGTATATACTATTATACTTACTTATATACGAGTAGGTATCCAGTGCTCGAATTGAGGAAACAAAAGTAAAGAAACTATTGAATTTGTAAAAAATTAGAGTTCTCCGACATTACTTTGTATTTTTGTATTTACTATATCGTTATTACCCCCCTACTACTACATTATAATATAATCTATACTCTATATTTGAATAATATTAAATACATTTTAAATATATACGAGTAAATTAGGTACTTTCCTGTAAAATGTGTTTATTATCAATTTATAATTATAATAATTACATGGTAGTTATAAAATTTAACATCGCTTCGTTCTAATAATTAATAGGAATAGGTACGTTAAAAAAAATGTAAAAATAGTAGAGGAACTTTAACTATCTACATCAATTCAAGCACATAGGTAACATTATTTTATTTATACGAAGCTCACTTCAACTTCACTTTATTATTATTTTTTCTATTGTACTTTTTCAAAAAATTTAAACTCTATTATGCTTATAAAGTTATAGTAATATATTCTACATTTCTACTCCTATATTTTATACATAATCATAACTTAAGTGTTTCTCTCCCTTTTTCCGCTCAACCCTATGGCGATATTGTTGTACATATTTATTAAAATAATAAAAGTAATTTTTTTATGATTTTGAGTACCTATCTTATTAGTTATTAGTTTATTACTATCGCCAAAAGTCACGCTTATTATAATTACTCGTATATGAATTATGAACATATTATTATATTATCCAATATAGCAGTAAAGTAGCCGCACAGATCGTACGGTTCGTGCAACATAAATGGCATCACTGGGCCACCGGAAACTATCTGTTGGATTACGAAGACCCGATGAGAGGCTATGGTGGTGTCTTTCAGGCCGTTTTGATAGCTAGCCAACGAACCGGGTTACCTTCTGTAATTCGGTTAACTGCTGAACAGCACTCATTCGGAGCATCTTCCGAGGTTGAGATTCACGTGAAAGCCGAAGGCCTAGCAGATAGTCTAGAGAAAGAGCTATACAACGCACTGGTGAAACCGATCAGTAGTGAACCTCTCGAAGTTTCCAAATTGTGGGAAGTGTTAGAACGGGCCAAGTTCAGCGTTCGAGAGGATGACATCTTACATTTCGAAGCGATCATCAAAGTCAACAAGCAGACCATTTACTGTCACTATTTAAACAAGACGACGTTCAAAAACTTTGCAGTTGGTAATGAAACGATACTTTATTTATATACTTAATGAATTATTTAATGGGAGGGTGGAAGGATGGCGAATAAAAAAACTAAAAGAGTATTCATTAGATATGAAAAAAAAAATTACTTTCCTCGAATTTAAGAACTAATATCTGAATTATATAATAGTTAATATTAAAAATAATTCTAAAGTTTAACTTAAAAAATAATAACAATTTTATATTAGTGCACTAATCTATTACTTATCCAATATTTAATTGTAGCATATTTCGGTAACTATACTCTGTTCAGATTAAGTTTGGTAGTTGGTAGTTTGCGGCAACGAGTTTTCGTCCATTTTGGTCAACCGTTTCCCCGTCATAATCGACCACCTGTTAGCATTCATTACTTGTAACACTGCAGACGTTCGTGCCGAGTAGATGTACTATTATATTGATATTATACGATTTGTTCATTCAATTTTTTAATTTGTTAATTTGTAAATACATTGACGAATATTTTATCATTTGTATAATTATATTGCATAGGTATTTTATTATAATATTAAAAATTAATGACCATATAAATTTATTTTTTATATTTATACCTGTGTAATAATTTATTTGTATGAAATAATTTTTAACTATTATAATAAAAAGAACGTTTGTAATATTATAATGTAAAATAGGTTAAAATTATAAAATTAGGTTTTTATTAAATTATTATAATTAATAAATTCATAATCCTTATAATTGTATTTAAAATTACTTAGGTATGCATGACTCGGCACCGAAAGTAGATCGACGCCACATCCATGCCCAGAAGTCGGCCACCGACTACTCTTTTTATTCTGAACAGAGCATATTAGTTAACAGTTATTACTTCAAGTCTTTCCTCTCGCCAAATAATGATTTGTACCATCTTGAAAATAAATGCTCCATAATTACCAATATTATAAGCTATGGGATAATCTGTTAATCATGAAATTCATTCCCATATAAATTCCAAATGTATCAATAAATAATATATTATATAATGATTCATTATGAAATGTATCGTTTCTTTCGTTTCAGTTTTGAAAAGACTAAGTTCATTGTACTTCCAATTCAGCTTGAACTACCAACGTTTGTCTTTCCCATTGCGTTTTCAACGCACGCAGTTTACTGATTTTGGAACACCGATTCTCCTACAATTCCGAACGGCTTCGCTTTTGTCTTTACGAGGCAGCATCAAACAAACCGAGAGCGGAAAATCTAGAGACGCTGAATTAGATTTCCGGTAAACGTTCATCGCAATCATAATAATTACATACTCATCAATTTATATCCAACAACAAATATAATTTTTTTTTTAAAAAAACAAATTGCGCTTATAATCTAAAAACATAAAACAATTCATTAAAAATAGTTTAAGTAATTACGTATTTAAATTTAAAAAAAAAAAACGAAATTAATTCTTAACGATATTGATACAATTTATTTTTGTTAATATTTTAACATGGCGTCAATAATATTATAATATTGTACTCGTATTTTCAGGTATTCTATGGATACGGTGACTAGTCTGAAAACTTATAATCCGTTAAGCAACATTTGGCGAGGCGCCGACCGTTTCCGTTGTATACACGCAAGAATACCATTTTCCACAGAGATAATAACGCACTTCTTCAGATCGTACATAAAGGCATCGGCTCACAGGTACAAAAATTTCGTTGACGGATCGAAACTAGGCATCGTGTGGCATTCTGCGACTAAACTGTTTCCGCCGACGGAAAAAAAGTCTCATCCTATCGTCAACAAGGACGAATTTCTCACAGATGTACGTACTTAGGGCACAAACCAATTGTTTATTTAATTTATTCACTAATGTCTAATATATAAAATATTAAATTGTATTGTACATCAAATCGTGCTTAAAGGATTGGGCTTTCGAATCGAGAGATCTAGGAGCGAAAATCGCAACTACTGTTTTTGATTGCCAAGACAAAGGAAAGTTTTCGAATTCGTTGATCATCATCAAAGAAGCCTTTCAGATTAGTAACAAAAATTATCAGTACGTATATAAATCAATAAATCCTATCGTATAATATATAATACCAGTTGCGGTATTACAGTTTACGCTCTAATTCGAATAACTTCGTATTATTTTTCAGGTCGGTACCCGGTGGTGTCGCTCTTTTAGGAGTCTACTCGCTTTCGAACTATTTCACATTCATTCCACCCGAAGATAGTTGTGGTTTAATTTTGTCCATATCGCCAATGCAGGTTTGTCAATGACTTATAATAGCTTTATTCTTATATGAGATTTTCTTTCTTAGTAAAGGCATTGCACATGTCTATAGGTTCATACTTGTAGGTATACGTAATTTCTTTTAATCTGTTTAAATTTAAAAACTATTATAAATCAACAATAATGAAAAAAGTACTTATCAAAATTATAAATTAAATGTCAGTTAAAATAATAAGAAAAAAACTAAAACGTTCCATAAACTAGACATAATCATTTTGAATTTTGAATTATTGACATAATTTCGTGTTTATTAGAAAATATTTTGCCATCTAAAAGAATATTGTAATATTAATTTTACGCGGTACATGATTTTTTTTTTTATTTGGAAAAAAATGTATACTTACAGAAGTGCATTGCAAAGTTTGGAAAAAATAAATACAAAAAATGTATTTTAAGGAGCCTCTCTAGTCTTTACTGCAATTTATTAAAGAGCTCAATATAGGCAATTTTTATAAAACAACGTATAGGTATGCTAATTGATAAATAAAATGTGAAAACTTATAATAAAAATATCATTGTCACGCCGGCGGATACGAGTATTAATATCATTATATAATTTAAAAATAAAATCGTAGTCTAACCAAACGTTTACATCGAGCAGTATAAAATTAAAGAACATTTGGATTAAGTTCACTCGTTTCGCTATAGTTTGATATACCTACGTTTATATTATATAACTGTTAGATTCGGTGTTTTGGGTGTTCTTGATTTACCAACAGGGCAACAGGCTTAATTTATCACCCTTTACTGACCACAAGTACGTCAAACTAATTTTAAGTTCTTCGAATGACCCGCTAAATAAACTAGTCGATTCTACAAAATCAGTTTTAAAGTTTCAACGCGTAAACATATTCATTTTCTCAGTTTTCCTATTTTTTTTTTTTTTTTTTTTTTTTTTTTTTTTACGTATATACTCGTTTGTTTTATCCAATTTGGTGAAACTACATTAAAAATTTATCCCTCTTCAAAGTCAAATTCAAATACATATTAAAATATTCTGACAATATAGTTGAACCTATAAAATTTAAAATTCCTGTTATTTTAAATCAGATTATAAATCATCTATCCTTATGACACGTCACTACGTCAGGCGCGGATTCAGGGGGAGCTATGGGTGCTCTAGTACCCCTGTGCCCTGTCGTTTGTCCACCAATAAAATTTATTTATTTATTAAAATAATTTTTTTTTTCATAATTATTATTGTAATGTTAATTAAAAGTAATATTTATTAAAAATGTTAATGTTGAAAAACTTTTAATACATGAATTTAAAAAAAATGAGAACAGTATAATCTCTACAAATAATTTTTTTTATTTTAGCACCCGTTAAAATTTTCTGAATCCGCGCCTGTGGCACGTGTATTTATACATAGGTACCTAAAATTATCTCGAGCGAAGTTTAACAAATTAATACTATTGCGCATTATGTATTGTTAATAAATTAATAGACTAATATTCTCATTCGAATATTTCGGTAACTATTATAAAAATATTCTATTTTATTTTTTACGGTATTATAATAATAATTCAAATTTTTTTTTTTAACTTAGTTTTGCATTTATATCTCGTGTTGATACCTGTTTTAGGTCGTTCCCGTATTCGTCCAAGAGGGTAACACGATGCACATCACGATGAACCACTACGATCAAACGTTATGGGTTCTGATCGTGCAGTCGGCCAGGCGCACTGACGGCAACCAAGAAATAACATTTAAGCTCAGTCACTCGAACCGCGAACGGGACATCACGATCACGAACGGCTACTGGAGGCTGTTGCAGTTTGAAGGGTCGTTCACCTTGCCGTCTCGCAAATCTGGAGCCCTACATCCGCCGCCGCCGTTGCACGGACAGGCCACGGTCTCGTGGGGATACCACGACTCGAACACTACGATGATCATATCAATCAAACCGGAGAACGCCCGGGAACAATGGCCGGACCAGTGCATCATCGATTCGCCAACGTGTCTCCAAACCGCCAGCGACATATCCACCAGTCAAATCATATCATTACAGTTCATCAATGTAAGTAACTCGACCACACTTGACTCGACTTGAACCATTTAACCGTACTGAATTGAATTGGGTTTAGATATATGGTTTACCCAACGCACAAGTAGGAGTAACACCACATTCCACTAATCATTTGTGAATTTTAAGAAAAATTAATTTTATAATTATTAGGAAATTAAATATGAAAATATTATGTATATACATTTGTAATATTATAAAATTATCAATGTTATGTTTATAACTACAAAATTCCAGAGTTCAGAAAAAACAAATAATAAGTAAATTAGATTAATTAAACACTATAAATACCTAGATCAGGGGTGGCAAACCTTTTTTGGGTCAAGTGCCAAAATTTAAAATCAAGTTTTTTAAAAGAAGCAACAAGAATGAATTTTACCATTTTTTTTTTTTTTTTTTTTTTTTTTTTTTTTTTTTTAGGTACCCTTTTTTTAAATTATAACACTTAATGGAAAACTTTTTTTTTTTTTTTTTTTTTTTTTTTTATTATTATTATTAGGTACACATTATTTAAATTATAACACTGAATGGAAAACATTTATTTATTCATTTTTTTTTAGTTTTTTTGTAAACTTAACGTAATAAATTTATTCTTCGTTATAATTATATTCTAATGCAAAAGTATAATAAATAATACTTCTAAAATGTTGTACACATATTTTATATTTATATGCATAATAGCTTTTTTCCATATCCATATTTTTAATAAGTATTGTAATTTTTAAAAGTATCACAATAGTTATAAGACTCATAACTCTTTAAATATTTCATTAAATGTTTCATGTAGGTTACAAGTAAATAAGATAAACAATAGAGTGACATACCTGTAACAATCGCTATGAATTTTATATTGGTTCTACATTCTGTATAGAAAAAAGGCCATTTAATCAAAGCATATTATTTTATATTCTAATGAATAAAATATACTGCCTAGGTCAAGGATGGCGAACCTATGGCATGCATGCCAGAAGTGGCACATTGACCAAATTTCAATGGCATGCCAAATTTAAAAACTTAAAAAAATATTTATCTTAAAAAAAAATATATTTTAAAACTTTAGTATAAGAAATTTTAAGAATAAAATTTAAAAGTTTTTAATAATAGGTAAGAAAATGTGTTTATATATAAATATTATAATAAAGAATGTTTATGGTTTTAATAATTTGTATTTTAGTAAAATTCATTTTTTTTTTTTTTTTGCTTATTTAAAACAAACTTGATTTTAAATTTTGTCACTTGACCCAAAAAAGGTTTGCCACCCCTGACCTAGGTATTTAGTGTTTAATGTACCTAATTTACTTATTATGTCAGATGGGTACATTATGTATATTCAATTTAAAATATTAATTAACTAAAAATTGTTTATATATTATATTGTTCCTTATAAGTAAATGTAACATTATTTTTTTTAAATATTAATGATAATTTAAACATAGTGATTACTTCTTACTTTCTTACTGTTTATAGTTAAACTACTATTTAATAAAGTGAAAAAGAATAGACCACTATTATTTTTGTACCTACTTTTTGCTTTTACAAATTAATTGTTTCCTTATTTTTATTTATTAGCTCAATTTCCCTGCTTTATGTCAAATAAAAATATAAACTATGAATACAATTTATTTAAATTTAAAAAGTTGAATATAATATTTTTTTTCGTAAAATTATTTAAGTTCTGGAAAACAAATCTTATTTTGCCGAATAAATTGAATTAAACGTGAACTTAAATTTTTTTTAAATTTATTTTAAGATTTCAATTAATATATTATAATGTAAGTACTTAAATAATAATCATTTAAATAGCACGCAAAATAAAAAAAGTAAAAGTATTATTTCAACATTATCCAAATAATTTGTATTATAATTTATAGTATTATTTATTAATATTAATTTATCTTTCCTTAACACTGCAATAATACCTTATGATCTTATGAATTAAATTGTAAATACATAAACAAAAATAACAATCACACTATTTTATACTTATACACAACTACTCGTATTAATGATTTGTTATTATATATTATATTATTTATAGTTGCCAAGTTGGATGATAATTACAATGCACTCCTTGTTTTCTGATTTCGTGATTGACGAAGGTAACATGACAACTGTAAAATTTACTTTTCCCACTAAACTACCGTGGACGACAAGGGGTAATTTTTTTTTAATCTAAGTATAATTTTATTGTTACTCAAAAATCACATTTAATATTTTTAGGAATTTGTGCAGTTAATTCAATGACTGCATTAAGTTTGGACAATTCAACTACACAAAATTTTAATTTAAATCAGGAATGTTACACAATTGCTTTGGCAGACTGTTCATTATCAGCACGTTTCGTAGTTGGAATTAAAATGAACAAAAATAATTCAACATTGGTGAGCTAAAATAATTCCAACCATATTTATTTTTTAAATTTAAATATCAAAATAGAGAATTCCAATTTTGCAAACAATTTATAAACCTTAACTGAGATTTATAAAACAATTGATGATTTATATAATTGTATTGTTATATTATAAGAAAATAGAAATTATTTAAATTTGGTTTTTAAAGGTAGGTAGTACACTGTAGATTATTTTCGTAGAGTAACTCTAATCTATGTAGTGTAAATATCATTTAGTACTCTCTCTTCTTTATAAATTCTCGTTACACTAAACAACAATATACAATGTACACAAGAATAAGGCGCACTAGAATAGTCTAAATCTATTTAACATGCTAAATAGACTAAATAGTGAACAAATAGAGCACAGAAAAATATCAATAGTGTATACCATTGTAATTTATACATTTTATAATTGACATATTAATATATATACAGTATTACAGTATACCACAGTACTTTCGATATTGTTTATATAAATTAATTTAGATACTATAACTATCTTTTTTTTAATAATTCTTGGTATAATTTTTTTAAAGATTGTGGTAATAAATTTTGGAATATATAGTATATTTTAAGAATATACTATCCACACTTATTTGTCTCCGTCTTATATATAATAGTAATTTACTATATACATAAAAGTTTTAGTTCAGTACATTTATAATTAATTTACCTACTATAAAAATAATTAAATAGGTAACCATTTCTTTTAAATAATCTAACAATGAAAATATAAAAAAAACGTGAGCAAAGTATGTGATTTTTACAACAAATTTTATAAGTAAATTTACTCTTAATATTAATTATAAATAAACTACTAAAACTCTTGTAAATAGATTATAATTTGTTATGCATTTCTAACAGAGACAACTAATACACGGATAAATATATTGTGTATGTAAAAACAAATTTAAGAAATTAAACACATACAATACATAAACATGTTTGTACTGTTTAGTAAATAAAAAAAATTAATATATCATTTTAAAATGATATTATATTATAGAATGTACGCATTTTAAATCAAAATACTGTAATGGACATTATTCAAGAAAATACAAATATAAAAATATACATCAATGAAACTGAAATTGAAGTCACAAAATCTGGAGTACAATATCCATCTCAAAAAATTAAAGACGATTCTTTTATTTATAGGTATACTACCCTAAATTTTAAAATAAATATATAATTATAAATGTTTATATGAATTTTAGTATTTCATTATATCAACTATTTTATATCAATTTTAGAGCGAAAAAATGGGACGATGAAATGACTGACCTTGAAATTAATTCTGGAATAACTGTTCAACATTATGGTCATACAGTAATTATGTTGGTTGAAAGTAAATTGCGTGGATTTACATGTGGCTTATGTGGAAATTTCAACAGTGAAAACAGTGACGAATTATATAGCACGCCAAAATGTACACATTTGTAAAAAAAAAAAAATATATATATATATTTTAAAATATATAACTTTCATATTATAGACTTTATAATATACACATATATAATAATTATGTAAATAAATTATTTTAATAAATGAAGAAAAAAATAACAATATTATCACAAGATTGTATTAAGACTATTTAATCGTCTTTGTTTCACATTTTCAACAAACTTTTTTGCCCTTGAATTCATTGTTTTTGTTGATAATTTATAACGTATAAGTTCTCCAATATTTCTTTGATACATGAAAACAGCAAACATAAAATCCCAAGCGGTAAATTCAGGCCATAACTTTGGTGTAAAATAAATATAACTGTAAGAACACTAGAATACCAAAAACAAATTATGTAATTAAATTTCTTAGAATAGATATATTATTATTTACCTGCCATATCATAAAATCACTCAGTCTAGTTTCTCCAGATGTTCGTATTAATAGATCAGGTGGTGGTGATGGATATGTGTATAAACAATTATCTATAATGTCAATTGATAAATCCGTTTCATCTAACTCATTATTTTTAATACCATTGCATATTTCACTGAAAGCATTTGTTAATTCATCACGCCCTAGAAAAAAAAATTCAATACTTATAAATTATGTATGTACATGTTTATCATTTAATAATATTAATGATAATATTATAATATATTACTGTTAAATTATGAAATAAAATATTTTATAAATTAACATATTATTTTAGTTAAAATAAAATAAATACTTTATCTATATAATTTAATAATGGTAACCATTAAAGTATATACATCATTAACTAGTTTTAATAAGTACTCGTAAAACATCATATTATTAAGTATTAAAATATATTACAATAAAATACATTTTGAAAATTATTTATTTATTTATATATTACTAAATGAAAAGAATGACTTTGGAAACAATTTAATATACTATTCTGGTGACAAATACATTCATTTGTGATACATTAATTAGTTATACATATATATTTAAAATAACCCTAACTATTTATTTATTTATTGTTCTGTATTGTTATTCTTGTACCCGCTTATATTAAAATTTGTTATTCTTACGGTAAATTTTTAGTAAACATGAAATTTTTCAGAGCAAACAGTAAATTGGAAACATGCATATAATTAAAAAGTATTGAAAATAACACATGATATACGCAAAAGTGCAGTTGTAATAAAATAAAACTGCTACTAAACTGTTATTGACACTCACTAAACTATCCACTAACAATAAATGTCTTGAACTTATTTTTAATTTTAAATTATTTTAATAATCATATCACTCTCATATACTCATACTATTATCGATAATGAAAAAGTTGACCAAGCAACACAAATGAGTTCATTACATACAGCAAACACTCATTTTATTTTAACAATTTTTAATATACATAAAATAACTAAACAATATCAAGAAGTTTATTAAATAACTAGTTAAATTATACATTACATATATCTCCTCTTTAATTTATACTCTGTTCCAAAAGAGAAGACACGAAGCGATGACCAGTTTTCGTTCGGCAACATGCATTCTCCACTTTATACACACCTACTCAGATAAACACACATATGCTCACCAGCGACCTCTGACACCCAGCTGCAGCATTAAAAACCATTTTACGGCGAGTTTCGATTGTTCACATCTATGACACCTGGTGAACGATACCTGTCATCTGATAACCGTGCTCGTGTACAGTTATTGTGTATTTATGTACCGCATTTCACATCATATATCATCGGCAATGATCGGAAATAGACTTCATAAATCTCACCGCATGAAACAAAGACAGGTGGAAGGGAAAAAATCGGGTATGCCTCATTCACTATGCACACAAACCGTGTCTTCTCTTTTGTAACAGAGTATAGTTATTGTATAAAGTACCTAGGTAATTCATGAATTAATACCATTTCATACTTAATCAGTAACATATACATGTATTATTATCTAAACTAACCTGTATAACAAAATGCAATATTTAAAAATGTTTTATTATTTTGTTTTGTAATTAACATGGACTCCGCTATTAATTTAGCTAAATCATCAGGAATTTTTTTTAAATTTCCAATAACATTAACACATACGCCATGCTCATTTAATTTATCTCTAAAACAAAATTAAAATTAACTATCTAATACAATTATTTAGAATTTGTGATTTAACAAAAGAAGGAGCAAATAATTGTATTCAGGTTAATATATTATTACCTTTCTTCTAATAGTTTTTTAAATTTTTCTCTAGCTAGATCAAATAATGTATCAATTTCATCTTGTGTTCTTTTAAAATTATCCAAACTAAAAGCATAAACTGTGACTTCTTTAATACCTAAATGTAAACACCATTGTAATGTTTCAGTCAATTTGTTAAACCTAAAAAATATATAAAACATTATTAATTAATACATTAGATAATTCAAATATTAATAATTAAATCAGGAATTAGTAATCATTACATAAATGTATTGTACCAAGCTAAATGTAACAGCAGCAGTATGATAAAATAAAACTGATTTAGAAAAATATTACTGAGGTAGGTTAGGTATACGTTATAATTAACATTTATATACTTATATCATATATTCTAAAAATGCCTAAATTATAATACAGGATTATTCAAAATGATTCATCCAATTTAAAATACTTACATATTATATTTATATTTTATACTTAAAACAATATTTTATACATTAAATTAAAGAAAAATATGTCAAGTTTAATTAATTATACTTATAAATGTTCTATGTGAGCTCCTTTGGTCACACGAATAACATGGAATTTCTAGTTCTCGACGTGCACGGTTGATTGACTTACACGGACTGCGTTGAAAACTCTCTAACTCTTTCCACATTATCATTGGATACACGAGGTCAACCTGTGCTCTTTCCTTCGCACAAACACCCTGTTTCTTCAAACTGCTTGTACCATCGACGTATACTCTGTGCAGTCGGTGCATCGATACCATGACGACGAAAATCACGTTGCACAGTTATTATCGATTCTCACTTCAAAAATCACAATACACAAAAAGCTTTGTGCTGTCCGTTTGACATATTTGTGGAAACTAACATATCGCCCTTAAGCGATAATTTAAAAATAATGAATTAATGACATTGTAAAACTTGAGATTTCTATATAATATTCATTATATGATATATGGTATCATATATGATATTCATTTCTACATAATTTGATAAGATAAAATTTATATTTAACCATTTTATAACTATCTTAAATTGGATGAATCATTTTGAATAACCCTGTACATAATATAATGGTAAAATTGACAAATTTACCATGACAAAATGATAAATCCATAAATCTTGCAAATTTGAAGCATCATAAATAGAAATATTGACTGATATAGAATATAATTCATCACTAAAATAAATTACACAACTTAATTTAATTTATTTAACTTTTTAACAATATATAGAACAAGCCTAGGTTAGTTTGTAGATAAGGATTATTAAAAAATACTTGAAATATAAAATAAGAAGTAGCCAAATATAAATATGGTTAATCATAATCACTGTAAAATACATAAGCACCAAGTACACAGGAACTAAAAGGCCCACATAAAATTATACCAGGATTCAGCCCTCCAATAATTTCTTGAAATGAAATAAAACTTTAAATCATATTAATAATAAATTATTAGATATTAATGAATCAATAGCTGAGATTTTGAAATATTGTAATTTTCCGGTGTTTCAAAATGTAGCTTTATAAATAGAAAATGTATTTTATGTGACATACCCCGTATTACACATTCACAAAAAATACAAATAACATACCTACTTATATAATTTTTAATTCATTAAATTACAATGAATAAAGTATTAACACAAATTAAATAGCACATTTATCAGGACATCTCCAAATCATTTTTTATAATTCTAGTATTTATAACCGATGGTAAAAGTTATTAATTTACATTTAAAAATAAATCAGTAGACACAAGTCCTCGTGTCATTTTCAAAATCCTGTCTATATAATAGAATCCAATTTCCTATCTGATTACACTTGAATTAGGTATCAAATTTTTACTTATCTATGTCTTTATATTAAGTATAAAACATTTAAATATTTATATTCCACTAAACATTTAATCTCACCCTCGTAAATGACCTTCGTGCTTATCAACATGATTTTTCTTTGCATAACGTCTGTTACCATCCATTATGAACGCTACATGTTTAGGTACTTCGCCGTACGTTAGCACCTGACCGCAAAACCGTTGAAGCCAAGTCATATTGTTCTCGCGTATCCAAGACATGTTCTGGCGTAATAGGCAAAAAACGTCTAAATCATTGTACACACAAAATATGAAACTGTAACAATATAATTATAATATTCACAAGTGGTCAATTTTATTTTAAATGTAATAATATATCTCACTTCGTTGACCTTTGATCAGATTTCTTTAGTTTTTATCTAAATAGGTGTTTCTTTTAAAAAATACATCGCGTGCTCGATTGCCAAAAGTCGTAAATATTAAAATGTGAGAACATGACAGCAGACAGGAAATGTCCAGTATTTCTCGATATTGGTAATCGTGAATACGTGATGAAACTTTAACAGACAGTGAACTGATTGCTATTTTCGTGTTTTAAAACTTTAAAATAACCAAAATCATACAAGCAACGTCCAGTCGATATTATAAAATAACGTTATATTACTACATAGTACATACTACTAATTGGTAATTACTAAATACTAATTATTATTTATTATTCTATTTTAATTCTATTCAGTCGCGCCTAAGAAAAATAAAACTTGTTGTTATCAATCATCGTCGTCGAATACGTAAACAGTATGAAATTGATAAAACGTTCGACCAGTAAAGAATATTACGGGAGATATAAAAAATTAAAAACCCAACCTCAAAAATGTGAATGACAAGTACGTGTTACTCGTCGAATGGACGGTAACCGGAGGCGTGTACGACCAACGCAGTCGTTTACCCGGCTGCACTGTACCTACTCACCTTTAACCGCGAACACAAATCGTTCTCGTTTCTCATCATCGTCGTAGTTCAACACTCTGATTTTTTTCTTGTCCGCCTTTTTCTTTTTCGATTCGACTTCGTACTTGATTGTCAACATCTTCGAAAGATGAGATAATATTTGAAATTTCAATAATAAAAATTCGTAGTTTGCCGAAATTTACTTCAGACAGTTGGTACACGTTCGCGATTCACAAAGTATCAATGACGAGATGTTTAGTACTCCCAACTAAAAAATAGTATTTGGCGCTATTAAAAGTAAAAAACTAAAAACTGTCCAACTGACAACCGACTTGTTACTTATATAATAAAAATTTACGAGAAACGTCCTAAATCGATGGAATATTATTATTTTAATTATTCATCTTGCTTGTCAAAACGCAAGATAAACTTTTAACTCCTTATCGAACGCACGTGACGGCAATAAATTATGTTATCTGTTTTATAATAAATCTAAAAATCATACATGATCCTTTTATAGATATTTAGGTACCGTCTTAATATATTTGCGTTTGATAGTCATCTCCGAGTTCAATCGTAAAACACTAAAAAAAACTAAATCCGCGGACCGCGATGTTGTATGGTAAATTATAAATTTGTTCACATTTATAGGAGTAAGTATAGTGTATAGATGTATAATATTAATATAGGTACCAGTAGGATATTATATTATGGTAAGCTTCACCAATAAACCATAAACACGGTATCTTTTATAGTTTAAAATTTTTATTTTTAATAGGTAAAATTATTCCTTATTTTTAAACGCCGAGATTCAATTTTCATGTACCTACTTGAATAAAATTATTTTTATCATACCTAATTAATATTGTGACGTATTTGTCAAACATAAAGCCAATTAATTTCCTACAAATTTAAATAATAATTTATTTATTATAAGAAAAATTTACAATAATTATTGTGAATAGGTACCTAATAAAATATTTATAAGCGTTTATTTTCATTTTATATAAACTCTATAGTCTACGACAAGGTTTAATCTTAAATTCATAAATGTTAATCTAAAGTAAGTTATGTAAAGGCATACCTATTATAAAATCAATGGTAAAGGCAATTTCTTTTAGGAATATGTATAGGCAGTGGCGTCATGAGGCAATTGTTTTGGGGCAATTGCCCTTGACATTTTTAGGTGGGTGGTTGTTTTAGTTGTGGTCAGTGGTCACCACTTATACTTTTATAAATAGTATAATTCTTGTGAATTATAAAAATAGTTTTAAAAAATATATTAATAACATTGATCGTAGTTACAACTGTCAACTAAACAGGTGTGAAATTGTAAGATAAATTGTGATATTTCCAGTGTTTTAATTGGAAAAAATATAGTAGGGGGACTCAAAAAAGAAATTAAAATTATACGTCCTCCCTAAAGACCTAAACGCATTA
Source organism: Tetraneura akinire (assembly GCA_021307375.1). Classification (NCBI taxonomy): domain Eukaryota; kingdom Metazoa; phylum Arthropoda; class Insecta; order Hemiptera; family Aphididae; genus Tetraneura; species Tetraneura akinire. Next base: position 26,266,919 of record JAIUCT010000007.1, on the reverse strand, counting down.
AAATTTTTTGATTTCGAAAGGGTTCGCTGAAATATTTGTATAAGAGTTTCCCTTCCACCCCAAATTCGAGCATTGGATATTTCTTAATTTTGTAGGGGGGGGTGGGTGGTTAGTTTTAATTTTTGCCCATACAGCTAAAAAGTTCGTGACGCCACTGTGTATAGGTACCTGAAAATTATGGAAACAATCGAGTTAAAAATAATTGAAAAGCTATTTGTATACATAAATTTGAAATTTTTTAAAATAAATACGAAATTTTTAAAGGAGTGTTTAAAAATAAAGTAATAAATTTTAATTTTATCTTATACATATTAGAGTATGCCCATCAGGATGAACGTTGATTTCATGTTGGAATATACAACACGAAAAAAATTCTACGTTCTTCATTCCATAAGTGCTAGAGAGACTTTAACACCTCTAAACTCAAAATTAGCACCCCCTAAAAATTCAAAGAGCAATCTTTGATTTAACCGTGTACAATTTTAATAATGTTGGTCCTAACCTATACTCTGTTCAAATTCCAATCGGTTCTACAATATGTAAACTTAATGCAATTTCTAGAGTATAAGACGAATTAAAAATTAATTAAGGACAAGCATATTGTTACAGTAACGGTTAAACACTAAAAGGGATAATACAATCAGCATAAAAATAGAATAATATAGTTAAATGGATATAATAGCAGAAAAAATAATACATTATAATATTTTTATTTCAATAAATTATATTATTATATTAAAATAAATAAATAAAAATAAAATATACTGTTATATATTTATATGTTATATTTATATTTTAATTAATATAATATGTAAATATTGTAAATTGTAATATTAAAATAATATAATATGTGCAATATATATATTAGTAGATAAATATACGAATATTATAATAATAATGTTAAGTTGTGTTAAAAATAAATTAGGTATTATTAATAGCTTTTAAATTAATGTGTGGGTGCAGGATAGATAATGTGTATAAAATATATTGGTATATTATAGTTATAGATGTATAATTTTAGCAACCCCTAGAATGTAGGTCTATAGTTGCAATGGCGTGGCGAATGGGGTGTTTAAGAGGCAATTGCTTCTGAATTTTTTGGGGTGGTGGGTGGGTCCCTGGTTTTAAGTTGTAATTTGGTGTGTTAAAATGAAGATTATGATAGTATATAATGTTAATATTTTTAATCATAAGAATAATCTATACTAAATTTATATAAAAAAATCACTTATTTTATAAGAAATTTGTCGCTTGCCTCTAGAAAATTCATAGTTCGCTACGTCACTGTATAGTTGTGTCTATGATTCATTCTTCTCATAAATAATAATAGAAAATAAATTATAATAAAAATAAATTTTACCCACTGTAATCATTGGGTGATTAATTGTACCTAAATACCTAATCGTACATTATATTAATTACCCATCGATTATACCTATTTTAATATTATTATTTATTAATAATAATTCATTTAAATATAACGAATATAAATTATATTACATAGGTATTATTATTACCTATCTACTATTGGCCACTAGTAAAAGTTATACCTACGTATTATAATTTAAAATACACATAGTAATAGCCTGCATGGTAGAATAAAAAATATCTCCTGAAGTTATTCTTTATAGCCTTATGGATATGGATATGGATATGGTGTAGGTATATTAAAATTAAAATTTCTATTAAATTTAATTTATGAATGTGTTAAAATTATAATGGCTGGATTAATCAAGAATAAAGCATGGAACCAGCTCATAGACACTACCGATTTCGTTATAGATTTTGAGCAACGAATATACAAACATACATATATTTCAGGGTCGTCCTGGTCAGGGCAGGAGGGTAGGTGTTCCTGGCCCCTTGTACTTTATTACCCCAAAACCAAAATACGAGTATAGTGTATTTAAATAAATGACTAGGTACTAAAAAAATTATATTATATTTAATATTTAATTAAATAAAGGTATTCGTAGTGTAATATTTAAAGTTTTCTAAAATATTAGATTTCTTTTCTATTTTTGTGTCAAAAATGAAAATATAATATAAGTTTGAATATGACAAGAAAAGTAACAATAATTTAGTTGTTTAGATGATATCGTAATGTTGACGCCTTGACGGCACAAAGAAAAACTAATTATGTACTATATATTTTGGCTGGTTGGATTTTCAAACAGATTGGATTTATAAGCTATTATACCGTATTCTGCCACCAACTTTATGCGTAATGAACCCATTAGGCGATTATTATCTTGTGCCAATGCTGATCCAACGTTCCTAATTTCTTCTTTTGATTGTTAACTTTTTATATTAGCTATATTTATATTGTTATGTATTTATGTTTATGTTTATGTTTTTTTTTTCTTTTTATCTTATTGCTTACGTATTAATATGTATTCTGTAATTTGTAATATTTTATAATCAAGGGTTTACGCCCGTATATCTATAATAAATAAATAAATACAATTGTAGATATTGTATTTAATTTTGAATATTTCATAAAATTTTAGTTTTTATCTATATAATATTCGATAAAGGTGGCAATTTTAAGTTTTAATGTATGCAAATTTTATTGAAGCTCAAATAGCTTAACTCGGTTCAAAATTATTGTATAATAGGTATATTACAATTACCATTTTTTTTTTCTTTAATAGGTGTTTAAATTATAAAAATTAAAAGCTTATATTTTTATGGAAAAAAAATACAGTTGAAGGTAGTGTATGATTTTGATTAAATTTTGAATACAATGATAAACCATAGCATTAGAGATAACAATATTGAGCGTAATTCTGTCAGATGTGGGCATTAAGGACAATAATATAGAGATTTTATGGTTATTTATATTGAACTTAGAGACTAGAAAATGTAATTGGGTTTTTATATACCTACCTATAATGTACTTAACATATGTGATAAAATTTCGGACAGATATCTAACAGTATATCATATGACTGAACTTCGCTTAGAATCGTTTTTTAGAATGCCATGGTTTATCATAGAATTCAAATTTTAATCAAAATTCAACACTGTATCCTCATCACACCTTTACCCCTTCCACAGACCACAGCAATATTAGATCTTTTTAAAAATATTGGGCGCCAGAAAAAAATTTCTGCCTGGGCTCTTAGGTGCCTACGCCGACCCTACATGTATTATATATATAATATAGGCATAGCGTATAGAGATACAACAAAATATTAATTTAACATTATGCTATATATTATACCTAATCATTACTGAATTCGGGATCCAGACATGTAGTTATATCACATAATAAGTCACAATACTGTAATGGACATTATTCAAGTAAATACAACATAATACAAATAATGAAGAGCTGATACTGCTATATGAAAGAAATACATATCCATATATTTATTTGTATGTAGGTATGTATGAAAAAAGTTTTAGATTGAGACTAAATAAAATATATTGTTGTATAAAGTTTAATTTTGTAGAAAAATTAATTTAAAGGTTCCAAAATTTAATCGCGTACTCGTATAGTAGTATATAGTACCTGATACCTACCTATATGTCTAATGTCTATAATTCTATATATATATTTATATAATTTAAAATTATATAACTGTAAAAAATGTAAATAAAAATTATTTGTGTAAAAAAAATAAAATGCCAAGGGGGGAAATAGCCCCCATCGCCCCCTAAAAACCACCACTGCTTTAAACAGCTATAAAAAAACGAATCGTAAATGTAGTAATTCGCAATTAATTAAAACTGAGTTCAGTAAAATGTATTTAAGCTCCAATAAAATTTTCAAAATTTCTAAAAAATGTAGGTCAATTTTTTTTAACATTATTTAAAATATTAAAATATAATAAGAAGAATCCATATAAATAGTTTAAATATTAATTTTACTGAAATTTCAATTTTAATCACCTATAATAAAAAATTGAGTCTTGAGATTTTCCTAATATTTTAGAAATACTTTAAGATATTTATCAGTATGCTACAATAAATTTTTCAAAAATTATCCAAATGTTTGGCTTTTTAATTAATTTTTATTTTAATAGCGTTGAGAAATAATAAGAAGAATACTTGTATGGATTAATGTCATAAATTAAAAAATGAATTAAGTATGTTAATTTTTTAACTCAAAGGTGGCCAAACAGTCCAAAAATTATTAATTATAAATATCTACTTAAAAATTTTTTATGATTCAATCTTTAAATAAAATATATAATTTTCGTATATATCATTACCAAAAGAAGTTTGGCATTTTAACCCCGGGTTTAATTTATTATTATATAAATTAAAATAAATATTTAATATTTATATTTATATAGCACGTTTTAATTATTATTATTATTTATGAATATACTTATACATATAACATATTGCATAATAGTAAATAGTAAATTTATAATTAAAAAATAAAGAATAAATATATTTACATAATACAATTTTAATAATATATGATGAAAAATATTTTTAGTTATTTAGTTGAAATAATTGAAAAAATTTATTAATAAAATATTAAATATCATACTCATAGTTAACATATTTTTAGCTTGATTGTGCTGTTGATTTATCATATACAGTAGTAGAATTTGTAGGTTCAGTGAATTTTTTGTATTTATACTTTGAGCTCATTAAAATGAAAACTATCATATCAAATACCATTAGGCCAGCAAAAAGCAAATATTCATAAACCTAAAAAATATTAGGCTTAATTTTAAAACAAGTGCAGTGTGACATATAATATAATGTTTAAAATTTAAAAATAATAGGTATACTTGATTTTCAAAAAACCGCACTTCAGATATTATGACTACTATTAGATTTCCTATAGCCACTGTTAACAAATTAACTGCTGCCAATAAAGATTTCATAGTTAAAGGTGCCTATAAAATACATCACTAATGTATTTTAAATGTTTTAATAATTAAAATATAAATAAAATTAATTAAATTAATTAAAATATATATTTTACTTGTGTAAATGCAAATTCTAATGTTGTAATCGAGAACATAATCTCCCCAGCAGTCATTACAATAATTTGAGGTAATTGCCATGCTATATGTATATACTTACCATTTTCTAAGACTGTCAAATATGAATTCTAAACAAATATTTTATATATGTATAATTAAATGGCATGAACGATATTGATTAAATATTATCTATTACTATTATAGTATATACATAAAAGATATAACTGAATTCTGAATACAATAGTTAGGTAGGTACTTACAATTTTTTCAAAATTTTGTTGTATTACGAGTACATTAACACTAGCCGGTAATAATTTTATATCTAAAAGAAATTCTTTATCTAAAAATACTTGATATCTGAAAAATAATGAAATTTATTCTACTGTACAAGTTTACAATGAATTCGGTATACAATATACATACCTACCTAATAATTTAATGGGTTTATAATTTTATATTTTACCAACTTAAAAAAATTGTATAACAGTTTTAATAAATATAAGTGAACATATTATAATAACAATAACAATAACATATTATTATAAATTTATAAAATTATAGTCACATAACCATACATTTTATGTATTATATTATTTTAACTTCTATTAAGAATTATACCTATATATTATATTTATTAAATTTAATTGTATTTTCGTAGATATATGTAAGTAATAACTTATAAGTTTTTTTTTAAATGATATAGTGAAAGTTTCACTCTATGTATTGTTTTATCAATTATTTAAATATTTAGTATATAAAACAATAAGTTAGGTAATACCTAATTAGATTTCTCTCATACATCGTAGACGTATTTTCTGCATATAGGTATTATAAATTATTATTTCATTTAAAAAATGAAAAATAAGCTAGTTTGAAATTTTTTAAGTGTAGGTACGTCTTAAGATCTTTATAACTTTATTAGTTAATACTGACATATGACGAAAGTAGAACTTTTTAGACAACAACGAAATAATTAAATGACAAACATAATAGGAATGACCTATAATGGGTTTAAGAATTTAGACAAATTATAATTTTCATAACTTTAGAAACTTTGAAAACTGAAACTTAAAAATATAAGCGATTTGATAAAATTATATAATTATTTCTAAAATTAGCTTATATTAATTTTAAATTTATAAAATAAAATATATTCATTTAATAAGTTATAATTATAAATAATTAGTACTATCAAAGTATCAACATATTTATCAAAATATCAAATTATTTGAATTTATATACCTAAATATAGTCAGTACCAGCTATTGTCCTTTATATAACAATTATTAGTTTTTAATCTTTATAATTTATAAGGTTAAAGGGTTAAACCTATTTCAATAATTCATATTTATGCAATTTGCAAAATTTAAAGAATAACTTACTTTCCAATAGGAATTGTTATTTTTTCTAATGATGGTAGATTAATTTCAATTGGATAATTACTATTTTCTTTATCGCGGAGTTTAATAAGTTTATTGGATAAATTTCCACTATTCAATATTCTGATAAAAACAATAATAAAAATAATAAAAAATACAATTTTTAATTAATTATATATTTACCTTAAAATTGGATTACCGCTTTTAGGTCTAGTTAAGTCTAAATTTGTAATTCTTACTAAATCAACTTTATCATCTAATTGAGTTAAAAAATATGAATTTGTCTGTAATTTATAAATTTTTTAGTGTCAGCAATTTAAGATGATTTTAACGAATAACTATAAAATACAAAAATAATAATAAATTTTGTTTCTACACTAACCATTCCTTTTGTAATGAAAACTTTAGTTGTCAAATATATTGTTGATAATTTTGACGAACATGAAGGATCAGTTATTATGCTAATGGGAAATGAAATATTTTCAGAAATAGATGTATGCATTTCTGGTTTATATATTATATTTAAAGTTTCTAATGAACCTAAATTATGGTCTGATAAGTTTGTTGATTTTATTAATATATTACAATTAAATCCATTAAATATTCTTAGATGACCTTCATCAGCTGGTATTTGTATCGATTCACCCTAAAATAATAAAATATAATTTTAAATATATTATATTCTTTGATATTATGAAAATTAAACTCTTTAAGACATTATGTAGGTACCTAAACGCTAAACATAGTTTATATTTAGTGATAGAAGGTAAAATGTAAATTACATATTATTTTTATATTTTATAAATACCTACTTGAGTACTTGAGCACCTCCAAGTTAAAAAAAAAAAAAGACCCATAAGTAATGAAATGAATCTCTAAAAAGAACTGTAATTATTTACTTTTATTAATTTTTTATTTAGCTCAGGAATCTCCTTGTTCTAATGATTAGTTGTACCTATATTGTTATAACTTATAATAAGCCTTTCTGCTGGTATAACATATAATTTTAATAAATGAATACTAGTAATGCTACAATATATCGTGTATAAAATTAACTATTAATTAAATAAGAATATAATTTCTATTTCTTTATTTACTTTTTATTGTAGTATTCTAAATTTTTTTCTCCTTGTCTATAATTTATATGTATGCATTTTATATTTTAATTATTAATTAAAATTTAATTAAAAAATATAAAATAATATTTATAATTTACACTATTATCTACTACATCTACTATTATAGTAATAGAGAATTATTTAAAAATATTTTATACAGACAGGTATATTTACCGACCTACCCTATGTTTCAATTAAAAAAAGAAATGATTTTGTCAATTAAACATTTGCGATGTAATAATAAACATTCAAACGTTATACGTATTAGTTTCGACTAATTAGAAGTTATTTGAATAATTATTATATTATGTTAACAATTATTAACATTAACTAAATTAATTAATTATCTCCAAACAAATTATAATGTGATTTAATGGTTCATTATGAAAGTGAAATACATATTACAGTTTACATCGAAAATAAATTCTTAATATACGTAAAATATTTAGGTAATTTGTTTTATTTTTTTTTTAAATTTATAATTAAGTATATACTTTATTGAAATAATTAATATACCTAACTATTAAAATTTGGAAAGAAATATATGTATAAACTGACCAATTAAAATTTTAATTAATATGTTTCCAAAATTATATTTTTTAATTTTGATTTTATGTAAGTACCTATTCAGAAAAAATAGGTATATATAATAATGAATAATGTATCTTATTTCAAATTGTTATTATCAAATTTTAAAAATATGTAATAGATCTAAAGTAATTGACTGGAATAAACCAGGTTTCCGATACTAATTACTATTAGTATTGATTATTATATTATATTTTAATAGAAAATTTATTTTTATGAAGTTAGATAATTTAAGGTAAAAATTGTTCAATCTATAATTATTTAGTTATAGCTATATTTAAATTATAATTCTTTATTTAATTATCTAACTTGAATATTAAGATGATGGATATAATTTTATAAATTAATTTTGATTTTTTAATATTCACCTATATGGTGGAATTAAAATAAATTAGTATGATGTGAATAGGTAATTTGTAAGTTGTAATTTTATTTGGTAACGATAAATAATTATTTATTATAAAAAATATTCTTACAATAATCGTGTTTTGAACAACAGCTGATATAATAAAAGCCAAAGCGGCTAGAAATCCACCTAATGCGATTTTTTGTAGTGGTTTTCGAATGCCAATTTTACCAATGATCGGATAAACTACGCCTTCGAAAAATGGAATAAATAACAATACAAGTAGTGGATTCATCACGTGCATTTGGTCAGGTTTCATTGTCCAATTGAGGAAATCAATTTTACCATTCATCAATGTACCTTGTAATATCCACCGAGAACCCTAAAAGTTGAAGAAATTGATTTGTTATTATTTATTAGTTTATTACTTTTATCTACGCCATACTAGTTATTAACTTATAATGTGGATGATAATATTATAAATTATAACAAATTAATTGTTTAACGTTTTCCATGTAATAGTAGCTAACTTTTAAGTATCTATTATAAATGAATATTATAATATATTTCTTGGAATAAAAACAATAATTTTTTTTAGTTGTTACGTACATTTATGTAATTAGTAATAGTTAGTTAACCAACGGCTTAACTAATATATAGTTCAAAAGAAACGTTCGATGATAAACATCATATTGGACAAAAATTACACACATAAATATATTATTATTACAATGAAAATATAATTACGTTACCTATGTAATATTATATTTAAACAAGATATAATATTGTATATTTATACAATTATACATAATATTTAATATAATCTACTTATATATAAATAGGTACCTAGGTACGAACTACGTAATAATAATACACAATTAATAAAAAATAATATATTTATTTTATTTTATGAAATAAAATTAACTGATAATAATTTCAATAATTTATACAAAAAATATTATTTTATAGAGAATTAGAGACTGTCCATTTTAACAATAATTCAGTGAGTTGACAATTTTTGGTAGTTAATGTAATTTAAAGTGATATATTCACTGTTTAAGAAAAGAAAATGTATGTAATATTATAATTAAGGATAAGGAAGATATTGTGCAATGTGTTAACATCGTTTATGTATCTATATATTAGATTATTATATTTTTTTTTATTATGTTACTATATTCTAAATAAATTATAAAAAATTTAATATTAATTAGTAGATAAATCTTACTTGTTGATCAAATAATGCCCAAAAGAATGGAAATGGAATAAATAAGTACATAACATCAAAAGCAGAACTTATATCAAAAATTTCTTTCTCCGTAAATTTATCATCAGCATAGTTCAACCAATGACTTTTTGTGGTATTTGTTGAAGCATATAATAATTTTCTTTTTAATGCGTGCTTTTTAATATCATAATACATTAATATAAATTATCTTGTCATTATAAAATAATATATATATTAAATTTTTAAATAGCAATTAAAATATAATCCATTCATTATTTAAGATTCATTCACAATGTTTCGGGTAGTGTTCCTAACTATAACCTGGTCGTATTCGATTATTCGACACATCTAAGTTTACTTAGATGAAGAATCTTTTATGGGCAAAAAATCGTAAATGTAATAATTCACAATTTATTAGAACTGAGTTAAATAAAATGTATTTGAACTTCAATAAAATTTTTGTCAATTTTATTTAACATTATTGTAAAATATTAAAATATAATAAGTAGAATCCATATAAATACTTTAAATGTTGATTTTACTCAAATTTCAGCTTTAAACAACTATAAAAAAATTTGAGACTTAAGATTTTCTTAATATTATGAAAATACGCGTTAAGATATATATATTTTAAAAACTTTTCCAAATTTGTTGGCTTCTATTAATTTATATTGTAAAAGTATTGAGAAATAATAAGAATAATACTCGTATGGATTTTAAGAATTTCGATTAAATTAAAAATATAAACTTTAAACTGCTATAGAAAGAAATTGAAACTTGGGATTTTTTCTAATATTTTGATACCATGTTAAGTTGTCGTATGTGAGTATACTTCAGTAAAATTGTCAGACCTTGAAACTGAAAACTGCCAATTTTATCTATCATTATATACATAAAAACGAGAATTTTACGAAGTATTCAAAGTTCTATATATTTTTCAGAAAAATTAACGTAACAATTCCAAAATATTATCACATATATATATAGTAATTATGTCAACACCCAATAAAATTTTCAAGTGTCTAACTTCAAAATTTCCTGAATTATCGTAAAATATTGAAATCGAATTCGTCGAAATTTCAGTTTTCGTGACAAATGTTGTTTTTTCGTCATTTTTTTAGGTCGTTTTTCCTATCGAAAAATGACCTAAATAAAGTACCAACTACATCCACTTTCCAACCGGAAACATTTGCTATTCGTAAAAATCGGAGCATTATTTGGGGTAGTAAAAGTGTCTTTAGACATAAAAAAAAAACACAGATTATTGTAAAAAATACATAAATACACACTAAATGTTTTTTCTTCATTCGGTAGAAACTCTGAAATCGATTACTATCTTCTAAATTATTACAGAAAAGGTCACGTCCACAACAATTATCACACATAAACGTATGAACCCAATAAATGCGTATTCTTAAATTACCATTTTTATTTAAAAACATTTAATAAATTTTAAGTACATAATTCGTCTTCTTTATCAGACATCTTGAAAAATTGTACGAATAAAAATAAAAAAAAAAACCTCATTATAAAAATGTCATATTGCATGTATTATTATTTCAATTAGTGTACTTACGTAAAACAATGTTCAACTACCCATGTGATAATAAATATCACGTGCAATCATATAAGCTATTAACATTGTATAACACAAATGCACTAGGTAATTGAAATGATAATACATGTAACGTGACAATTCTTTTTTTTTTATTCGTACAATTTTTCAAGATATCTGACGAAGAATACGTATTATATTATTATGTGCTTTAAATTTCTGATTTAAAAATATTAATTCAAGAGAGCGTAATTATTGGGATCATTCGCTTTGACAGTTTGGCGTGATAATTGTCATGGACGTGGTGCCTTTTCGGTATTTAATGATTTAGAAGATAGGAATCAATTTCAGAGTTTCTACCAAATAGAAAAAAAAAATTTGATATGCTAGTTGAACAAGTTGGACCTAAAATAGAAAAAGGAGATACAAATTATAGACGTTCAGTGTGTACACGAGAACGTTTACTTATTACTCTCATGTATAACACTCATGATTTGTAATAAGCCAATTTGTAATGACATTCAAAGGACGAGTAAATCGGATTCGGACATTTCGGCAGGAAGATGTTTCGACACTGGCCATTTTGGCGCGGAGAAATTTCAGCGCCGGTGTCGCTAATATAATAAAAAATACATATTATTTACAATAAATAATAGATAATTGATTTTTCATAGAATATTAAATTATATGACAAGAATAAATATTTAAGTATTCGATCATATACTAGTTTATGCACATCATTATTGATTGATAATAAATAATAATATAGGTAGGTATAGGTACAATATTATTATTAACTAGGAGTAATATACTGATATATATTAAGCAGACTATTTTAGTGTATATGTATATTATATATATATAATATATGTGGAAAAAAATAATTTAGATAATGATAATATGAATATCAAATATTAATATATTTTATCGATATGGAAAAAATTTATTTGGAATTTCAGATATATTTTTTAACAAATTTTTTTTGCTTATGCCTTGACCATAATATATTTGTATATTGTTAAAGGAAATAAAAATTGATAATATTTATTTAAATATAGAAACTTACATAAATACATGAAAAGGTTGATACAATAACATTTGACCCGGGCTTCTTTATCTTATATAAGGGTTTACCACTTATGAATACCACTATAATTCAAAATCATATCAATCAACATATTATACAATTTTTATAAAACAATTTTATAATAAATTAATTTAATGACAACATATAAGTAACGAATTTAGTCCATTTTATATAGAGAAAGCACATAATGATATATATTTGTATGGAAATTTTAATATTTATTGGGTAGGTATTTAAATATTATTTAATTTTAAAATTAATAATTAGAATGTGTCCAATATAGTATAAAATTATTATACAGTATGTCAGACAGAAAAATTATGCATTATACCTTAATACTATACTAGGTACTAAATTCGCTTCTCATAAAATATACGAGGCACATTTGAAAAATAAGGGCCGTTTGCTTATTATAGTTCAACGTGTTCCGACGTGCCGATATTGAATTATAATAAAATGGTCTTTACTTTTCGAATATGCCTCGTACGGTCGTACGTCGTACATAATATTATAATATTTGAATTAAATGTTTATTTAATATTTTAAATATTAATAAATTATTTTCTTTACTAATAAATAAATAAAATATCCAGCGGATACTAGAGTGGAAAGGATATAGTGTTGTATTTTGATTAAAATTTGAATGCAATGATAAATTATCGCATTTAAAAAAATCGAGTTTAATACTCTTAAGTTCGGTCAGATAATGTAGGTACTGATTATTTTTAGATTAAAATGTTCATATATTTATTAAAATATACATACTTATTTACATTATCACATATTTAAAATACATGTAAATATCCAATAAAATTTTTAACTCCTTCAGTTCAATATTTCCTGAGTTATTAAATATTTAAAAATAAATTCGTCAAAACAAAAATTAGCGTAAATATAGCAAAAATATCGTAATTTTTTGGTAGCTTTTTTTTGTGTTTTATACTAGTTTTTTAATATTAGTCGACTAATTTACTTGTCTGCTACTACCGGATTGATATTATTCGTCATTAACTTTAACACCCATTATCTATACAATAAATGCCCATATCTGACTAAACTTCACTTAGAATCGTTTTTTTAATGCGATAATTTATCATTGAATTCAAAAATAAAAATTTTCTTCACACTTGTATCCTATCCAGATCAGTATCAGATCTTATTTTTCCAATTTTATACTTTAAACAGATATAAAAATAAAATGGTAATATCAATATACACAATATTTTGGAACTAAGGTTAGGTTAGAATAGCAATATATGATAAATCTTCAATAAAATTTTCAAACCTTAAGATCCAAATTGTCAATTTTATTAAACATTATTAAGAAAATATTAAGAAATAAAAACAATCTATTTAATAATATATTGATTATCGATTTTACTAAAAATATCAATTTTAAATAGCTAATAGCTATAAAAATAAAATTTGGATTTGCAATTTGCACAATTTTATGAAACTAAATTCATTAATATATATATATATATAGTTATTCTTCAATACAATTTTCAAATATTAAAACCCAAAATGGTCAATAGTATCACACATTATAGAGAAAAAAATTAAAATTTTAGGAAATATCAGGAAATTTTTATGGTTTTTATATGTTCACGAAAAATTAACGTAACGATTCCAAAATTGTTTACGAATATAAAATACTCAATAATAATTTATAAATAATGATGAAATAATAAAATAATAACTTTTCTTTAAAAAACTTACATATTGCGATTATCATTAACATGGCTGGTACACCAAACGCTAATGGGAAGCATGAACTCTGACCAAAACATTGGACTCCTTTTCTTAGTTCCGGTGTGATGGATGTTGAAATAAGGGAACCTGCATTGATAGAAAAATAAAATATGGAAAAAAACTTTTGAAGATAAATTTCTTGAGCGGGGAGTTCGAATTGATCACCACCAAAAGATGAAACACATGGCTTTATACCACCTGTACCAATTGCAATCAAAACTAACCCCAGTAGTGCAAAATATCTAAAATATAATAAATTGTATATTCAAAATTAATCCAACTTCAAATTTGACATCAGAATAATATTTATAAAATATGAAAAAATAATAAATTAATTTTAAATTAAAATAAATTAAAATCTAAATCCACAAAAAATTTACTTTTATTTAAGCAAATACGAATTACGATAACAATGTTACCATCTTCAACGCAAAACACAGACTAAATGTTATCGGCGTGTACATTTCTTTTATTAGAAAAGAACTAGTATAAAATCACACATTCCATTCTTGGAACAGTTCTAAATTATTTTATTTTTGTGATATCTTGAAATTTTTTTCCTTTATTTTATTCTTTTATAATATGAGATTATCAAATTTTTTGGTATATGTATATTTTTCTTTGATTCGAATTTCTGTTCTATTAAATTTGTCATTAATGCCACAACATATAACTAAGCAAAACATTTTAGTAAAAATTTTTTCATCATTTAAATAATTCGACAGTTTGTCAGTAAAAAATAATATAACATTTGTGGAAAAACTGGCAGATATAAATATAACAAAAAAAAAAAAACAAGTTAACTATATGATTATTACATTATATTCGGATTAAAAATTTTAAAAAATCTTGCATAAGTACGAGGTTAGGTTAGGTTAGGTTAGGTTAGGTTAGGTTAGGTTAGGTATACAGGTGTGAGACCTGGAGTCACATCAGCAACAGAGGAGGCTGCGCTCAGGGTGGCCCTCCGCCGGAATACACTTATAAAATGGTGCCAGCGGCTGGAAGAAGCAGATAAAGGAGCATGGACTAGGGAACTGATCCGTGACGTGCCGGCGTGGTGTAGACGTTCGTATGGGTTGACCACCTTCCACCTAACGCAATTGTTCAGCGGTCACGGTTGCTTTGGTCAATACCTCCACCGCATCGGGAAGGAGCGGAGCAGTTTGTGCCATCACTGTGGAGCGGATCTAGACGATGCCAGGCACACTATGTTTGTGTGTAGCAGCTGGGCCATAGAACGTGACGAGGTCAGAAGGGTCCTGGGCAACTTCGAAATAACCTCGCTCACCGAGAAGATGATGTCACACCAAGAATGCTGGGATGCGGTAGTTAGATTTGCCGAGCGGGTCATGCTGAAAAAGGAAGATCACGAAAGGGCCAGGAGAGGAGAGATCCCCCGCGATGGAGAAGCAAATTAGTTTAAGGAAATTTAGATAAGTTGTTATGTGGCCTGAAAGGCAATTTGAGGGGATAGAGCCCCTCATTCATTGTAATAATGTGTTGTAAGACGGGAGTGTGATTGGGAGATTTGTCCAACGCAGTCCCGTATTGTTATGTACTGTACTTTGAAATAAATGGCGCCTGGTTGCTCGGGGGTAGTATTACCTCACGGGACAGTTCCTCCCGAGCAACTATGAGGTGCATGTGAAAAAAAAAGGTTAGGTTAGGTATGTCCCAAAAGTATCCGACCTGCGTTTATAATTCCGCGCTAGAGCGTTCTAGCGACCTCTATTGAATAAAAACGTAACCAGTAACTTCTCACGAATATTTCGGCTGCCTTAAAAGCTGATACAACTTGTTAAAACACGTGCACCGTTACAATTTTTAACAGTATCTTTTTGCGTTCGTCGGATTTTGATAATATTGAAAATGACGGAAAAACGTGACTAAAGAATTTGCATCAGGTTTTGCTTCAAACTAGAAAAAAGTTGTGCGGAAACTATTGGAATGTTGAAGAAGGCCTTGGGGAAGAGAGTATGGGTATGACACAAATTAAAGAATGGTATAAGCGGTTTAAAAATGGACGCATGTCTGTCGACAGTGACCCGCGATCTGGGCGACCTTCGAGCACTTTAACAACAGAAAATATCGACCGTGGGCGACTGGCGATTGAAGAAGATCGTCGTTTGACTGTACGTGAATTAGAGAATGACCTTGGAATTCCAAAAACTTGTGTTTCGAGAATTTTAACCGAAAATTTAAACATGACTTGCGTGTGTGCAAAATTCATTTTGAAAATGCTGACAAAAGAGCAGAAAAATCTTCGCGTTGAAATTGCACGGGACAACTTGGAATTGGTCGCTCATGATGAAAATGTGCTTAAAAAGGTCATTACCGGTGATGAGTCGTGGGTTTACGGTTATGATCCCGAAACAAAACAGCAGTCTTCACAATGGAAGTTTCCATCCGAGTCACGACCGAAAACGACGAGTGAACTGAAGGCTATAGTGAAAACTGATTTCCAGAACTGCTTCGGGGTATGGAAACACCGATGGGAACGTGTTCTCCAGTCGAATGGAGACTACTTTGAAGGATTCCATGAGTCGCCGGATGATGAAAAAGATTAGCGCGGATTTATGAACGCAGGTCGGATACTTTTGGGACATACCAATACCGGGGCGCATAGTAAAAATGAGTGATGTACATTTAAGGAACTCATAAAAAAAATTTTCACTTTCAATGATGACACTGATCTCAGGAGGGTTTTAGTTTGTTTACATTTTTGAGAATTACATGGGCTGAATAGGAAATTTTAAAGAGTCGTCCATCTGGTTTAATTTTATCTGTGCTATTACCATAATAATAATTAATAAATAATTAAACCAACATGACATTCATCGTGTGATGAAGTGATGCGTAGAAAAAGCACACTATATAAGGGAAATGTATACGCCGATAACGGTCAGTCTGTTTTGTTAAAGATGGTAACATTGTTATCGAAATATGTATTTGCTTAAATAAAAGTAATTTTTCTATGGATTTGGGTTTTATTTTATTTAAATAAATTATCCACAGTATCATACTCAGCAATAAATATTAAATAATAAATCAACTAAAAATGTACAAAACTAAGTAATATATACAGTTAAATATACCTATATTTTTTTAAATATATTAATTTAACATTTTAATGTTATAGATACTTGTATACTCGTATTTTAAATACATATTTTTATTTTTTTAAACATAAAATAGTATATGAAACAAAAGTTTTTAATAATGATATTCATTATTTACGAAAATTGCAATATAAAATTAATTATTACATAAGTATAGTATGCGTACCTTTGATTATATAAACTCAGTGATGATCCCAAAGACGATCCGGTTACGACTAAATTTCCAATTGCGTAAACTATTGAGAGATATAATATTGTTCTAAAAAAAATGTGTACCTATGTAAATTAATAAATACTAAATAGTTGTTTATTTATGAATTATATAATATAACTTCTAATTAAAATAATAAAAAAATATATATAGATACTATACTAATTATACTAAATATACTAATAATATATAGATACTATTACTATTTCCTCTTCTACAATATTCATACTTGTACCTATACAGTATACATGTATTATATTAAACGGCCTATAAAATGTATCCATCATAACTTTCAACTATTATTCAATCAGAATATAAACAATATCCGTATTCACATTGTCACATACTATTTTATAATTTTTACTTCGATATACTTGTATACCTATTTAGATATAGGTTAATAATTAGGTACTTTTTTCTTACTTATATATATAAATATAGATAGGTAATAGATACAGCCATGAGCCAATATATTATATTTATTACCAAACTTCCATTCATTGGATATTATTTTTTATGAATTAGAATAGTTGTTATATACTTATTTTATAGTATATCTGTATTTATATGTATATTTATTATTATAATTTATAACAAACATATTAGTATAATATTAATAATATTAATATTGCTGATCATGTTTAATAACGTCCGTTACGCCAGTTCCCTTCAGATATTATTTAACTTCCTTAAAATATCATTAAATATTATAACTTTAATTATAAAAATATTATCTACAGATCTATTTATTAAATTTATTTACAAATATTATAAAAAAATGTATGTATATCGTAAATATAATATTATAAATTTATAATATATTCACATGTTATCATCAAACAAAAACATTTTCTAAAATTAAATTTGTAAAATATATAATTAACTAAACAATACTACTAATACAATTTGTATTTTGTATACGTAGGTATAGAATTTTAGACTTCGATAAAGGATTCAAAATAATATATTTTTTACATAAATAAAGTATAAAAATGAAATTATTATTTTATACTTAGAGATGGGAAATGCATTACTGTGGGTATAAATCGAAACCACGCATCATATTTAACAATATCTTTAAAATAAACGTAAAATATTAATTTAGGTATATAATTTATATGATAAATACGAACTTGAATTTTCCTAAATAAGAATCGGATAAAACAGCTCCAACTAATGGTGAAAAGTATGCCAAAAATACGGTCATGTGATAAATAATAGTAGATTGATCATCATCATATTTTAATATTGACGTAAGGTATAATACTAAAACAGCTGAAACAAGGAAATATATATTTTATTTATGAATAAACTAATTATGATCTTTATTATTATTTTTGTAACATACTCCGGAGTCCATAGTACGAAAATCGTTCACAAAATTCGTTACCGATTATAAACCATACTGATTTAGGATATGCCTATATATAAAATAATAATAATTAATTGTAATATATTAAAAAAATAACAAGTAAAGGGATACTGGTGTGGGAAGAATACAGGTGTAAAGAGGATATTTTTGAATTTTGATTAACATTATAAATTTAAAATGCAATGATAAATTATTAGTTTATTACATTAATGAAAATGATTTTGATCGAAGTTCATCAGATAATATATATACCGATTAAAATTTTTACATTTATCTGTCTCTACGTACGTTCTATATAAATAATTTATCATAAAACCCCTAAATGAGCCACTTAAATACGCAAATCTAACAGCACTTCACTCAATCTTTTTCGAATGTAATGATTTATCATTAGTATTATGTATGTATAACAATATGTAAGTATACGTACTTCAATAAAAATTTTAAAATATTTAAAATTTTTTTTTAATTTTATATAACATTATTGTAAAATATTAAGAAATAATAATAAGAATATTTTTTTATATACCATCATAAATATGGATTTTACTAAAATTTAAACTTAAAACACCTATAAAAAAAAAAAACATTAATACTTAAGATTTTTCCAATATTTTGGAAATACGTTAAGATATTATACTTTTTTCAACAATTTTTCAAATTTTTTGGCTTTTTTTATTAATTTTTATTTTAAAAGTTTGAGAACTAATAAGAAAAATATTTGTATGGGTTCTAAGATTTTCGATTATACTAAAAATA
Source organism: Tetraneura akinire (assembly GCA_021307375.1). NCBI lineage: Eukaryota > Metazoa > Arthropoda > Insecta > Hemiptera > Aphididae > Tetraneura > Tetraneura akinire. Next base: position 26,247,450 of record JAIUCT010000007.1, on the reverse strand, counting down.
TCAACTGTTTAAAGTTGCTATATAAGTAGCTATAAAAAAAAATTTAACTTAACTGTGTCCTACTTGGGACATAATATTTAGTAGGACATTCTATAAATACAATTTTAAACACAATAATATTATAAAATTAAATTATTAAAATCATATTTATAAATAAATTATAAAGATAGCAGTACCTAAGTAAAATTATTAAATATGTATACTTATAGATAATATATAGATACTTATAATTAATACCTTCTAGGTTCTAGGTATAGTATAAGTATAGATGTACCTATAGTATGTATATTGACAAATATTGTAAAGTATCTACTATAAAAAAACAGATACCTTAATAATATATTACCTAGGTATTAATAATAAGTAATTATAACTTATTAATATAACTATTATACCTACTCAAATTACTTGTACATGAAATACCCAACGACATGTTATTATAATTATAATTTATGAATTAATAAAAAATGAATTAATTTTGTGACCGGGATTTATTAAATAATAATTCAAATTTTCTAATCGTAAAATTGATTTTTATTGAGAGATTTAATATGATGATATAACCATTTTTATATAAACTCGTATAAATATGAATTAGAGAAATGTTATTCATTATCATTTATCACACAATAAAAAGAAGCTATAAACAGATTTAATTATTTCATTGAATTTCCATGTTAATCTGTTCATGAGACATGCATGACTTCTAAATTTTAATAAGTTAATAAAATAATATAATATTGTAATTTATTTTTTTTAACAGTTCAAAATTCGTAAAATGATATTTTAATGATTTTTTACAATATTTATATATTTAATTAATATATTACTTAAAATTATACATTCAGTACACTACTGACATTTAATAAACTAATGACAAGTAGGTATACTTACTAAAACTTGATAAATATTTTAAAATTTATTTATAAGAAGTGATGTAATGAGTAATTATGTAAATGTGCATAGAGAATAATAATTTAGTGTAAGTAGATATTTATATAAAGTAGAAAGTCATGAAACATTTTTAAGACGACATTGAAACGGGTTGCGAGTTTAATAAATTTATATTATTATTATATATTTATATTCAATACTTTAAAATTCGTTCATAAGTATATTATAATATTTATGAAATGTTGAAATAAAACTGAAATATGTCCATAAAATAAATAAATGAAAGATTAAATATATAATATATAATAATATATTAACTGACTTTTCAAAGAGTTCTCCAAGAAAACCCAAGGAGCAAAAGACAACTGGGTAGACCAGGGCTACGCTGGGAAGATGGAATCAAAAGAGATTTCTTAAGTACTAGAGGAGTGGATTATGAAAGCATGGATTGGAAGGAGGTAGCGGAGAATAGAGAAGAATGGGGAGAATTGGTTCTATGACAAGGTGGTCTCAAAGGCCTTAATAATAATAAAAAAATAAAAAATAAATATAGGTATTAATTGAATATATAAATATAATATAGTAGACACATAGACATAGGTGTCTATAATTATAATTATACTTCAATGTATCCATTTATTAAAATAATTGATAATGTACGAGTATATTAAAATTTAATATGAATGATAAAAGTTATTAATAAATCAATTAAACATTTTTAATAAATTATAGAAATTAATAATTAATCAATCTCTGTGTTGTATCATATTTTACATCGTAAAAGTATTGACTGCAGCTATAATAATAGGTAGTTGACATATTTTTGTTTCACTTCAAATAAAAATGAATTGAAAGAAATTATTTATGATACCATGATTTAAAGTACCTACCTATAATATAATTGTATATCCATATGACCATACGTACTATACGAGTTAAACTTTGTTATAATAAAATTAATATTTATTATAATTATTAATATAAAAAAAACAAAATTATATAAAAAATTAAATATTTATAGTATTAGTATACATTTATTAAAAAATATAAATAATATAATTTTAAATTAAATACGAGTATATGTGATATAAGTATACATTGCATCATATTAACATATGGAGTTAAATTTCTTTAAAACTAAAATATAACTTATACTCGTATATTTAAAATAATTAAATATTAACAACAATTAATTTATAAAAAAAAATACTCATTATACGTATATATTTTATAATACACGAATTGTGGGAGGATGCAGGGGGACGGAGCTCCTCTTCAATTCTTTATATTTTTAGAGTGCCCCTTAAAATTAATTTTATTAGAATGAGGGGGAAGGAACGCATTATTTTGTTAAAATAATATTAGATTTAGAGACTTGAAACTTTTTGTGGTATTCACATAGGTACATATCGTATATATGTGATAAAATTTTGGAACCGTTACATTGAATTTCTACAAAATATATAACTTAAAACTTTTCCTAAAATTCTCATTTTTATCTATAAAATTCTTAATAAAATTATTAGCAATTTTGAATTTTAAGGTCTGAAAATTTTACTGAAGTATACTGCGACATATTGCTTAACATGATACCAAAATATTACAAAAATGCCAAGTCTCAATTATTTTATAGCATCTTAAAGTTGATACGAGTATAATAATTAATAAGTGTAATCGAAAATCTAAGAATCCATATAAATATACTTCTTATTATTTCTTAATACTTTTACAGTAATGATTATAATAATGGCAAATTCTTTTTTAAAATTTGAAAATTTTATTGAAGCATACTTACATATTGGTTAACGTAGTTCCAAATTTTAGAAAAATCTTAATTATTAATTTTTTTTATAGGTGTTTAAAGTTTAAATTTGAAATTTGTGTAAAATCGATATTTATAGTACGAGTATCTACATTGATTCTTCTTATTATATTTCAATATTTTTTACATTAACGTTAAATAAAATTGAGAAAAATTTCGAAAATTTTATTGAAGCCAATATAATAATGTAGAGTAGGTACCTACCTAAATAATTCATCATTAATTGAAACAAAATTTTAAAATTTAAATTATCTATTGTATTCATTATTAATAAATAAATTATTATTCTGTTAAAGTATATATTATATTTGTAAATTTTGAATAGGTACCTCATAAAATATGAAAACGTAATTTAAAAAAACAATAATTATAACAATTTCACTTACCATTATTTAGAATATATAAATTTTGTTTTTTGTAGTACACAAGTAGTTAAAAAAGTTACATAAAATTTCAAATTTTTTGAGTAATATTGTAGTATAATTAATATATAATTTAATTTAATATTTTATATTAAATAAAATAAAAAAAATTAATAAATACTTATGTATAAATTATTATAATTTATTTTATTTTATTTTTTTATAAAAGATACGCATGCAATTATTGTAAAAAAAACACCGCGAAGTTGGACTTTCCCGTATTTAAATCATAACTGTAGTATAGGGTACTATGAATTACTATCGTGAACTGACAACATTCAACAACTGTGTATGCGTGCCATCATCAAAACAATTTCTCGTCAAGGTTAAAACATAATAGTCCAAAGTATGAACCAATAATAACTAGTAAATCCTCTCCACTCTATATAAATTAAATATTTAGAAATAATGAAAGTTGCGAAAAAATAAATATATTTCATAATAAAATAAAATGTATTATTAATGATGTGTGTTATGTGAAATTAAAATAACTTCATAGTTTTACAATTTTTTTTTTCTATTGGAGAAGGATAGAATATTAGTACTATAGTTTTATAAAATGATGGTTGATTTTTATATTTTATCAAATAATTAAAAAAAAATATTTTAGTATATATTGCCTAAGGAAATATACCATACTATAGGTCTATAGGTACTATTGTTATAATATAGGTATCATTACTTATAGATATATTTATTGATATATTGATATATTGTATTCCTAGACACAGTGCTTGATTTGGGGGGGTACCTCGTTTTTTTTAGCGTACCCCTACTAATTATTAAATCCCCTATGATATCACATGTATTTAAGCATATTAGGGGGATGATAATTTATTACAAAACACCTAATTGAGTCACCAAAATACCAAAATCTGACAGAACTTCACTCAGAATCGTTTTTTGAATATAATGATTTATCATTGCATTCAAATTGTAATCAAAATTCATTACTATCCTCTTTACAATTGCATTCCTTCTACACCAGTATCCTTTCCCTCGCTGCGAAGAATGTATTGGTTTTACAATGATGTGTGTCTTTATTTATTGTTTTTATGTCTGAATCTGAAGACACTTTTACTACCCGAAATATTGCATCGATTTTCACGAATAGCGTATGCTTTCGGTTAGGTTAATATTGAAATTTGAAATATAATATGAAGAATCCACATACTAGTAAAAACTAAAAATATAGATTTTATTGAAATTTCAACTTTAAACACCTATAAAAAAAATTGAAATTAAGATTTTTCTAATATTTTGAAAATACGTTATCATAATATACTCGTATATCAGTATGCTTCAATACAATTTTCCAAATTTTTGGCTTTTCTATTAATTTTTATTGTAAAAGTATTGAGAAATAATAAGAACAATACGTGTATGGATTCAAAGATTTTCGTTTGAACTAAAAATATCAACTTTAAACAACTACAAAAAAAAAAAAATGGGATTTTTCTAATATTTTGATATGATGTTAATTAATATATAATTATACTTCAGTAAAAATTTTAACCTTAATGCTCAAAATTGCCAATTTTATCAAACATTATATACATAAAAACGAGAAATTTACGATATATTCAAAGTCCTAAATTTTGTAGAAAAATTAATATAATGGTTCAAAAAAGGTTATCACATATATTTAGTTCCTATGTTAACACCAATAACACCCTATACAATTTTCAAGTCTCCAAGTTCAAAATTAATAGGAGTAAACCTAACGTTCCAATGATGAAAAACAACGATTTTAATATTTGTTGAAGCTTATTAAACACGACGTGTTTGCCAATAATAACGTGTGAGGTTTTTCTTTAAAAACTGACGTTTTTATTCAATATACACATACGTTAAACATACGTTAAACATACGTTACGTGTAAAGTAGTATAAACGACAGTTTAAGTTGAAAAAATTTAGTTTATATATAAATGAATAAACAATTTTTAATAGAATTCATTGAAAAATATATGTTTTTCCTGCTTGTGTCGAATAAATTCAAATGAATACCGCAATAAGTTAAAAATAAAAAAAAAAAATTGAAAAAATACTATTTACACTAGTTACTAGAAAGTGAAATAAGATGATTTAAATATTAATTTAATTAATTAATTAATATTTAATTATTATACAAATGTTGAAAACTTTAGTTCGTTTAATAAATTAAGATGAGAATATCTCTTTCAATTTCACTACCAATCTTTGGTCCATATCGAACGTTTTTTAGCTTTCCTCTTTGATAAATCTGATCTTGCCAATGTTACTACAACTAATTTCATCGAATTCATCTTACTTTATGGCAAAATAAAAACTTTTAATAATTAAACACGTACAAGTTTTTTACGACTTAATAACTGAAAAAACTGATATACAACCCTATTTTAACATTGCAGTCTGTGGGCCAAAACAATTGACGAAAAAACACGACTTGTTTCGTCGTAATGTACCTATATGTTGGATTGTCGGGCTTACTTACTTTGCAGTCTTTGCACTATTATTATAAACATTTTCATTTGATTTATGAAGTAAATTTAAAATAATTATTTAATATTTTAAGGTAGGCAATACCTATACGTATATACGTTTGTGATTAACTATCGGAGCTCCGTCCTCTTCATCGTCACTTCACTCCAAATATTGAAAATATCCCTAGATTGTTATAAAAAAAAAAATCACGTCGATTAGGTATAAGAAAATAACTAATACTTTTTATTATGAACAATATTATTACAAAACTATTTCTATATGCTCCGTAATTTCTCTGCACGAAATGAACCATTTAAAATTAAAAAAAAATAAATCCACCAAAATGTCTAAATGTCTTAATTTTCTTAATGTTTCGTTTACGCCGTCCATTCTAAAACAATGAAATAATATGCTTAAAAAAGATAATAATAATAATAAGCAATATCCGAGGGATAGAAAAAACTATAATTATGCCCAACATGGCAACATATAAAATATACAATATAGATATAGGTATTATAATTAATATAAGTAGATGATACGTGCATACGGCAACGGCATAGCATATTATGTTCTTGCATTACAACGTATGTAACTAAATTAAATAATTAAATTAATATGCATTTCATAGCTATAACTTCCAGTTATATTATAAATTGATATTTATTATTTTGTACTTTATCTCGGGTAAACATTCACTCAGTAGGTATAATAAATATTGTTATCAATCTACAATAGATAATATGAAATTTCAATATAAATATTATATGGAAAATTAAAAAATAAATAATCGATTTCATGGGAAATAACATCTATTAATATTATATAATAATTATTAATCGTTTATATTTTATATATTCATTAAATATAAATAATATAACACTGAATTTAAGTAATATATTATTACATAATTCATACTGTTGCAGTGTCGTTGCTAAGGGGGCTTCAGGCTCAAGTCCCTCTCCTCCGAAATGCCAAAGGATAATCATTTTAGTAATTTAATTTGAAGAACAATTTTATCTCCGTGAATGCGTGATGCCGTGATAGTCCGGCGGCTGGCGCAGGGACGGATAGCGGGATAGGACTAAAAATGTTACCGACAACAAAATTAAAGAGCCACTAAAAATTTTCCACTGCCTTCGGTCGCTTTGCCCATATTTTATCTAATATTTTATATTATTATTTAATACAATTTAATAATATTTATCTTAGATTCTGAGCGAAGTGATATTATAGCAATATATTGTATAAAAAATTTTCGACCAAAAAATAATAACCTGTTTACCATGAATAGCAAATTACGTATGATTATCTAGTTTATAGTTGTTATTACCTACTTTATTTAGATCATTTTACATATTTCTCAAAATTGAGTATATAAGATAGAAAATACTACCAAAAAAGACGAAAATTCACAGAAATTGTAATTTTGAAGAAATCATTGTCAAATATTTTATGATAACTACAGAAATAATGAATTTAGAGAATCGAATATTTTACTGGGTAAATAGATATTTTACATTTGTTATAAAATTTTGGAATCATTAAATCAATTTATGCATTAATTATATATTTTAATAATTTGAGAATATGTATATTATATAATACTTACTTGTATTATATATTGTATAATAAAATGTTAAATTTTATATTAGTTAAATTTAAATTTAATAAGTCCTATATTTAGTAAAAAAAATTAAAAAACGGTTCCAAAATTTTACCACATATACCTATATATAATAATTCCTAAAAATATCAACTTAAAACGGCTATAAAATAAAATTGTGACTTGGGATTTTTATAATATTTTAGTATGATGTTAAGTTATATGTAAGTATACTTCAGTAAAATTTTCAGACCTTAATACCAAAAATTGACAATTTTATCACACATTATATACGTAAAAACGTGAATTTTACGAAATATTCAAAGTCCTATATTTTGGAGAAAAATTAATGTAACGGTTCCAAAATTTTACCACATATATAAAGTAGCTATGTGAACACCCAAAAAAATTTTCAAGTCTCTATCTTTAAAATTGCTCGAGTTATCGTGAAATATTGAAATCGAATTCGTCGATATTTCATTTTTCGCGAAAAATGCCGTTTTTTCGTCGTTTTTTCTACCGCTTAAGGTCACTTTTGAGAAATTCGAAAAATGACCTAAATAAAGTACCAACTACATCCACTTTGCTACCGGAAACATACCCTATTCGTGAAAATCGGAGCATTATTTCGGGTCGTAATTTTGTTTACAGACATAAAAAAAAAAAAATCACACATCATTGTAAAACCAATACATTCTTCGCTTCGCTCCGAATCTAAAATAGAATTAGAATCTAAATTTGAATGTTTAGTTTCTTCTTACTGAAAAGTTGGAAAAATCGAGTTACGACCTTTTTCGTTGGGGCAGTCGAATTATATGAATTATATTAGCAGTACAGAAGTACACAGTACAAAGCAAACATAATTTATTGTTCTTATTGAATATAGGTCGTCAAAAATTAAGCCCCCTCCCCACGAAACATATTCTGGCTACGGCACTGAATTGTTGTATTTATTTTTGTCGATATTATAAAACACACATCGCATCATAATTAATTTATTAAACGCTTCTTACTAATTAGTATAAAACCGGAATATCTATTTGCATAATATTATATGTTGACAGTATACACGTAAACGATAATCACTAATCGGTAGAACAAGTAGTCACACTGTTGTCAGAGTGTCATTTTATACCATGACTAGTAAAAAAAAATTATTACCAATTCCATCATTCAACAAATATGAAATAAAACAAAAAAAAAATTAAATTAATAACTTAAATACATCTTTACGCATTTCATTACATTACACGGTTCATCCTTCAATCCTTCATCGTTTGCACGTTATGTTTATTCCTCCATGACGATACGGCGTCGTTTCTTCCATAGACCAATATATAATAGCTCACTGCCCGCAACCCGCGTCCATCGTGCGAACGCCTCGATTTCTCGATCAGCAGCACCGCCCCGCCCCGCAACGGTTGATAATCCATTACGCTTGGTTGCCCAGTGAACATAACCAGTAACCACTGTATTTGTCGTCACTCTCACTCATAACTCGTCCACTACCAGCACCAGCTATCGAATTGTTATTTTCGATCGCCGAACGTTAAACAGTGCTGATTTTACCGGTTCGTCTTGTGTTCTTACGTCACTACGACAGTTCGGTACAAAAATTTCCAATCCTTTCGGTACGCCAAGCAACGATAATTTACCGTAGTTCTATACACTAACAACCACCGGAAAAATGACCAACGAACAGTAAGTTGCAATGATAAAAATGATTGTTCGCGCCGCCGACGGAAAAATGTGTGCGTCCGCGCCATGTTGCCCGTCGATGAACGCACGAAAAAAATTTGTTTTTGTCATTTTGGAACAATGTGTTAATTCTGCGATCTGCGTAGGCATACGCGTTCTCATACAATTACTCGTGCAAACGTCGTGTTTCTCGGGCCGCACGTGCTCACCGATTCCGCGTTTTTGACCATCCGCGCACGGCCGGTATACCCACCCGGCTTCCGGTCGAAACTTTTGAACGATTATTACCGATCTCAAGACCGGATGTCTGGTCCGGGTGTCTGGGTATTATATTTTCGTCAAACTCGAACCACAACTACACTAGCGGTCCGATTATTTCATAGGGATTGATGGCGTGTCGTTCACATGTGATCAGTCTCGTCGGTTGCCGTTTGAATAATTCAGAATATTCCATCGCGAATAGAATAAATAAATAAAAAAATATATATATTTTTAACCACGAATTATATCGATTAAACCGTAGTTACTAGTTATGTATGTGCCGCGTACACCCCTACCCTCTCCTTAACGACTATATTTTATTTTGATTATTGCCTTCCTTATTGGCTGGAACAAAGGAAATGTTACCGTTTACCCATTGCCAATCGAGCACCGAATTGGAGGTTTAACAAAATTTCGTATTTTTTTTTTCAACCCATAATCTCATGTTATATTCATATCCATTTTTAGCTAATACGTACATTGGCTGTGTGTTGTACAAATAATGATTACGTAATGGTTTAAATTCTTATTGAAGGTTTAGGTTTGAGGGTAGCATTATCTGTATCTTACTATATATTGGATCAATTAACTGTTAAATAATATCTTAAGTACTTTGAACACTTTTCAGTTTTCATGTAGGCAATCCACTGTAGTTTCTCCCATTTAGAAGAGATATAAATATATATATTAATTATGTCTACTTGCACTACATTTTTCATAGAAGTTCCTATATAATTTAAATAACAATTTATTTTATTTTTAGTACATTTTCCTGTAAAGGTATTTAAGCATGTACTATTACACACAGATCAATAACTTAAATTATAAACGATCCAAATACTCCAACAATGAGCAAAAATGAACTTACATAGTTTGCTATGTAATTATTTTACATTTATTTTTGTACTTTTTTTTATGGAAGTATAGTATTGGTAGGTACTAAATAGTAAAGAGGAAAGAAGTTCCCTTGACGTGTTCTCTGAATTACAGTCTCTTAACATTTCAACTATATTATTTTCTAAAAGTAATTACTTGCTTTTACATGTAAAGTATGCTTATAATCGGAAGTAAATTGTATGATTTCGGTAAAATTAAAACTAATATTTATACCAATTCTTGTACATACTTAATTATACTTTTAGATTCTGAGCGAAGCGAAGAATGTATTGGTTTTACAATGATGTGTGATTTTTTTTTTTATTATTATTCTGAAGACATTTTTACTTCCCGAAATAATGCTCCGATTATCACGAATAGGGTATATTTCCGGTAGCAAAGTGGATCTAGTTGGTACTTTATTTAGGTCATTTTTCGAATTTCTCAAAATTATTTAATTAAGCGGTAGAAAAATGACGTAAAAGCGGCATTTTTCACGAAAAATGAAATTTTGACAAATTCAATTTCTATATTTCACGATAACTCGGGCAATTTTTACGATAGGGACCTGAAATTTTTTTTTGGGTGTTCACATAGCTACTATGCAGGGCCGTATTTAAGGGGTGGTTCGCAGGGGCAATAGCCCTCCCTGAAATATGTTAAGGGGCGCCAAAATGTTTACAGAGACTATATATTATAATGTATTTAATAGTATGTTATATATTTTATGTTTATTTCATATTTACTAATTGTAATATACTAAATAATATTACCTATATATTTTAGATTCTAATAACAAAGCGAAGAATATAATGGTTTTACAATGATGTGTGTTTTTTTTTAATTATGAAGACACTTTTACTACCCAAAATAATGCTCCGATTTTCACGAATAGCATATGTTTGTGTTGTAGGAAAGTGGATGTTCTTGGTACTTTATTTAGGTCATTTTTCGAATTTCTCAAAATTGACCCACTGCGTTAGAAAAAACTACGAAAAAACAACTATATATCAATACATTATTAGACAGACAAGACATTAGACAAGACATTATCTAACTGAACATCGCTTAGAATCGTTTTTCGAATGCAATGGTTTATCATTGCATTCAAATTCTAATTAAAATTAAATACTATAATTTGCACACTTATATCCCTGCGGCAGGAATATCAGTTCTTCTTTTGTTATTTTTTACCTATTATAATTATATTTTACCAGTCTCTGCATTTGTTGTTTTTTTTTTTTTAATTTTATTTATCTAAATAATCTAAATACTAAATTAGATATCACAAATCCCTATAATTAGTAATTGTAGTATTACTTATCAAGTATGTAGTTTTAAATTTAATTATAACCAAAGTGGGGGGGGGGCTAAAATTTTGTTGCCACAGGCGCCAAAATCTTAAATGCGGCCCTGCTACTATGTATATGTGGTAAAATTTTGGAACCGTTTGGTTAATTTTTCTACAAAATATAGGACTTTGAATATTTCAAAAATTCATGTTTTTACGTATATAACGTTCGATAAAATTGTCAATTTTGGGTATTAAGGTCTGAAAATTTTACCGAAGTATACTTACATATTACTTAACATCATACTAAAATATTAGAAAAATTCCAAGTCACAATTTTTTTTTATATCCGTTTTAAGTTGATATTTTTAGAAAAACGAAAATCTTAGAATCTGACTGAACTTCGCTCAGAATCGTTTTTTCGAATGCAATGGTTTATCATTGCATTCAAATTCTAATTAAAATTAAACGCTATGGTTCGCACACCTGTATCCTGTGCGGCAGAAGTATCAGCTCATCTTTTTTATCAATAATTTGTATGATTACCTAAATATATATAATTTTTTTATAGAGTATTCATCCCCCCAGTCATTTGGGCACAACGTAATACTTTTTTGTATGTAACTATATGCGTAGAAGATTGCAAAAATCCAGATATTAAAATTGAACCAGAACAAATAGTATTTCACGGTGTTGCTGGTTTGCAACAAAAGGTATATGAAATTACCATACCATTATATGCAGTAATTGAACCTGAGGTAAAACAAATAAAAAATACAGTTACAATTTGAAGGGATAATCTATTTTTTATTTTTATAAATTTATAGAATAGCAAAACATCAGTTGGTGGTAGGTATATTGAACTTGTTTTACAAAAGCCATCTATTGACACCAAATATTGGCCACAATTAACCAAAGAAAAGAAAAAATATCATTGGTTAAAAGTCGATTTTAAAAAATGGAAGGATGAAGATGATTCAGATGATGAAATTGCTAATATAGGTGGTGGAGGTCCTGGAGGAGAAGCTAATATTGATGATGTATATAATTTTTTTTTTTTTTAATCTTAAGATGTACTTCATTGATTTTATATTTTAGATGCTTAGTATGATGGGTGGAGGAGGAGGAGGAGCTGGTATGCCTAAATTTGGAGGATTAGGAGGAGATTATAATGAACCTTCATCAGAAGATTCTGATGATGAAGAGATGCCTGAATTAGATGATGTTGAAAGTGAAACTGCGGTAACTAATTGATATTTTTATAACTTAGTTGCATAATTAATGATAAATTATTATTAAATAGGGCAAAGGTAAAGAGAAAAATGAAGAAAACCTGCCTCCTTTAGAAGAAGTAAACCCAGCAAAAACTGTCTAATTCAGACAATCATCATTATCTCATACTTCCGAATTTTGTTCACATAATAATACGGTTTAATTTAAATGATCTTGTACATGTAATTTTTACATTAATTGAACTTAAAAAGCGAACATAATTCATATTTTCTAGTGTGTGCATTAATACTTCCCATTCAGTTAAAATGGCTATTATTCACTTTGCCTGTTTTACTTGTTAAAACTTAAATTTTCTTCCCATTCCTTTTTGCACCTTCAGAAAATAAAACTACCGGATTTTCTCAAAATATTTTCATTATGTTTAATGACAATTAAAATTTTTAATAACACATTTTTTCATAGAGTTTCATGTTAAATAAATAACTATATTTTTTCATTAAATATTGGTAATGGAGATTAATCTGTAATGCATTCTATAAACAAGATTAAATTATTAATCTTAATTCCATCTTTTTAAATTACTAGTTCGGCTCGCATGTTGCTTCACAAATTAATTTACCTGTGATAAAAATATGTATGTTTAGAAATGTATTAAAAAAAAATGTCTTAATGTTTTTTATTGTGTCATTTACGCAACATTAAGTGTGAAAAGAACTAGTGACATTGCTCAATTTTTAATGAAGAAATATAGACTGAATGTAATTGAAATATTTTGTATTTACATTTTTACTATCTTTTAAAGTTTAATTAAAATTTCATTTGGAAAATGATAAATTTGACATATTTAAATAAATTAGTTTTATAAATTAATTGTGTATGTCTTTTCAAAAAAAAATTGGCATTACTTCAAATTAGAGCATAGCACTGTGACTAAATTTTAGTGTAGCTCTTGTCCAATTTATCCTTTTTTTTATTTCCATTGTTTTTAACAGTAGATTTAAAAATGTATCATTTTAATAACTGATTGGAACTCTTGAATAAAAACAATCATTTATTAAAACGTAAAATATAATTATTGTTTTGTAATATTTACTATTGCTAATTTTGAAGTCAATAATATGTTGATATATAAATATACTAATATTGCCCATTGAAGATGATATAAAATCAGTTTATAAGTTAATAAATATCTAATATAATTCTGGTCAAAAATAATGTTTGAGAAGTCTGTTGACAAAAAAAATTGTTCAATATTTGTGAAAGTGTGTTTGATTTTTACTGTATTTTTTACTTATATGTAATTGTACTTAGTTCAAACCATTAGGGTGAATGACCATTTTTATTTAATAAAATATATTTTTTATGTATTTACTTTCTATAATTTTTATTTACTATTTATTCAATAAAAACAAGTATACATAATATTAATGTATTTAATAAATAAATATCTAGTTTAAAAGAAACATAAATAAAAATAATTAAATTGTATAATTTCTTAATAATTTGGCAACAAAAAATGTGTTAAATGCAAATTTTTAATTGACTGAATAATTATAATCATAAGTTAAAATGTTACATTAAGTATATTTATGATTTATAAATAATTAAAATTGCATTGACCTATAATTTTTCCAAAATGTATTATTAAAATATTCAAAATTATATTGTATAAAATTTAAATAGACATAATATACTCACAAAAAAAATGTATATATATACAATTTTTAAAATAGGAAAAAACTACTATTACTATATTTTAATGTTATTTATACTTGATACCAGTATTATAGTAAATTGAATATATTTCTATAGGAAGCTCTGCAATTTTTGTTCAAAATACAATTGAGTAATTTAATGTAAAGTTTTCTCTTTTGTCCTTTGATTAATCTTAAATAGCATTTTCCTTTTTCTTGAAAATAATATTTAATTTAAGCATAATACTTCGAAAAGTATATAAACTTATCATATTATCATCAAATCAAAATATTGAACTGTTTCAAAATTGATTATATTTTCCTGTCAATAACAAAAAATTCTTTGGATAACCCCTAGTTCTTAATGGAATAGAGCAGTGGTTCTCAACCTTTTTCAATGTGTGTCACCTTTATTAACGATTGTTATATACTTGGTCACCCTACAATCGAAATATAAAGTAATTATATTAATGTATTGAATATCAAGGTGTTTATTAAACAACATAATATGTTACTCCGGCGTAATGGTTATTAAGACAATTAGATTTTATTTAAAAAAAAAAATTAATTTCTCTTATTCTTTTCTTATACCTTCAATAATTTATGTCACACTTACACTGAGATTATGTCACTCCAGGGAGACATGTCACCCCGGTTGAGAATCACTGGAATAGAGTATAACAACTAAAATAAATGTTCATGTAATTTAAATATGTATATCAATAATTAAATTAAATTTTTCCCGTTGTAGTAAACCTACATGCAATACGCGTTAATTACGTATTCGTAGTATTACCAAATGCAACCCGTTTTACATTTGTTTCAACAAAGTCAGATCCACTTGGCGTCTCGAAGAACTATTCAACCGTAGATTAAATTATACTAAGATAAAAACAATATATAAAGTTTTTATTTATTATAATTAATAAAATATGAAATTACACTTAGAAAATTTGAAGACAGTTTTAATTCTGCCTGAGATTTTATAAAGTATCCTTAACTAATAGATTACTCAGCAGTTGCTCATACGGTATGTAGGAAACCGTCAATGGCGTTTCGTTCCTAAGAGATACAAAATAACATCTAATCTAAAATTCTACCAACATAAAGGAGAATGGACCAGTGCTTGGATAATTGGAAAGGGAGTTGTTTTTGTTGATGTCCTTGACGGCTTGTCATCTTTAGGACCTTTGGATGGACTGATCGAAGTGTTGTTCTGGGTTAATGTTATTGTCGGTTGAAAAGTCCGAGTTCATTAGTCTAGACGCCTAATCGAAATATGTAAAAAAACAATAATTGGTTGACGAAACGGACGTAAACAAAGTACTTAAATGTGTTTTTACCAATCATATCTGTCTATGTGTCTGAATCCAATAATTTAATTAATGTATTAATATAAACGTAATTTACGTAAACATAATAAAAAGAATATAGAAGTTATAGTAAGAAAATAATATCTAAGAATAGTAAACACCTGGGTTTACTATACCTTTCAACTACTAACATTTCATAATTATAAAAACTCCATGATTGATTATACTGTTTTTTTTTTTTTTTTTTTTTTAAGAATATAACTGTAAATATAATATATTATTTAGTAACTAATGCAACTCGTATACTTTATTCATTGACTCATTGTTATTATCAACATCATACTTCTTAGTGAAAATTAATCGTTGTCAAATAGATTGACAGAGCGATTAAGAAAAACCACGGGTTCTCCATGATTCGATATTATTACAAAATATATCAACAAACCGGCAATTGTCACAAAATATTTTAAAACTGTTAATTTTTATAAATTTATAATAAATAACCAGACACACCACGCTGGGCGGCCGAAACCAGAAACACACAACATAACTCGTTAGGGCCTTAGGGGTACAATTATAGAAAAGCACCGCTCTGTCGTCTACCTGGCAACAACTGTACTTATGTTTTTTTCAGTTTTATCTTATTCTCATAGATTTAAATTTTTACTTTAATGTTAATTAAAAATTAATTTCAAGTAACCATCTATAAAACTATTTTAATTTTTAATACAACTTTATGATCAATTAATTTTCATTAGGGTATGTCAAATGTATGTTAGTATAATACAATTTTATCAATAAAAATAAAGTAAATATTTAATTGATAAAACTTAATAAAAACATAATAAAAATAAATTTTCAAAATGCATCTTATTTTATTTAGTAATTTAGTAGAATAAAAAATTATTATAATTATGTTTTACCAAAACAAATACATTATATTTTTATATATATAAAAATTATTAATTAAACCATGGTAGCATCTCCTCCAGATATTTCTCCTTGTGGTTTTTGTACTAAAACATTATCATAAAATTTTGGTAATTGATCTCCCAAGACCAATTTTCTTTGAATAGAACCAGTATGGTTTATTACTCCTAAACGCACGACACCTCCACTTGAGCCATCACGTTTGATAGCCAATGAAATTGCTAAATAAAATATAAATTTAGTAACTAATAATTTTCAAATAAAATAATTTGTTATATATACCATTAAGCACAAGATTTTCGCATTCTTCTTGAGCCATTCCATCTTTGTATTGTGAATCCATAAAACCATACAAATATGAACTTCCTGAGCCACCAATAGAAATATTTTGCTGAACAATTGTTCCGCTAACTGTAATTGCATATACCTAATAAAGAAATGTTATAAAATTAGTTAAAATACACTGAGTGTAGTCCATTATACATTCCGAAATGGAATTTACCCAATAGACAACTAATATCTAATAGGTGGATACTTAGGAAAACACAAAACAAATTTAGAACTTCTAAAGCATATAAATAAATCCTTCTTATTTAAACTTTGCATCAGTCGCATGGTTGAATATCATACGAGTAGTCGCATGTCTACATATGTAGAATAATTACAATTTGTTATTATAATATACAGACAAACAATTAATTTGACCACATAATTAAATACTCATAATTAATGTAGATATATTGTAAACATAATTATACAATATTAATTAATTACTACAAGTCAAAATGATGACATATTACAATTTAATGAAAAAATAAAATATGCTTAATTTAATTAATAGTCTTAATTCTAATTTTTAATACTATTCATATCGTCTAAAAATATATAAATACAATATATAATATACATACAATACACACACAAATCTTAATTTAAGATTTAAAGAAAATTAAATTTAAAATAAAGAATATGGTATAAAAATTACATAAGTACCAGGTACCCAAGTAGTAGCGTAATCTACAATAGTAGAACATATTATAAACTAATTGCTCGATATACAGAATTACACTAAAAAATAATGTCCAAAATTATAAGTTATTAATTATATAATATCATTCAAAAGTAATAGAATTATCACTGTGATCAAATAATATTAAATTTATAATCATTGTACTACAATAGTAGAACGTGCGACTTATGCAAGGTTAAGATTATTTTAGATATTTATGAATACGGTTTTATTATTACTAGTATTATTACTTTAATCATAAATACTAATTTTAAATATTTATTTAACCCATTATTGATAATATCATTATTACGAGTATTTAAATACAAAAAGCATTAATATTAACAGATGTTTATAGAAAAATTAGAAATTAAATATAATGCTCCAGCAGTATTAATTACAGGATAACATTTAACAATATTAATTATTGGTAAAGTGTTTAATATTTAAATATAAATAAATTACTTGTCCACCAAATCTCTTATCCCATCCAGCAACAATGACACCAGCAGTTAACTGATGTCTGTTTTCGTATATTAAATTCCTGAAGACACTGGCAGCAGCTTTAACTAGTGGTGGTTCACCCATTTGAATGCTATAAGAAACAAATCAATAAAATTATATGAAAAGAAACACTATAAAAATAAATGATTTGAGTACCTTGTTAAGTCCATGTAGTACGCGACAATATCAGTGATAGCTTGTGTATCAGCGGCCGATCCAGATCGACAACAGTAAATGTTGTCGCAAACTTTTGTTAGCTTATCAGTAACTCGATTAGCAATATATGCTCTGGAAAATAATCAATGTGTTTATTTAATGTAATCGTTCTATAAGTAGAAAATTAATTTACCCAGTTGTTGTACGAGAATCGGCTCCAATTATAACTCCACCATCGTAAGTAGCTGCTACAATAGTAGTCTGAAAATATTAGACAAAATTAATAAAATACAACAAGTTTCTATTGAATGACATTTCATGGATCACAGGAATAATATGCAAACGAGTACAAATGTACAATTTATTGAGAAAAACGAAAACGACAAGAAAGTCATCTATTACTTACACCTGTGGAAACTTCATCTTTCGAAAGATCATGAACGCTGTCATTTTCATATCCACAATGACTAAGTAACGACATTACGAATACAATTTTATTTTTCAAAATTGAAGTAAAACAAAAACAATATTAAACTAAAACGTTAAAACGCTCAGTACTGTGTAAATAAGAATAAGAATAATCCTTATCGTTTGGTAAGTACGAATTACTAAGTACTAATTATTGGTCACAAAATAACAAATTAAAGAATACAATGAAGATGAACGAACTATCGAAATGAATGATATTTAATATTTATATTACAGAAATTTTGCTGATAATACTAACATTTTTTGTACATAACCTAAAAAAAAAAATCGCATATTCATTGACGGTATAAATATTTCCTCCATGAGGATAATTCAAACAACTAAAAACCTTAATTATTATTTTAAATAAAATTAAGTTTTGTATTTAGGTATATTTTAATATTTACTACGAATCAGTCGAATCACGACCGTGATATATTCATACGTCATACCTTATAATAGTAATATAGTTATATTAGTTGGTAAATACTTACAAAATGCTTTTATATGTATTATTGTATTAACTATTAAACAAATAAATGAACGTTATTAAAATATTTATTAATGTTTTTGATAAAAAAAATATTGCATTAATAGTTTCCTTAACGTGGTACGTGGTATTAAATTTATTATTAATGTGAAGGAAAATTTTTAAATCGCTGATATTTATTAAAATACGTTTTTTTTTTTTTTTTTAAATGACAATATCGTAATATTTTTAACTTTAATCTCTGACTGATGATTACAAAACAGATCAAAAGATCATCGAGAAATAATGTAAGTACCTACCTACATAAGTATAAGTGCTATTTTCAAACGTATAATAATCTATTTGTTTAAAAGAATGATTGATACAACCCATTGGTGCAACTAAGGGTACTATTAGGGCGTAGCTCCACAAAAATTGTATTACTAATAGGCGTATTAAATTTGTTAATAAATAATTATAAATAAATTATTTGGGATATTAAAATGTTTAACTTATAGTTGCGCTATGGATACAACCATCAAAATTATTATATTTAATAATAGAAATAAAATATATTTAACAAGAGTTCAATGTTGAACTTTGAATCAAACTTACGTTTTATGGTTTAAAGTTTAATAGATTTTTAATTTTATTCAACTGTATATTATCATTATTAATACCTATTTAATTACTTTTATCGTAATCTTTGCTAGGTATGTACTAATATTTTTTTTTTATTTATACACGATTCAACGTTTGTTTTGTCTTTATTTCTATTTTCTCAAATATTATTTGGAAATTTTAATTATACTACTATCACTTCCTAACTAGTAACTTTTAACTACCATCTTTCTTTATCCAAGTTCAATAAGTAATATTTAAGTAAATTATAATGATTAATGAATAAGAATTAAGAATAATCAATAATCTACAGTATCTACACACTATACTACACACAGATATATCTGTTTTATATATCTGTGATACTACATAATATTGCCATTTCGATTACGTAATTGAATATGATAATATTATTAAAAATAAAAGGTCGAAAGGAAAGGATATAATCCCAATAAAAGTAGGTATTTACTTTTATTCATTTTAAATATTAATTTGGTCTTATACCTAGGTAATGATTTTAAAGTACTTATATACGCTTGTCGTTACCGGATATTATGTCACATCGTTTGTCTGTTCCGTGTATTTTTTTTTTTTTTTTACATTTTCTTAAAAAAATATAATTTTTTTATATAGACAACTTCAACAACTTGAGACATTTTTAGTGTCACTATTACACTTTACACTATAATATTATAGTTATTAGTATCTATAAGTAAAATTGTAATTAATATAATGAATATTATAAATTTGAAATGCCACATTTTATTGGAAGTTGAGGTTTGAAGTCTAATTTCGAGTGTAGTAGGTAGTAAGGTACCCATAATAATACTATATATTACAAAATGTGTACAATTTTAAAATTATTTTAATAATATTAGAATTTATTATTATATTAGAGAGGGACCTCTCTACTGCCATTTATTAAGGAGTCCAATATAGTCAATTTTCATAAAATATCTACATTAGTGTTATCATTGTGGTAATCGTAAATGAATATTAGGGTGTGTGTAGTACAGTCCCGCATATTATATAAAATAAGAAGGTAGTACGCGCATGCACATGTCATTGAAAACACAAGGAGAAATATATGAAAAAAAACTGAACAATTTAGCAGTTTTCTTGACAAAAAAAAACATGTAGTTGAAATGATCGAATTTCAATTTTGAAAAAATATTTAGATTCAGCTACAAATTTACAAGAGATCGTACAAAGTACTTTTTTACATTTATAATTTATGAATTGTATTTTTAAAAACGTATTTTTTTACAATATTTAATCATTTATTTATGTGGGTAGAAAATGAAAATTGACAAAAGTACGACGTACGATCTCTAGAACACTTATTTCTCAATTCTAATCATTTTTCAGAATTGAAATCCGTTCACAGCTACTACAAGTATAATATTGTCAAGCGTTTAGGTAGTTTTTAAGGGGATTGATGGTTAGGCCTGTACGAGTATTTTCTTCGATTTAGACCAAAAAGCCTGACAAAATTTTTAATACTTAGGGTATTCAGAATTTAATTCTGAAAAAAATTTTAAATTCATAAATTCATATTACTACTAAATATTGGAAATGAAATTTTGACTTTTGTTATAAACTTATAAAAAATTAACAATGAAAATCTTTAAAATTACCAAATTTTTAAATCTCTGCCTAGTTAAAACCTTAAAACTATACTTAAAATGAGAAAAATATTTCCAACGTTTAGTGGTAGAGAATATAAACAATTATAATATGTTTTCAGAATTAAAATCGAAGTATTCTAAGTATGTGTAATTTTGTCAGCTTTTTGCTCTTTAAAGACGCGAAATAAAAATGTCATCAAAAACGTTGACTTGTGCATGCGCGTGTGAGAACTATTAATACGTATGTTGAGGTACGGGTGAGACACGAACACCAATATTCATTTACTACACACACACTTGCATAGTTCATACACACGCACGTATAAAATGCCTATACACAACTCCTTAAAAACGGACCACCACCAACCAACCAATATTGGGAGTAGAGAGGCCCCTTAATTAATAAATTATAAATTTTATGTCTCGTATCTATCAAACTATCAACCAAGACAGTAAGGTTGTATCATCGTAGATTATAATTTACTTCAATACTACCCAATAAATATATAGTGATGAAATAAAAATTGATTTAAAAAAATATGTGCCTATAATATTTAATGTATGCAAAAAATGACAAAAAAGCAACTGACATATAAATTTGTAATAAACACGAGGTTTATTATATAATAGACATCGATTACATTTTTTTTAATGCTATACATTTTCAAAATTGTGTAAGTTTGCTGTTCGTGAGGGTGTAATGTTAATATATAATTATTGCGACTTGTGATTAAAGAAAAAGACCGTTTGAATATCAGCTTTCATTTCGATTTAAATTAAAAAGTATACCTACCTACTATACGTGTATAATATATTAATATAGTACGTGACGGTTAACATTCATTCGACATCGACATTACTATTCAATAGTTAATACAAACATTGGATATTGTTTTCAATTTTGTTCAATTTGTGTTTTATGCTTCGGTAATTATTGCAGGGGTTTTATTATTTTCTGTTCAAACCAATTTTTACAACAAATTGATATACAAACCATTGTTTAACTATATAATTATTCATAATGAGAGATGAATTGTAAATGATGTTGATTCAAAATAGTAAAAAATTTAAATCAATTATTGTATTGTTATTTTATTTGTTATCTATAGTTAGTTTATATTAGGTATACTCAAAGTAATACTCATCTGCAGTTTAGTATTATGCGTATTATTTAAAATAACTAAAACAAATCAGCCATTACATCCCTATATGAGTTCTTATTTTCTTAAGATATTTTAAGCAGAAAATATGTGTTTTATACATCTATCAAAAAATTAAATAGAAATTTAAAGTGGTTTAATTTTTAAATACTTATGTATGCAAATGTGCAATATTATATAGGTACCTAATAATAATATATGTTACATGCATAATTTTAATATTTTTAAATATGCTAATTTTTTTATTTTTTACTTGTTTTAACTTAAAAAATTTAAGTTAAATACCATAATTATTACGTAATAATATATTAATTAGGTATTAGTTTTTACTCAAATTAATTTTAATAAAGTAATATAAGGTTGGGTAAAAAATATAATAATATTAAATATATAATATATTCGATTATGTAGTATACTAGTATCTAACTATCTTCTAATATTTTCATATAATAATATATGTAATAATGACACAATGACACCTTATAAAATTATAACTTTCGAGTATATTATTTTCTAATATATTGGTGTATTTTATTTTATCGTCCTTATTTTTTTATTACAAAACAAATAATAATAATTCACGTCATCGAACGTATATTGTACACACACACACACACACACACACATATATATATATATATATACATAAGGTATTAATGTATTATATTATTATAGTACGAGTATATAAAGACCCTATAGATAGATCTATAATTATTTTCGTAAACTAATTTATTGCATATAATACACGTAACGTAGATATAGTATACACTATACAGTATACTAAATAATTAAAATTTGTTCAAATTGATAATATTATTAGAATTTAGTATAATAATATAATATAGGTACAACAAATTATACAATAAAGTATTATATACCTGTATATATAATGATAACAGATTGATAGTTTTGATTAAAATAGAATGCAATGATAAATCAACACAACCGAAAAAACCGTTCTGATCTAAATTCAGTCACATATTATATTATGTATTGATTATAAATTATAAATTAAAATTTTCATATATTATATTTATTAAAATGTACCTATACCTACAAGCATACCCATTTAAATTTAAATATCAACGTAGTTCCAAAATTTTACCACGTTTATAAAATACAAAATATATGAACACCCAATATAATGTTCAAGTCTCTATAAGATATATTATATTATATTATATTATTTTATGAGTTATCGTAAAATATTTAATAAAAATTTGCCAAAATTAAAGTTACCATAAATGTGGCCAGTTTATATTATAATATACAATATTGGTAGATTTTTTCTATATTTTTATAGAATATTTTTAATATTAATCGACTAATTTATTTGTCTGCAACTACCAACTTGTTCATTAGTTATTCGTCGTAATGCCCATCATCCACCTTTATGACATACGAGTAAGTGCGCCCATAAAATCTCTAAATGCTCATATCTGACAGAACTCCGCTCAGAATCGTTTTTTTGAATGTGATGACTATCATTGGATTAAAATTTTAATCAAAATACAATACCTATTATATAAGTAATTTATGAATTATAATATAATAGTTATTTAATATTATTGTTTTAATATTTATAAAATATTAAAATCTTTCTCTGCTGTCTATAGTCAGCTATTTTTATTATATATTGTTGATTGTCAGGAATTAGAATTAAAACTAAACATTAATATACGTGAGAGGTTGGTCATCTTTTACAATTAACTATATTATACTTTAAAATCATAATGTACATTGTACAGTTAGTGATTAGAATATTATAAAAAAAAAATAATGGGAATTAGGATATTACATCATATTATATAATATGAGTTTTCAATGTTGTCACTATTATTTTTTGTAATAAAGTAATACCGATTTTAAAAGAACCAACATACTACTAATTACTATAACTATATATTATACCTATAGCCTATAGGTAAACATAATATTTGTTAGTGATTTAATATTTTAATGTATCATAATACATTATAATCCTCAATTTCATCATCTTATTTTATCTTAAACTCAAAATTAGTATTTATATACGAGCATATAAATGTAAAAACGAAATCGAAATTATTAGGTACAATAGTATATAATAATAATATTTGCAAAATTAAATATATTATATTATATATATATATATAGCCATATAGGTACAATATAATATGATTATAGAATATTGTATTACGAAAAAGATTATATTAAGTATAAAATGTACAATCGTATTTCTATGTCTGTATTATATATTTTATTATTTTTGTAATACAATATTCTGACGTCTGCAGATTACCCTGTATATTATGTATTATAACGTCCAAAAACGCGTATAGCGACGAGTAAAATATAGCGGCTGTGACGATTCTGGTGTTAGTGCTATTCTGTTGCAGTATAATATATTTTGAACGGCAGCTGTCCCGAGTGAACTCGTGGGAAAAACTCTTTCCATAAACACGACTTTCCACATAATATTATGATTAGGTCGTTATTGTATGGATATAAATATATAATATTAAATAAAATTATTAAAAATTATATTTTATTATATTAAACGAAACGACTAATACACGCACGTTTGAAACATTTAAAATTTACACGTAATATAATACACAAGTCTATTGATAAAACAATTATATATTATTATACTTATACAATGTAAAAAAAAATCTTTTTTTACAAATTCCCTATACTTTTAGGTACATAATAATATGTCACAATGTATATATAATATTCATAATATATATACAAATTATATAATATTATATATGTTAATACTGAATTCTTTAAACACATGTATTTGACAGGTAAATGTTCATAATTTCATATATATGTAATAAACTAATAATATAATAATATCAACATTTATTTGAAATAGGTATCAAATTCCATATTATCACTATGTATAATACTAATAATAGTAATAAATTAATAAATATATAATATACACACACAATTTATAAATATTATTATAATAAAATATATATCATATAAATAAAATTATAACAATATACCTAATTAAATAAATTAAACTTTATATTATAAATTTTTAAAAAAAACATAATATTTTATATAACGGCATTGTCGGTATTTATACGAGTATATCTATATATAGGTAAGAATTAAGGTAATTTTATTTTTTTATTAATTAATTAATATATATATTAATTAATATTTAGGTTATATTAATGATAATATTAATATAATAATTGACTTATACCAATAATCGACATGTTATATCTTGTGTATCTTTATGGAAAAATGTATAATACTAATAGGTACAATGTACCTAATTTGTTTATTGTTGACAATAAATAGAAACTTCTAAATAAAAGTTTTCATGATAACGGTTTTTTACTATTACATTTTCATACCATTTTAAAATGCAAATTATAAGTCAAAATCTAATTTTTTGTCATCTGCCAGAGAAAATAAAATATAGGAATTAAAAAGACTTGAATGCGTTCAATTACATTTTTACAGCATGTAGACGAATATACAATAATAATTCCACCTCGCTCTAGTTATATAATATGTAATTGTGCCTATTTTTTTAAAAAAAATTTTCTATGTCATATTAATATATTAATATGAATATTATAAAATGTTATAATTTATTCGTATTTTCTTCGACATTGTGTCTCAAACTGGTAAATAATATGTCAATTCTATCATTGTATATATTATTATGATCGGTATTATATATATTTTATTATAGTAGAAATATTATACAGCTGATATATATTTATATAAACGTGAATATTAAAAAAATAATAAATATAAAATAAAAATTATTTGCTAAAATTAACATTGTTGGTTTGAATATTGTTTTCGCCCCCAATGTCGTCTAAACTCCGCCCAATTGACGGTCGATACTGCCACCTTAGGTATTTACATATATGTTCGTGACAATGGAACGGCCACTGGGCGATAATAATGCAGCGCCTTGTCTGTTGGAAGGAAAAAATAAACACAACTCGCCAATACTCATATAGTTATATGTAAGTATTTTAATACTAACACACATGTCATATTAATTTTGTACCTATAAGGTTATAAATACGGCTATACATAAATTTTAGAACAAACAATATTACATAATATTAATATGTGCTCGATTATATATGATCAAAATTCAATTAAAAATATAATTTACCATGTATCTTTTAACGTTCGTCCCAACGGTTAATTGACTGAGAATATAAAAATGTTCGTTAAATGAAATTTATTTCTAGGATATATGTATTTTTATGTTTAGATAAAAATTTGTTAATTGTTTCTTCGTGTGTAACAGAAATAAAAAAAATATATAGAAATTAAAAAGGTCATTACAAAATGTTTAAATGTATTTCTTGAATTTTTTTGAAATATCAAATATTTAAAAATCTATGAATGTTTTATCCTAACCGCCTCTCCATCATAGCCCGAATTACTAAATATTATAATAAAAAAAGAGCTGATACTCTTGCCGCATGGGATACAGGTGTGCAAATCAGAGCGTTTAATTTTAATTAGAATTTGAATGCAATGATAAACCATTGCATTCGAAAAAACGATTCTGAGCGAAGTTCAGTCAAATTATAATATAGGTATTTTTTTAAATATTAACATTTTTTATTAAATATTTAAAACGCAAGATTGTATGACACATATAGTACATAAATGAACAGTCTATATAATTTTTATATAATTATTAAATTTTCAAAATATTTTTAAAAAATAATTGTCAATTTTATTTAACATTATTGTAAAATATTGTAATATAATAGGAAAAATCCATATAAATAATTTAAACATTGATTTTACTGAAATTTCAACTTAAAACGGCTATAAAAAATTTAAGAGTAGAGATTTTTCTAATATTTTGATATGGTGTTAAGTAATATGTATATGTACTTCATTAAAATTTTCAGACTTTAATACTAAAAATTTCCAATTTTATCAAACATTATATATACATCAAAACATGAATTTTACGAAATATTAAAATTCAAAGTTCTATATTTTGTAGAAAAATTAATGTAACGGTTCCAAAATTTTACCACATATATATAGTAGCTATGTGAATACCCAAAAAAATTTTCAAGTCTCTATCTTCAAAATTGCTTAAGTTATTGTGAAATATTGAAATCGAATTCGTCGAAATTTCATTTTTCGTGAAAAATGCCGCTTTTTCGTCATTTTTTCCAAGTTTTTTCTACCGCTTAGGGTCAATTTTGAGAAATTCAAAAAATGACCTAAATAAAGTACCAACTAGATCCACTTTGCTACCGGAAACATACCCTATTCGTGATAATCGGAGCATTATTTCGGGTAGTAAAAATGTCTTCAGAATAAAAAAAAAAAAAAAAAAAACAAAAAAAAATCACACATCATTGTAAAACCAATACATTCTTCGCTTCGCTCAGAATCTAAAAGTATAATTTAAAATTATTTTACATTTAGTTCAAAATTTATTTTATAAGTAATTACTATTTATTGTTTTAGATACATACTGCTATAAATACATACTGCTACATATAAAAATATATAGATAAAATAATCATTCATCATTATTTGGTCACAAAACGTTTAAAAATACTCATAATTTTCACCTACATAAAATTATTTTAGATTAATTTAGATTGTTGTATACATAATACATACGAGTATTATACATAGGTACCTAATATATAAAATATATAATTAAAATATTGTGAGTATTTATAAATATATTATAATATTTTATTGATACGTATTATTATTTTATTGGTTGATTATATAAACATAATATATTATTATATTTGACATATAATTATATCTTCATATATAGTGTGTACATTGTACACGTGCGTGTGAATACGCTTAGTTATATATTATTTTATTATTTTATATCAAAATTTAAAAGCTAGAATTATTTTATAGACATCGGTTATTAGGTATATTGATTTTTATTTTATATATGTCATCCACTTTGTCCGAATTCTCAAAGATATAACGATAAACTATATATATTTTATACGTATAAAATAAAGTTAATATATAAAATTAAGTTATATATATTTACACCCAAATAATAATAATATATCAACCGTTCAATATGTTTGCAGTCTGCAAAATCCATTGGGAGAATATAATATCATATATTGTTAAGCTTCTAAAACATTAAACATATATTATATTTATTATTTATACTGTATGTACATATTATTGTACCTATATAATGAATAAATTAATTTTCGGTATAAAAACCAAATTACATTTAAACAATTTTTTTTTTTAATTTAAAAAAATTATATATATATGCAAATAATTAACAATTTATAATATAATATAATATTTATTCTACTTATTTGGAATCACCGACAAAATATCGCCAGTATACATATCGCCGGCATGAAATATAGCAGTAATTTAATTATAAATAAATAATATATTTCAAGCATATAGTATTGTTATATTTATATTAATATAATGTAGTATTTGATAAAAATAAGTATAATTTAATAAAATTGATATATAATATATATAATGATTATTAAAAAAAACTAAATATGTATAAATATTAATGGAAGTACGAGTATATATTCAGTGAAATACCTTGAAGATAATCTTCAAACCCTCGATTATGATAATCAGCTACTACTTTCTTTACTCGTTCAGTCCAACTGACTGTCTTGGATCTTTTTACAGACGCGATAATAATGTACGGCTATATTATTTCTTTACGATATAATGGTTTCGCGATATTTTAGTTGCGATATTTTGGTCACGCGATATTTTACCAGCGATATTTTGTCGGGATACCACTTATTTGTAACCCATGTGTATCGCTGCATGTTATACAAATTAAAAACATCGTAATATTTTTAGATTCTACAAAATATATTTTATTATTTTATCTTAATCTATTTATAAGTATATGGATATAAAAAATTAAATTTTACAATTCAATAAAGTTAAAGTATATCTATAATAATTCGATTTTCTAAATAATACTTCTAAGACAAAATACAAAAATTATTGATAAAATAAAACATGTAATATTAAAACACGCTCTAGTTTTCTATACTAAAATAATTTTTCGTAATTTTGTATTTATTATTAATTATTATATATACAGTGTATAGTACAATATAGTTGCACAGAGTTATTCAAATTTTATGTTACAAAATAATAATGAAGATAATATCGAAAACGTTGACGTATATAATATATAGTAATTCCCGACATTTATATAACTAACATGAAATTATAATCACATTTCGGTATATAATATACATAACCCATATATATATAATTTAGGTATCATTTACAGTGAAGTATACTTCTATGAATGTAAAAAGAAAAAATTAAATAATAAATTCTCAGAATATTGAAAATATGTGTGAGGGTGTGTGTCACATGATTTTAAATTCTTTTTGTTTACCGATTTGCTCAAAATCTGGATGTAACATCTGGAGGACATAGCGCGCCCTTTGTATTTTCATTCACATAATATAAATTAATTTATTCCTTTTAAAAATAAAACGTGCAACATTTCGATGTATATTATATTATATTAATTTTTTCACTATAACAATTATGGTATAAATATATAATATTTAATAAGTATATTTTTGGGGTTTTTAATTTACCTTGAGAAGGAAAAACTCAAATCTGCAGTTTTGAAATATATAGAGAACAATGCTTTTGTTATAAGTATACCAATTATACCCTATTTTAATACTTCTTATATACTGTAGCAGAAAAAAAATTGATTGTTAAACAATTAATGTTCTTTTTTGACGTATAAGGATAGAAAAATTTTGAAAGAAACCCTTTCTTGCCAATATAAATGAATATAATTATGATACCATAGAAATCACATTAAAAAATTAATTTCTCTTGTATCACATCACAGAATAAATATATATTATGAAAAAATCCCCTCATATAATTTTATTATACTTATAACTTTTATAATTATCAGTATTTTTTTTTCAAATTTTTATATTAATTTAATTGTAATAAAATACGTATAACTTCTTTATCAAAAAATATATTATAATATAACGATATTTTATAAACCTATTTTATACGTATTGTCTTAATTATTGTGAATTGTCATAAGATTTAGTATACCTAACCTCGTATATAAAGAAAACAATATTCATATAAAATATAATTATAATTACAAATTATTAAAAAAACAACTAAGAACATTATGACTTTTATAATATTATGAATATATATATTATTTATATATACGACATACGAGTAGAACATAGTCGATAATCAGAATGCATTTTTTTTTTTTTTTTTTTTTTGGAATTCTGTTATTATATCTTGAAGATTATTATAATATATTAATATTTGTATATTTTTTATGTTTTATAAAATATATAGGTAGCATAGATTTTTTAGTATACCTACGAAAATATGAGTCCCAAATTATTTTAACATTAATATAGGACATTATATTATAATCAATATAATAAAAAGTTTGCACAAAATTATTGAAGAAAAATTACTCCAAAACTTTTAAAGTATTCTAAAACGTGTTTTTAAATACTTTTATGAAATACGATTAATAAAGTATTCTTAATTTCAATTAAATAATTTTATCTAATATTTATTATATCAACCGATAATCACTGTAAAATATAATAATTTATTTTAAACTTGTATAAATATTTCATTTTTTTTATTATAGAAAACATTTTTCAATAGTTTATTAGTATAAAATAGTACAGTGTTGGATAAAAAATAAAAGTATTTGATAATCTTACTCATATTATCTATTCTAAATATTATTTTTAAAACTATTTTTTTTTTAATATCGGATTTATATTATTTTACTTATAAAACCCATTGTTAAAATTATACTCGTACCTAGTATACCTACATGTTTTAATATTTGAAGAAATACAATAATTATTTTATACTGTTATTATAAAATCAGTTTATTCGATTTTGATATTATCATTATAGCATCTTAAGCTGCAGGTATCAGTTTTACTGATAACACATTGTTATTGTGTTCATATCTTACGGTGAAAAATATATTCTTATAGGCAAATTTATTTTTATAACGCGGTGGCGAAGGATTAAAACCTATTTGGTCTTGAAATAAATTCACGTAATGTTTTCGGAAAGGAGAAAAAAATAAAAACAAAAAGGAAAAGGAAATAATTAGTATATACTTACAAAGAAAAAGTTTTATCGGATTTCAAGTATACGACGCGTATAAAAACAATACATTTCTTGACCGCGCGTAATCGTTGGTGCTATCAAAATTTACGGTCACTTCTCAGCGTTCTCAAACGATTGTTTACATGCGTTCGAAAAGCTATTTCGATCAGCATCGGAACTATTCAATATTTCAAAACGATGTTTATACTAGGTATAATTATTTATTGTAATAATTAATCAATTCTATTTTATCGCGGTTTTTTCATACCTATATTATAAACGTTAAAAATGTATAATATAAATGCGTCGTATCGTAGATTGGAAATTTTTTTATATAAGGACAAAAATTCTGTCACGCGAAAAGGAATGTAAAAACAACGTCCGTGGTGCTCTGCAAATATGAGTTTTTGTTATAGAATTTAAAACGAATATTTCAAACGAGCGTATAAATACCAAGTTGAGACCTATATTATAATAATAATAAAAATATCGATATTCCGATATTTATAGGCGATAACAGTTTGGAAACCGCTGTACCGTATATATTGTATAAATAGTCCGCGATTGCAGACTTTCGTTCGAGCATCCGTCCGTTTACGCGTCGACGCGTTTTTTTTTTTTTTTTGACCGTCCTAAAAAAGGGTTAATTTTTTATTATATGACAGACAATATATAATAATAATATTTACGTGCACGGTATATCGTCTTTATACGCGATGTTTTTCTGCGTAATTTTCTATATATTATATATTATATTTTTATTATTCTTTGAATCGAATATAACTATACTATTATATACATACGCGTATTATTAATATTATAAAAAATATATATATAGTTATATTTCTCAGTAAATTATATATTATTATATATACATCGTATACCGCGTATATACTATATATATATATATATATATATAATGTATATGAAATATAATATAATAATAATATATTACGCCCGCAAGGTATTATATCGCGACTGGGAAGGGTTGGGCTGTCGGAGGGATGAAGGTGAGGTACTTTGGTGTATAATAATATAACGTATATATTATAATATATACGAGTATATAAGTATATATACGAATATATAGTGTGCGTGTTATATACCATATATATTATACTTATATATTATATATACCGAAATAATATAACGCCGAATCCGTGGCCGAGGCGGCGGTCCGGGCGAAAGGGTTGGCGTACCGTCGGCGGCTAACATGGTAGTTTAATTACGCGGTCCCTTCGCACTCCTTCCGTCACCGCCGCTCCCCGCCTGTCACGCGAATCGCACACACACACATACGAATACGAGCCGCGCGCATATAACGTGGCCGGTCGCGTTCTCGCGATAAGACAACGGCCGGCAGCACCCTACCGCGCGACGATCGGACGAGTGAGCGGTCGGCGCGGGGGTCATAATGGGACGTAGCCGACGATGGTCGGCGGCGAGTAGCCGCGTATATATATACACGAGTATATGTATATAAATACGGAGGCGGCGGCCGTAACCAACCCTCTCTGCCGCGTTTCGAGTATGTAACTTGCATACTGAGTGTCCGGCCGCGTCGGACACTCGGCTTGCGGTGGCTGGACGGGTCGGCGGGCGACGGCGGCGGTGGTGGTCCCCGGCCAAACCTCTGCGCTACCGCGGCGGATCGGGGCGGCGCGCGGTCTCTGCTCTGCATAAGATGAGCGCGCGGGCCTTGGTCAGCCCCGATCAATATGGGAGGAACGTTCCCTAACGTCGACGAACCGAACCGACCGACCCCTCCGGCCCTTCGGTCAGAATACCCTTCACTGACGGCCCACGCCGCTTCTCTTCTTTCGACCTCCTGCCCACTGTCCTCCGTCCGACTGGTCCTTATACTGTAGTCCTGTCCGACGCTCTTGGGTCCACTTTACAACACTGCCCGCACCGCGGACCCTGCAGCACACGGTCGGGGTGAGAGAACGCGCGCGGGCCCATAATATATGTATATGTGTGTGCACACACGCGCGTGCACCGTCCAATCCCTAACTTTTGTCTTTTGCATGCGTAAGTGTGTGCGTGCGTGATGTCCGAAGGGAGATTTTCCGTACAGCACGGTGTAAAAAACAAAAAAAATAAATATATTATATACGTATAGGATGATATCGACCCCGGCGAATATTATATAATATAATATGTGCCAGTGCGAGTTGACGTTAGATAAGTTTTACCTACTATTTTATATATTATATTACTCAGAATCATTCGACGAATTGGTATTATAAGATAATAAAGTGTAGGTACTTTTATTTAAATGAGCAAAAAAACAGTTAAAAAAAACAACTGTGTCTGCGGCAACAAAATATGAGTGGCTTTGTGGCTATATAATATAATATGACGGTGAAAGAAAAATTAGACGTTTCGCCAGACGAAAAACTTTTGTTCGCGACAAAAACAATTTATATATATATATAAGCAGAACGCGCGCGCGATTAACGGTCGTAGTGAACGGGGGCGGGATGAGTGAACAAACGGATTTCATCGGGGGATATGATCTCGAAAGAAGCGTGCCGCGTGTGGACAACGCGGATGACTTTCGGCACGGATAAGGGTTAGGACCGTATAAAGCTTCGAGGGTATAGCTGTCATTAAGAAGGTATATAACTTTGTTATATATTTTCCCTTTTCTTTATTTATATATATATATATATACTTTACTTTCCTTTTCCTTTCCCGGCTTTTTTTTTTTTTTAACTGAAACAAATAAAACACGGTGAACAGGTAGTCCTCGCGCCGCCGTCTTTATGTAATATATAATATGTTATATTACATATAAATGATTTTGAAGACGATTTTTATAAAACCTTATACCTACCTATATTACTTATAATATTATTTATTATACGAGCGATCGTTTTCTGCCATTTCGCCGCCGGCGTCATGAAATTAAAACCGATGGCCCCAAAGGTCCGGACGCGATCGGGGCACACCGGAAACCGGACACAGCGGCGGATGGACACCTCGATTTTCCGGGGTAGATTTTCGCCCCCGTCCGGCCGCGGCGATATACACGCGTCTTTAAAACTGTACCCGAAACTAAATCGCCTCCTTTCCATCCTTTTCGCGGCTCACACGTCCCTTCGCCCGCCACCGCCGACCGCACGAAGTACTCGAACTTTTCAAAAACCGTCTAGACTGTCGGACTGTCTTAACGCCACGATCGTCTCGTTTTCCCTTTCATCTCGATCCCCGCGATATATATATATATAATACGCATTATATCCTACAAATTTAACGTTTTAAGTATAATATATACACGAGTACGCTGTATAAATATATTTCTGCAGTGTATACGTTTTTAGATTTTTATTATTTTTTTAAATTTTTTTTCTAAAAAACGTATAAAATAAAAACGTACGTAAAATTGTTTAATATTATATATATATATATTCGGACCCCGTGTATATAGGTATATAATATACATATTATATTATAATACAATATTATAATGTATTCTGCGTCGTGTGTTCCGGCGAGTTTTTAGTGACAAAAGAATGGGGTATTGATCGGATCTTGTAGGTGAATATCCGAGCTAGCGAGCGAGCAGTCGCGCGCGTTCGGCGGAGGGTGCCGTTAAAGTCCACACGCTTAAGTTTGAATAATTAGCTCGGCTAGGGTAGCGGCGGCGGTGCACAGATATGGTGGCGGTGGGTCTGGCGGGAGGACGGTCGGACGGCTCGAGCTTATACGTATAGGAACGGGACGGGCTTGACGGCCAGTGGAAGTGGCGGTCCGAGGTCCGGCGGCGTATATATAATAATAATATATACGTATATACGTGCGCGCGCGCGAGAGCGTTTATATATGTATATATATGCATATCTCATATACGCGTATACATATATAATATGTGTGCGTACGTGTGTGTGTGTGCATATTATATATTATGTGCGCGCGTGTGGACGAGCAAAAAGCCGGTGGCAGCGTAGGCGGCGGCGGTGGCCAGTATATAGTCTCTCCGTCTCTCTCGCCATTTATCAATATGCTCACGTGGCCGTCCACCCCGTTTTCTTGACACCCCTTTATTGAAGAATCGATTAGGTTAGAGAGAAGGGAAGCTGTGCAAGAGCGTATATATATGTATATGTATATTATATATACACACACACACACACGCACACTCTCGCGCTTATACCTACGGCGCTGGACGCGGCAGAAAGTGCGGTGGCGGCTTCGGAGGGTGTCACCCGGAGGCGGTGGTGGCGGACCAAAGTGATGGCAAAAGCACGAGTTCTCCGCGGAGAGAGTTGGTGTCCGGGCGGGGTTGCGGCGTCCGATGAAGAGGCGGCGTACGCGCTGTATTTGAATAATCGCGCGCGGACGGCCGAGGGCGCGCACACGCGTGTTCTCTCTCGGACATCGGCCGGTGTCGGCTGCGGCGGCGTGGAGAAGAACATAACGTATATATATATACATATGTATATATATAATGTATATGTATATTATTTGCGCGCGCGCGTGCGTGTGTATGTTGTACAGTCGAACGGTGGCGGTGAAAACATCTCCCTCCGGCCTGTGGACTCTCTTTCGCCGTATATATATATTATATTCCGGCCCGTTGCTTACTTACGCTATATATTCCCCCACCGCCGACTCCGAAAATACATATACATATATTATACAATATACATATATATATATTCCTGCTTGGCTTGCTTTTGCTTGACGCTCCCCTCGTCCCCGCGACTCGTTTTCCCTCCCCTCGTCCTAGCGCCTGATAGTGTTTAGAGACGTCGGCGTGGTAGCAAAGTGTATATACGTGTGTGTGTGTGTGAGTGAGTTGTGTGTGTGCTTGTGCGATAGTGGTGGTAGTGCTGGTGGTGGTGGTGGTCACTACGTCACGTAGTCCGAGAGAGCTTTTCTCCGAAAACCGAGTCTCGCAACCCTTTACCCCCCGCTACGGCCACTGCCGACGATTCGAACGATTTCCATATATGGTGTACGCCACGTCTCTCGCCCCCTTCGTCATAGATAGGTATTTTTTTTTCCTCTTTCTTTGGCAGCCCCGGCGAAAACGTCCGCGAAATAAACGTCGTCCATCTCAGTATTCCTATATATTATAATAAAATATACGACGAAATACGATCAGCCAAAAATATACCTCCATATATAATATAATATGATAAATTTTATGTTTATTACATTTTTGAACTAATGTAAAATAAATTATTATTATAATATTACACAATACACACAAACAGTACTATACAAACAACGTTCATTATCGCAATTAGTATTTGCGTTTATGATATTATCGAGTTTTCTATCGTCCATAAAATATTTTTATAATAATATATATAAAAAGGAGGAAATCTATCTTTTTCTTAGAAAGTTTGAACATCACATTTTTACGATGATGTTGAAATCGATTTAAATATTATTATTTTCATGATCTCAGGTGGTGTTATCAATTTGGCGTCGTATACAAACCGAAAAACAATAACATCCCTGATGCTATTCCTTCTAATATCACAATATTATTATATGACTATGTAATATAATGTCACGATATATTTTTATAATTTCACAGAAATAATGTAACTAATATAGGTAAGCATAAAAATGAAACGTGAGAAGAAGTAAAATGTTCGTTATAAAAACGCGATCGTTCGAGGTTCAAGGCGTTTCTTGTGTCCATTTCGTAATAACTGTATGTGATATATCATATTATTATAGTTCGACCATCGATTTAACGCGTCACCCTTATTTATTATTCCCAAATTATATACAGGTACATTATAATACCTTATAATTATTTCTGTCTCTGTTATTAAGATGAGTTATACTGTCATAAAGTTCAATAAAAACGTCTACTATTAAATATAGGTAGTTTTCTTTTCTCTGTCAAATTATTTAGTGAATACTTATAATCGCATAAAACCGAATCGTATACGATGTAAAACTATATACATATATCGAAACCAAATGAAAATATTATTTTTTTTCGGTTATTCATTCGTCATGTTTCGGGTGCCGGATGGTCTGTTATCTGTTTTATGACGGGCATTTTATAATGTGCTATTTCTGATAAATGATAATTATTGTTTTTTCTTTATATACATTTTATAGTCATTCCCGTATTTCTTGTCATTTTCTTGTCATTAATCTGAAATCTGGTATATACTCTTTTTTTCAAATCACCAAATCCTATATTATTAATTATCCGTTGAAACCACAATCGGTTATATGTGTACACATCTTTATAAAACGTATCATTCCAATTATTATCGTTAGAAGACCGTTATACAATATTAAAATAACATTGCGAATATGATGATACTTCGTTTAATATGTACCTCTACTATAAAAAAAAAAAAAACAAATTTATTCGCAAAATCAATAAACAACCGAGCTGTTAATGTACACAAGAAACTTTTTGTTTGAACACTTTATGTATAAGTTTATCAGATTGGAATTTACGTCAATGGACCTAGAAAAGAAAAACACAAACAATTATCGTGTACATGTATATCCGTTTGTTCGGTCAAATTTCACTTACGCTGCATTCCTTAGAAGATATTATTATTACGTACTTTCTTGTACGTTTGAAACCCCTTGTACACTTTTTGAACAGTTAACTGTGAAAGTTTAATTTATGTAAACCTATATAATCACTAGGGCGTCGTGATGTTTATGACTTTTCCTTTAAGTACACTTACATCCCTAAGTTTTTGACACCAATTTTAATTCCCGTATATTTTAGGTGTTTTTATTTTCACGATGAAATGTTTAATTCTAAAGAAATCTGTTTAAAAAAATAAATATATATATTATTACGGAAAGTTCTCAATAATATAATTATTAATGTAGACTGTATATTATAGTCTGTCGTCTGTGTATGTACATTTTAATGAAAATCAATAAAATGTATAAATATCTTTTTTCTAATTAGGTAAGAAAACATGTCTCTAAAATATTTAATCATATTTATTAAATTATATTATCGACTTATCGTATACGACGTACGAGTATACCAGTCGAACAATTGAAATTATTTTATTTTATTTTTAATACATATACGAGTATTTTACTGATTTCAGAATCATATAATTTCTAACCCTGTTGGCTGTACTTAAATATATTATATTTACATAAATCCGATGAAAAATAGTGATTTTCTTTAAAATTTATAACTTATGCGCGTATTTAAATTGAAAAGTTTTTTCTTCGGTTTATATAATATTGGGATTGTTCTACCGATGAGATTAAAAGTTTTATATAGTTAAAACTTTACACATAGCTATGATCTTTCAATTTGGTGTATTATAATTTAAAAATTTATTTTTTATGTACCTCTATAATATACATTGTACAAATTATACATACGAGTATAATATATAGCATTATATTATAATTATTTTTTGTGTAATATGATCGCATAAAATTAATTTTTAAAACAACTAAAAATTTTTACTCTTATATACCTATCTAAACTCTTTAAAATATTAATTTTTATTTAAAAATGTTATGGTCTTAAAATTCGCATTTACTAATGATACTAATTTATATTATTTAAATTTAGTCCATTTACAAGTAAATTTTTTCAATACAAATTTTAATGTATTTTATAAAATATAATTATTATAAAGTACAAGTATAAATATATTATAATTATACTTATATTATATTAAATTATATTTAAACGTTTTGTCTTTGATATTTCTTTACATTTTATGTCTTGCAATATATAACAATATAAGTTTGATAAAATTATTGCAAAAATAGTACCTATAAGATAATTACTGATAGGTAGGTATACGCGGTACGCGGAAATACGAAAAGTGAAATTTGAAATAACAAATATTTTAATAGATAGATATAAAAAGTTAGTAGTTGATAAAAAAATGAATATAATTAAGTTTAGTGCGTAAATAAAATAATGTATTATATATTATTTATAATATATAACACGCATACACTAAGTACTATTTTGCGCAATCTTTCGTATAATAATTTAATGTGTAGGCACTTATTAATTATTATAAATCAATTTTAATATAATTATAATATTATTTTACGGTATAAATATTGCGTTTTTCGTTGAGACTAAAATATATTTATTTATGATATAAGACGACACTTATAAAAAGTAATATATAAAATATGTATTTTTCCACAAAAAATATATTTATTTTTAAAATTTAAAATTTAAATAACAATATATATATATATATATATACTTGTTAAAATTTTCTACGTTGAACCTATATAAAGTATATGAATTGGGATAATTTGCACACGTGAATTATTATGTTTGTATTTTTTCTTCATTATTATTACAGTATAGGTATACCATTTATATAAACGATTAAAAAAGGCGAGTGTGTATAAATAATAATTATTTACTTATACGTAAAATATAAAAACAACGAATGTTTAAACACACCACCCGCCTATTTAACCGCAGTATAAATAATTTTAATATGCATTCATATTTTGAAATAATAATCGTTTTTTCTATATATTTTAAAATAATTGTTTTATTTATGGCTGGACATAAAATACTATA
The DNA here is from genome assembly GCA_021307375.1 of Tetraneura akinire. Taxonomy (NCBI): domain Eukaryota; kingdom Metazoa; phylum Arthropoda; class Insecta; order Hemiptera; family Aphididae; genus Tetraneura; species Tetraneura akinire. The sequence goes on along the minus strand of JAIUCT010000007.1, from coordinate 26,207,259 downwards.
GGTATTATATACATACTTATACGTTATAATAAAATATCAATTCAGAAAAATAAGCGCGCGTGCCCCGTTTTGTAGGTAGGTAGGTATACCAGTAAATACTCGTATCTCAGCAGAATAACCTCGGTTTCTAAAATAGTTTATGGTAATAGATTCGGGGTAACGAAATACACATTTTGGGCGTTAATTAACAAATTTTTAATTCTTTTGGTACGAGCATGCGCAATGTTCCTTCTATTTTTTTTTTTTTTTTTTTTTTAAACAACTCCTATTTTTGATACTGAATTTGTATAAAGCACATTTTAGATTCTAAGGGAAGCGAAGAATGTATTGGTTTTATAATGATGTGTGATTTTTTTTATGTTTGAAAACACTTTTACTACCTGAAATAATGCTACGATTTTCACGAATACCATATGTTTCCGGTTGGAAAGTGGATGTAGTTGGTACTTTATTTAGATTATAATTCTAATTTCTCAAAATTAACCCTATACGATAGAAAAAACGACGATAAAACGGCATTTTTCACGAATTTCGACGAATTCTATTTCAATATTTCACGATAACTCGGGAAATTTTGAAGTTAGAGACTTGAAAATTGTATTGGGTATTCACATAGGTATTATGTATATTTGGTAAAATTTTGGAACTGTAACGTTAATTTTTCTTTAAAATATAGGACTTTGAATATTTCGTAAATTCCGAATATTTTTTATAAAAATTTAATAGAATATTATGGAAGAAAATCAAGAAATTTATACGCCTCATGTCGCCGATTGTGCGTTGTAATATATAATATTATTATGTAAAAATCAATAAATCTTTCATTTACTTTTCAGTAATAAGTTTAGACGAAGTTTATTTTCGTTACGATAATAAATAAACAATTTGTTTTTTGTTGCATTATTTTATTTTATTTTACGTTATTACAATAAATAATAAATTATTAATCATGTAAAAGAAAACTCGCAACATACATACGTATGTAATTTAATAATACATTTAACGTACTTGTTAACTGTCTTCAATAAAGACAGATTAAGATGTTTGAAAATTCGATCGTTATGAAAAATGATTATTATCGATAGACGATGATATCATGTAAAAATAATATCATAAACAGAATTAGGTTTAATTGTTTAAATCGTTAACGATCGTAAATTCGTAAAATACAATTGAAGTAAAATATTAGCGATGCTCTATAATAATCTGTCCTTATAGCGAAAACTCAACAACAACTTGAAAACGAAAACAATAATAATATAATACAATCGTTTCATAAAATTACAGTTAATAACATAATAATAATATGCATCATAAAATCACCACAAACGCATTAAGAATAATAACATTTCGCTATAAGTGACAATATGATTACTATTATATTATTTTTCGATTTTCGAAATTGTAATTTCATAATATTCGAATACCTCCTAATAATAATTATTGTGTTCTAAACGTACAACTTATTAACAGACGAATCCGATTTATCAAAAATAAGAAATATTAAATTTTGATAATATGACCCGATGGCGATTGAAATAATCGTATTTCGATCATTTTCGGAGTCGGGTTGTTCTGACTGACAATATTATATACAATTTTCAGTTTTTTCATCGTATAATATTCATTCTTATCCCTTCCTACTTCACCTATGGAATCATCGCTATAGGACACTGTAAAAACTTTTATTCCACTCATAATAGTGATATACATATAATACCAATTTATCAATAATAATATAACGTATTATTTACACGATATAATACTAGATTTTTTTTTTGTAGAGTATTTTAACCCATATGATATTACTCATCGTATCCGTTTTGAATACGCCACTGAAATGACCCGACGAACGAATGATATGAACGTGCATGGTTTAATAATATTTAATCTGAAATCGAACTATTATTTACTACGAAGTACGAGTATATTGCTTTAAGCTCTAAAATATACAGTTTTACACTTTTCGATTCTGAGCTAAGCAAAGAATGTATAGTGGTTTATAGTAATTTTTAGTTTAATTAACGCCATATCACATGCCAATTAATTTGTTAATAATACCTAACCTAGTGTATCTTCGTTCATCGCTCTTGGTTTGCCCTGTGCTTGATTTGTGTGAAGGCGCAGAGAGATCTCATCTACTATTTTTTTAAGCGTACGTAATCCTACTAATTATTAAATCACATCTTATAATAACATATTATAAGAAAGCATATTAAAGGGACACTAATTTTTTAGAAAGTCCGATGTCCTCCTAAATTATTTTCCCCTAATTCAAGATCTGGGTTTGCCTATATATACAAATTTGAAATTACAAGGTGTTCAGAATATTATGTTACAATTTTTTGATCGTAATATAAAATTATAAAGTACACACTTTATTTTATATTATTAAACTATATATAAATAGGTTATATGTACCTTACTATACGTTGATTGAGAGTTGAACGATATTCCGAATAAAGTATATATACAATTCTAAATAATTTCATTCCGAATAACTTTAAAAACTTTTATTTCAAAAGTATTTAACACGTTTATTTTAAATATTTTTGAAAAGTATTTTGTTTCCTAAGAAAAATATTTGATTTTAAATTGTATTTATATAATATATATATATATTTGCAGTTTAAACGTCTAAAAGTTAAGAAATCATTTAAATTATTAAAATAATATTATCATTTCTTATTTTAATTATTTTAGGTATATTTATACATATTTGGGCATATTGTTTACTGCAACTCTGCAAGTTTTCGAATAATTATATTGTAAATAATTTTAAGAAGTTCCTTTATTTTATTTCTCCAAAATCTGCACAATTCATTGTTGCCAAAACGAATAACGACATATAATATCGTATTATTTTTATGAGTTTAAATATTAAATTATAACCTTGATTTCACTTTGCAAATTTATTTCTAATATTTAACATTCTATATAACATTTTATCTTTATAAACCCGAATTTTTAGACCTTATCAATTATAAAAAAAAATCAATAATAATTTATTATAGTTATATAATATTGTACACACAGATGATCGTTTTTCGAGTATTTTGATTAATGAAATTTTAATATTATTTTTAGTATAAATAATGGTTTTTATTGAATTTTTATTAAAAAAAATTTAAAGCATTATTCTCTTAATTTATTGTAGTCGTGTACTATATACATCTGCTTGCTTGCGGATAGGAATTTTAAAATCCGTATACGCAGCATCGTCAACGATTATTTTTTTTATGGATATATTTTTTATTTTTCATACTTACTTCCAATCCAAGTGTATCATACGTAATGTTTAAATATTAAAATATCATTTTATAATAATGTGAAATAAAATGTAATTGTAATAATATCATTTATGTGTGACTCCGATATAAACGTTCGAACGTCATTGATGACATGTTTAGATATATTATGTATACGTATCACGGGCAAGTAATTACATCTCGTGACTATTATCATTAGCGGTTTATTGTGCAATACAATTTCGATCTCGAAAGAGACACAATTGCAAACGAAGAAGTCACCATAATAAATAATAATATATAATATAATATACGATTAGGTATATAGTCGAGTATATTATATTAATAGGGAAATTATTTTATATAGTCGTATAATGAAGAATATTAATTAAAAATTTGCTTACCAAGCACAACGTAATTTTAATACACCATTGTTATAATAATTAATAATAATTAATATGCAAGTATATAATATTCGTTTTAATATAACTTTTCACGGATAATACTCTATAACAAGCAATAATTTGATCGTTATACTTATAACGTCCACTTCGTCTCACTTGATTGAAATGTATTTTTTTTTTCTTATCAGTATACTCGTGCAAAATACATTTTTAATAGACAGTAATAACAGTATAAGAAATAATAATATCAAAATACAGTTAAAATATATAGGTAGTCTATATAATTCTGTACTACTTGTTGGACAAATTTTAATAAATCAATCGGAAAATCACATTCTTTAATATAATTTGTTTATACCATCACTATATGATTACTACATGATGATATATTATTATATTTAATACATTATATGTAATAATATATTAATATTTCACTTTTAATATAAATTAAATATTTTATAAATTATATTTTCGTTTCAATTGATTATTGATCGGGTTAGTCGATGATAGCAACTTAAAACCTATAATATATTCACTGTATTTTCTATATTTAATAGTTATAAACTTATAATTTATAATTATAATATTATATACAGGTAAGGTATACCTACAATCAATAATGTATTCTTTTTTTTAGATTCTGAGCGAAGCGAAAAATGTATTTTTATTTTTTAATCATAACGAAATTTCGTTAAATCAATTATGTTAATTAATAGCATGAATATACTTAAAAAAAAAAAAAAAAAAATTAAAACAACCTCAAGGCCTATATATAGCCTATTAAAATGTAAAATTCCATTTTCGAAAACATTTTAAATGTGTACAGATCAATGACCATATAATATGATCAATTGATCACACATAGTAAATAAAGAAGAAATTATGTTTTATTATCTAAACTCGGACTGGGGATGTTTTCTTAGTATCGTTTTAATAACCAATATCTGAAATTGTTATTAATTTCCCCCGGAGAGTGATATTGAAATATTTTCCCCTTTATTTATTTACGTTTTTTTTCGCCTGTTCGTTTGTTCTTTGTAATAACGTTTGGTTTTATTAATTTTTATCAACATACCATCGCAATCCCTTTATAATAATATAAGATAAAGTTTAAACTATAAAAACGAAAAACCGTATAGCAAGACGCATTTTTATATAATATATATAATATATATTTTTCGTTTCTTGCGATTCTACTTAGTTTATTTCCCTATTCGGTATGAATGTGTGAATATTTAGACGACCCTTCTCGCACGGAGGGCTTGTTTTTCGATAAGGGTGTGTCGTTGTATAAATTTTAACACTGTTGCGATATATGCACATCACAAATCTTGTACGAGTGGACGACAAAAATATAATGGTGAATAACCTTATACCTATATACATTGGATATTTATTTTTATAAATAATCCAATCTACATAATTTTAATTATTATTTATTTGACAGTTATATTCATAGTAATTATCAAGATTATTATACGCATAAAATATACGCTTACCTATATACAATCAATAATCATATTATATTTATAAATTATAACACTTTTAACTTGGATATGAATCAAATTGAGCACTTGATATTATTTTTATAATATTTTATTAAAAATCCAAATCATAAAAATTGATACTTAAATAATCGTATATGTATTTAAACCACAATTTTGTCACCTTAACGTACCAAGCACTTTTAACTTGGAAATTTATATTGAAAAAATCACACTTTTTATTGTATAACATTATATTTATGTACATTATGCATAATAGGTACGTTTAAATTATAATATAAAGAAATACCCGAAATAATTGACCGTGATAAAAGAAAAATCGTAGTTTTTTTACACGTAACCTTGAATTACGTAATTTCGTATATTTCGCGTAAAATTGAATTATTATAAATTTAAATTAAATTTCATGAAATTATTGATATGAACTTGATTATCAACTTGATTAATTTATTAAATATTATTTTATTATAAAGTATCGTACACAACAGTCCATATAATTACAACTTCGTTATCATAAAAACATATAAGTTTAAAGTTATTAACGGGTTTATCGCACCAAACTGAAGAATAATTTCAAAATAATAGTAAAATTCCAATCCATAATTTCAATATTATAATATATTATGCGAAATGCGATCATCCATGTAATATATAATATATAAGCAGAATTTCGCGTTTTCATAAAATATGATATATTTATTGTTCTTTGCGTATATACACGTTTAAACACATTTCGCGATCACTACGTATACAGAGCTGTATGTGAGGAAGGAAAAGAGGGCAAAAAAAAACTTCTTCGACCTATACTCGACGCGTTCGTCTGCGGCAAAATATTCGAATTATTATACATAACATAACTTGACCCGGCGTACCACCCTGTTACGGGCTCTGAAACATTTAATCCGACACGGTTATTCATTATTATTATTATAAATGCGAGCACCTGTCATTATTCACTGACACGTATTTAAGCACACACGTTCGGCACTTTTGCCAATTATACGATTGTTTCGGATTATAGATCGTCAGCAAACGGCCATATACCTATTATATATCTGCAGCGTGTATATAAGAACGTGGTCTTCGTTTCTTCACGATATTATTATTTATTATATAAATTACCTAACCTGATCGAGTTTAATCTGTGCCTTATAACCTGATTGCAAATAATATAATAAATAAACGAATACAAATATATACGTACAACAAAAATTGTAGTCCGAAACGAGAAGTATTCAAGCTGAACCTGGACGACGGATTCTGGTTACCGGAGGTGAGAGTCAACAGGATGGACCTGGAAGACCGAAGAATCCGTCGGGAGAAACCAAAGATAAAATGTCACGAACGAAAAACCAACCGCCCGGGAACGACGACATACCGTCGGAAAACTTCGGGAAAAACGAAGTATAAGTACGTATTATATACGATATATAGTCGAGTAAGATTATAATTATATGCACTATATATAAAAAAATAATATCCGATTCGTATTTTTTCCGCAATTATAATAGTAATTGCGTTAATAGAAATAAAATTTAAAAATAATAACATACGAAATAAATCGAGAAAAAACCACAATCATATTACAGTACTCTTACTGAGTTTTTTCTTTTATCGCGTGTGTGAATTTATACAAATTAGTTTCATGTTATATTTGAAAAAAAGTAATACACCTATGTAAAAATCTTAAATTTTAAAATGTTTACGATTGTATATTTTCATTAAAACAATCGTCCATCATGTACAGATAATATATAATATATATAAAGTCGCATAAATTTATACATAAAAAAAGCATATTATATACCCAAATATTATATAGGTAATTATTATATTTCACGCCTGTAAGACGATAATAATAATATATTAATAAAATACGAATAATTTTATTTTCTCAACATCGGAATATTTCGCTTCTGCAAACTTTGTAAAATAATACAGCCCGCTGCAGTGTAGTAGCAGTGTATTGTGAGGAAAACGGTGTTTTGACAATATTTGATATCCTCCCGACCTCATCCCTGCTGCTTTACGCCACTTAAATAAAACCAGGAAACAACAAAATATATAAAAACTTTTAATTAATATACCGTTTATTGTACACAATCAATAATAATTATTATCTTTTTTCACGAGTTTCAACCCTATACAAGAATACAACCCTATACAAAAAGACGATTACATTTTTTAATAATACATTTTAATAATATTATACGTTATGTAATTCAATTAATTAAATATAATATGAAAAAGAAAAAATGCAATTTATTAACAATATAAAAGTATGGCGTCTGTATGAGTTAATATTATCAATTTCTTGTATACGTGTTTTATAGAGAATTAATCCTTCGCCTCATCTTGTTTTCTCGTTTAATACAAATTTCTCTTGTACGCGCTAATAAAACAAAATATGCAATTTTTTTTTCTTTACATTAAAAGATGAGATAAATCACTATATTCAATAGTTAGGAAAATATTTAAATTCAAATAAAATTGAAAATAAATTGACAACTCGCCGCAGATTATTTGTTATATACGTCGTATACGTAAATAAAATGTCCATAAAAATATACACGTTACATAAATATAAGTAAGACAGTTTTGTTTATTCCGACTGAATTATCTTACAAAGTTTAAACATCGACAATTTTCGAATAACGCTTGACATTTATATCAATTTGTTTATTCAAATCTTTACGAAACGTTGTAAAAATATAAAAAAAATAAAGTGAGAGAAAAACAAATTAAATGGAATTCATAAACCACTGATTTAAATGTTTTAATAATAGTATAACATTATATAATAATAATATTATGCTTAATGTCGGAGTAAAAAAATGTGAATGTAATATAATATTTGAAAATATCTTTCGAGTATTCTTTTTTTTAACTACCTACTACAATACTGTAAAATGTTAAGAATAAAGTTAAATTTTTATTTTTAAAACGTTAAATTAAATAATATATACTTATTGATTAGTTTAATACTTTGATGATTTAACATTTTACATAAAGTCAATAAAAACCGGGGGTAAAAAAGTTTTAAAAATTCGATTTTTCATATACTTAATCTACTTTTTATATAATATAATCTTTATCTACTTTTTCAGATATTTAATAATTATATACAAAATACGAATGTTTATAAATAAAAATAAAAATATATACATATATATTATATGTATATAAATTAAAAAAGTTTTTAATACCTATACGTTTAAATATAAATATTATATTATATTAATTAATATTTGTAAAAAAATCAAAATAGTTTCAATTTATTTTTAGTAACAACTAACAAGTATAAATTTGCATATATATTGCGTATATAGAATATAATATATTGTATTATATAATTCCTTTATAATAATAACGGAAATTTAAATAAATATAGGTATTCATAATCATAGATATAATAAATATATTTTTTAATAAAAAAGTACTACCTACTTTCTTTATTTTAATTGTTGTTTGAATAATACCTACATCATTATATAAGTCATGGTCAAATGAATTTTGAGTTTAAAAAAAAAATGATAATATTATATAATCATTTTCTTATAGTTAAGAGTTAATATATAATATCAATAATATTAGTACCTATATTACATTATCCAAAATATCTAGGTTATTAATAATAATACATTTATATTATCATTCCGATCGTTTTGTACTTAAGAGGATGCTATACCACCTATATTGCAAATTCCAATGTAAAAATATGTTTATGAAAAACAGTAAAAAGTATACTTTTAAGTATTTTTAAAGATAAAATACTAATTTAAAAATAATAGAGGACAACATTTCCGAGGGAACCTTATATGCATTTTTCGAAAAATAGTTACAGAGATTTAAAATTTGCTAAAAATTGATAAAATAATGCATTATTTAAAAAAAAAATTAAAACCTGTAACTATTTGTAATTTGTTAGATAAATTTTTGGAAAAACTCATATGATGAGGTTCCCTCGGAATTGTTGTCCTCTATCTTTTTTATAATGAGTATTTTATCTCTAAAATTACTTTAAAGTATACTTTATACTGTATTTCATGAACATGTTTTTACATTGGAATATAAGTGGTATAACATCCTCTTAACATTTAAATTAAAATTTTAAAACGTTATATTTAACAATAATATAATATAATAATATTTTAAAATAGTGATTGGTGACTGAAAAAAAGTATTTTTATTACTCGTAGCTTTTCTTTTATTAATATATTTTATCCTCTCAATCGCAGGGCGTTATAGTATAATAAATATATAATATTATTATTTTAAAGCATTCATTAATCCAGTCAATTACGCGGCTCGCGAAAGTTCATATTTTATACAAATGTAAATTCGTTAAGCACGTACGTATATATACAGTTATCATATTTTATGTTCTTGTACTTTATCTGTAACGTTTTTATATACGAAATGTACACTCGTTTTTATTTCATATTATTTAAAAAAAAAAAAAAATTATTGTATATACGTACAACATAATAGTATCGCATTAATTTATGATCGTTTTTTTTTTCTTTTTTTGTCGTTATAGGGATCACGTATTACTATATATATTTTATTCCATTGTTTATTCACGTTCGTATTTTAATGTCGTCGAATATACTTATTTCATTTAATAATATTGTTAAAAGTTTTAATTTTCGGTTTATAATTAGGTACTAAATAATTTGTTTAAATATTTAAATATACGCAATATTTATATATTATATATACGAATTAAATTATCAATTCAACGAGTCTTGAATGACATAAAACGATGGTAGAATTTGAAGTTTTCAATGCCAAAAAAAATATATATAGGTATACAATATTTTATTATTATTATAATATAACACAGATGTTTTTTGGCAATATTTAAAATTTACTTAATACATAATAGGTAATATTATGACATTATAATATGTTGTATTCTATTTACAACTTACTATTGAGGAATATTTTTAATTTCGTAATATTATCGTGAACATTGAAGAAAATTATTATTATTAATTTAATAATTTCACAATCCCATACCGCGTGGCGTAAATGCGTTAACGCGCTGATAACTTTTCTGAAGTTTTGATTTTATATACAATTTGCAATAGACGCTTTATTCAAACAATATCGTTAAACCTAAACGTATATAGTTACTATAACTATAACGCTATTAAAATTTATAGATCGAAATGTAATGGTTAAGTCATGCGATTTTAATAATTTAACAATATTATTATACACATAAAGTAACCCCATTAACCGCTATATTAATAATTCACTTATTTATAAATTTATTGATTAATAATTATTATAAATAACTGCAATTATTATTATTATTATAATTATTATTATTATATATATATTCTAAATTCCGTAATGTTCTGAATGTTCAAAAACTTACATTCCGCCTCGTCGATACTGACCGAAACTTCATCGATGCGTTACTAAACGGATTTCTGGATGCTTCTGACCCGCTTCTTGCGACGTATATCAATTATAAATATTATACCTACTTATGTAAAATTATAATTTATAATTAATAATCTTTAATCTTTTATATTTTAATCATTATTAATATATGTTGCGAAAAAGGATCGACATATGTATGGGAATATTATACAATACAGGTAGGTTGTAGGTATATGTCAAATATAGGTATATAACTATATTAGGTATAATTTTTTTCTTGGCAATCTAAATATCTATAAAAAAAAAACAACAGTAAAATATATGCATTACAGATATTTATTTCTTCATAAGTACACTTAACCGCTAATTTTCAAAAAATAAAATTTTACGAAAACTTAATTAAATATTTTGTTTCATATTATAAAGCAATACTGTTGTACAATAAATTATTCTATACATATAATGCAATATTAATATTCTTATTTTATTCTAATTATTGTTAGAAAAAAAATTAACGAGTCGAAGTTGTATTTTCTTAAATTTTTTAAATTTTTAAGATTTACAAATTTCACAGTTTAACAACGTTATCTACATATTATATTTATTTATAATATATTAATATCAAATCAAAAAATGAAATTTTATTAAATAATATATAATGTAATATTTTGATGACATTTAATAGGTATTAAAATAAATCAAGTCAAATATTTTAGTCATAATTTTATTATAATATTAATCAGTAATTTTTGTAAATTATATTTGCATTATTTCTTTTAAAAAATAAATTGTGAAACTAAATAATATTTTATAGGTTATTTTATAAAAACATTAGCGATAATATATAATATAATAATATATATTTATGTTTAAGAAAAAACATGTATATTTTATTGCATAATGATATCGAAACATAATAATGCGTTATTACGTACAGTTTATAAGCATTATTTTAAAAAAAAAAAGTTATCGATATAAATTATTGCTATATTAATGGCCAATAAAGCTTTAGTATAGGTCATTATTTTATTTTTATATTATATTATATTATATATATATACATTTACTCTAGATTTCTATATTTATTCCACTATAAATTTTTTTTTTTTTAATTAATTATTATTAATATTTTCAAAATGTTATTAAATCATATCTTTTACAAATTTAAAATTTAAATATTTTTACTTTCTAGTAAAAATGTAAAATGGTATATAATTTTTAAAGATATGCTTGGTATATTAAAATTATTTTTCGACTGTAGAATGTCCGCAATAATTAGACTTCATTAAATATTCGTATCTCCAACTGGAGATAGAAAAAAAAGAATATTTAAAGACGGTTTAAGCTTTATCAATAAATTATAAATTTGTTTAAACAATAAAAAAATGGTTTTATATTAATATCAAACTTTGTTTTGTGTATAACTGATGAATTTTGAAATGTTTACGACAACTATAATTATTTGGACTCGTATATATTAGAATTCTTAGGTCATGTTACTTCTGAAGAATTGAACATTATAAGACGTATAACTTGACAATCAGTATTATACGTTCGTCGCTTTATGAATGGTTTTCAAATTCTGAGTGATTTTTTTCTTTTTATTTTTTATAGCTGTTAATTTCAGTAATATTTATGACTATGTACCTATACGTCCATAAAACTATAATATTTTTATTTTAACCGGTTCGAACCGATTATGGACTTGTTTTTAACGTTAATCCATTCATTCACACAACAATATAATATAATATAATATAATAACGACATTGGTGGATAAATATTATTTTTCGTAGGATAATGACGGGAATCGATATTTATCTAAAAATATTTTCGTAACACAATATATCAAATTCTGATCATTTTATAATCAAATTTGTGTATTCGGACGATACATTTTGAAAGTGTTAAATATAATATAATATCAAATAATAATCATGGGACAAGCACACCCCAAGTGAAATTATTGATTAACATTATTGTTATACGTATGTTTTATATAATTGAATATTTATAATTATAGTTTTAGATGACCAACTAACACTATTATGGATTGTGTATAATTAATAATAGACATGAACGCACGTACAGCCGATCAATATTATATTACTCAGCGTATATATATATTATATATAGGTATATAATATAGTATGGGAGCTGGGAGGTTATAAGTTATAATACAGAATATTGTTATAGTAAAGTTGTTAGTTGATACAAAATCGCATTAGTGGATTTTTAAAAAATAATTTTAATCAAAATATTTTTCAAAAACCTAATCACTATATAACATTGTTTAGAGATAATTTTTGACTTCGAGTAATATTTGTTTATATAATAATAATATTACCTATATGATATATAAGTTACTAGATAATATATAAATATTAATAATAATTTATCTATTGTTTTACAATTCCATATTATTAGAATAAATTGATATTAAAATTTGGAATAAAATTATTATAATATTCGAATTTGTGCGGTTTATACATTACTAATAATTACCCTAAATTAAATATAATTGTAATTATTAATTAACGTTGTACTACATCTGCACATTATTATATTATATTATATTATATAATAATATATAATAAACGTACATAATATTAACCTAATTTATCCAGCACGTTACGAATATATATTTAAATAATATTTTACGCATGTTTATCCAATATTATTTTATTGGTATTTTGTATATTGTTTTGTGTGTTGTGTACAAATATAACCTACCTATATAGTTATGGTGGACCGTCAAAATATTACGTATTATACCAAATGAATTATGTCGCGGTTCTTTAGTCTCCCCGTTGTGTTCACTGACCACTCGTATAATAACTATTGTCGTTGGCGTTTAATAACGAGTACACACAAATACGTAAAATATAATAATATAATATCGTATCGTATCGTGCATTGTACCGTGGTATTGCAGATCCACCGATCGAAACCGCATTAATTGCGTATTTTTTTCCCCGACGATTTCCTCCCTCGACACCTGCTCCTCGACGTTGTTGGCGATGGTAAAATAATGTTATTCGTTATATTCCGCAGGTGCCCGGACAAAGGGTCGACGAAAATCCAAAAACCTGCTCAGATCAACCCTCTAATGACGGTACTGATGAGCACCCGATCCCAGTTCGCCCAAACAACCGGTAATATATTATATAAATGTATATGCAAGGAGCCTATTGGAATAATTTTATACGTTGAGAAAACGGCAGGAAATTAAAATCGTCGCCTATATTATTTTTATAGCACGAAAAACTCCGATCGCACATAGTAATGTGTTAAGCCAGGATTTTTAGTCCTGTTTTTTTCACGTATACCTACTATATTATGTAATTATAATAAATAATAATATATTAATATTCTGACGAGCGACGGAGGATATTATATATTATATATATTGACTCTCGCACAAAGTTTATTATCTCTCAAATAGAATTATTAGAATTGGAATATATTTTTTTTAACACACATCGATTAAATTTATTATCCAAAGTATATACATACGAGTATAAGGCTACTGTTTCTATAAACATTTGATTAATGAAAACGATTTTTTTTTTTTAATGAATTTATCGAAATGTCGATTTTTTTCAATTAATTAAATATTTAAATATAATTTGTACTCATAAATTAACCTAAAAATCCGAACCCGTAGTTATTATCATTAATATTTATTATAAATACTATTTTATTGCAAACTGATATCGCGATGACATTATTACGATACGTTTATTGTTTAGGTGATGTGCCGAATACTAGTGTCGCCGCGAAAACTCCGTCAATCGCGTACAGGACCGTGGTTCTGGAACTTCCAGAGGACGTGCGGTATAAACCAGCCGCAAAAAAGTCATTGGGCGGAAACGGATGTAAATCAACAATCCGAAAATGCATTGTACCTAACCGGGAAAAATCAAAATTATGTTTGAGATGGTAAACGTTTATACTCGTATGTTGTTAAAGTAATAATAAATTACTTTACATAATTTAAAAATAAATAAATTATCATTTAATATTATTGTTATGAAACAATATTATATTATGAATAGGCAAATACACAATAAAATATATAAAAATATACATTTCAATTAGCAATATAAAGTTAAAAATTAATATATGATAATTAAAGAATATATATATAAATTTCAAGTAATGTAAATTCAAAAATTGTATACCTATACTTATGTTATATTCAAAGCGAATTTTGAGGAGAAAACAAAATAATATAAAATATACATTAAAATTACACATTAACTAAGGTCATATAAAATATACAATTTTGAAAATTATCCAATTTAAAAATATAAAAATTATTTTAAATTTTTAAAATCTTAAAAAGTAAGATATAAAAATTATATTTTGAATTCGTAATATGTTATGTAGAAATAAAAAGTGAAAAAAAAAAGACACACATTGTAAAACCAATACATTGTTCGCTACGCTCAGAATCTAAAATCCTATAAAAAATGAATATTAATAATAATAATTTTAATGATTGGTATATTATATACTCACCTAATCAAGAAACAATAATAACGTAATAGATATATTAAATACTTAATTATTGTTAAAAGTGTGTGTTTTGTACAAAATATTGTTACCAAAATACGTATTTTCTTAATAAAAGTAATTTTTATTTTGTTTTGTGGATTTGGGTTATATTTTTTTTTTTAATTTAAACTTATATATTTAAATATTTAATTTACTTAATTATGTATAAAAATTCGTAAAAAAATTCACTGTTAAAATTTTGTATATTATAATTGAAATGTGTATATTTTATAAATCCATAAAAAAAAATTTGTGAAATTATAGTGGTATGAATTTAATAATTATAATGTTATATACGCGTATATCGCAGAACAAAAAAAAAATGTATATCATGTATAGACGACTTTTGGCAATTATTTAATGTTTCTTTACGAACGTATACTTTTATTGTATAGCGAGTAATTAATTCGTTTAAATTCGGCGTTGGAAATGAATATATTACGCAAACACATTATAGTAATAGTATTATATTATATCGATTATATAATAATAATCGGTGGTGGTAAAAAACGAGCGGGTATTTTTCATTGGAGTTTTTTAAGTTTGTATATCATATTATTATATATATAAATTCCAACAGAAAGGGTCGAAGAGTGACCAACGGCTTTTGTAAGTTTTATGCTTACTCGGCGCTCATTAGCTGACCCAGCAACATTGCGTCCATCGTATATAATTATATATGTATATATTATATTGCTCTGTATATATAATATATACCGACCGAATGATTTATGAATTCTATTCAAGGCGATTTTCCGCGAGCTCGCGCGCACACACACACACACACACACACGCGCGCGCGCGCGACCGCGAGAGAAAAGGGGAAAAGAACAAAGTCGTCGACCGTTTTTCAATTAATCTCCTCGCGCCGTTATCAATCGTTCAAAACAAGTACATTATACGCATGTCGACAAATTTTTTTTTTCCAGATTGCGTGTTCACGTATTTATTCACAGCGGGTCACAAACGACCGACGATAAGGTATTATAGTATAAAATATAATATATAATATTATACACGTTTATTATAATATTATATGTAGAATATAATATAATACTTGTATATAACGAACGGGACAATTTTCGTATTTTTCGCATTTAAAACGTAAAATAAACTACACCTACACGCACTTGTTCCGTATAAGTAAAGTTTAAGGTCAGCAAAATAATATATAGCGTTTACAGTTTAATAATTAGCCTCGATTTTCCTTGGGTCGCATACGCATCGATCGTGCATTGATTGCGCGGATTAGTCGATCGAGTCGTTATCGCTGTTTTTGTATAAAAAAAAAATCGTATAGATTTTTGCTGCAGATTTTCCGCGAAGGATAAAATACCGAAAACAAGACATTAGACCCGTTACTACACACCGTACTGTATACAAATACGTAAAACTATACAATCTTTTCCAAAAAAGAAAAAAACGATGGACGAAAGACGAAATAATCGTAAATATTGTTTAATTAGAAAATTTTAATTACTCGTAGGTATCATATAATAATATAATTTTAAAATATTTTTTTTCTTATCTATACGTATAGACACATACGTTACATAAGTTCGTGAAAATTCGTTAATTCTGCCGTCGTATAGTCGATAACACCTCTATAAATAATATATAGTCTATACCACGATTACCGAACATATGGTAATATGGTATTTTGAATACCGCGTATATTTCATACATATATTTATATCATCCTGCGCGCATTTATATTCCTATATATACGTATTTTATTACAATATTGTTTTATAACCGGTTAGGACATTTTCGGACGGACGACCCACTTATACTATATTATGCTCGAGTATCTGCGTGTGTACCGGTTGGGTCGCGTAAGTTTGGCAACCTTGTCCGCGTGTAACCGTATGCGTATTGTGCAAGGTCGTGTTATTATACTACCCCCGCCCCTAAAACTCCGACGAATCATACATAATAATATATACACTGCTGTCAAGTCTCATATGAAAAAAATAAATAAAAATAATATATTGTGTGGAACATGTGGTGGCGTTTAAGTCTCCGAAGGTTGCCGCGTACTCGAGAGAAACAGGTTGTTACGAAGGGTTTCCTAAAATTCTTTAGTAATTTAGATGGAACGGTGTGGAATAAAATAATAAAACGCGAAAATACTAACTCAACGACACATTTTTATATAATATAGTATATTATCTGTACTCTCCAAGTCACCAAGTCACCAATGGTGCATAATCAGTCAAAAACTCGGGGGTGCTACAATTATTTATAAAAGTTGGCTCATGAATTCATAAAGTCCCCCTGACCTCTGAAGCAACATAAACAAAGTATTTTTTTTTATAGTTTATTATTCAATTTATGATTTTAATACTTTAAAAAAAAAAATACAATTAGTAGATTAGGTACCAATTTTTGATAAAAATAAAAATTGTTTAAATAAATAAAAACCCAAATCCACAAAAAATTTACTTTTATTTTA
>JAIUCT010000007.1:26171469-26182749 GCA_021307375.1 Tetraneura akinire | reverse complement strand
TTATTATTATTATTATTATTATTATTATTATTATTATTATTATTATTTTTATTTTTATTTTTATTATTGTGTAAGATGAAATAAAAAAAAAACAAGGATGACGACGAGATCGGATTAAACGCATCTCGGGAGTCATAATATTATTTACGGGCGGGTACGATGTTTAAAATCCCGAAACGCGTCCCGCCGAACTGGAGACGGGAAACGCGTATTTCGAAGGTGGCCGGAAACGAATACAATATTGTTATATTATTATTTATTAATTTATTATACAGAGTGATCGTAGAAAACTGGTATGAAAAACAAGCGTGTTTTGAACCGCAAAAGTTTATACCGACCGCTCGGGACTCGAGTCCAGTAAAATAATAGAATTATTAAAATGTAATTTAATAATTATTATAAAACATATTTTTTACATATTTTTTTTTTTTTTTTTTTGACGTTTATCGACGATTAATAAATTATAGTGTCAACGAAAGGAATTAAAAAGTATTTTATACAAACGTATAACTGGGGGGCGCTTACGAGTTCTTTATCTCGTTAAATTCAAGTACCTACCTTTATTATTAAATTCCATATACCTGTACGTTTATGTACTGCTGCAGGTACGTAATTGTTTTGGTTTTTCTTCGTCTTCTCGCTTTTATTGCTCGACGTGGCAATAAGTATTGGTCAAAATTTTGTAATTAATTCATCCTCGTAATATAATATTATGATTTGGAGAAAAAAAAATATAATTATAATATATAATTAAAATACAATATTTATTTGTAAATTCAATAGCATAATCAACTAATCAAGAATTTATATTATAAAATTATGTCTATAGAAAAAAAATGTAATAAAATTTTTGTGGAACAACAATATTCGTACCAAATTAAAAACGTCATCTTTCTACAAAAATGATAGTACGATAAGTATTTCAACGGGACGATAACGTCTCTCCTCGAATACGATCAATTATTGGCCAAATTTTTTTAATGGTAAATATATTTTTTGCACAAAACATTTTTCGTTTATAACTATTATTTTCTAAATAATTTCTTAATTTTTAAAATCAGCATAAAATTCAAAATTATAAATAAATATACATTCACTGATGAAGTGATGATATTCGTTAGGGCACATATTATATTATACGCGATTAATATTAGAATGTTATTATTAGAATATTTCGTTCGATTTCGGAAAATTTAATTTTAATTTACACGTGTAAAGTGCACATTAAATAAATTATTTTTATATTTCCATCAAGACGGTAACACTATTTTCACTGCAGCAAATACTTTTAATTTCCTGGGCGCAATTTTTTTTCTCCCTCATTCGTTGGTATGTCGATTGCAACGCGTTAATTATTGTGTTTTTACAGCGACGAAACGAGTTTGCAATTGGAATTACTCGTTTTTCATTGGAATATAATCAATATTGTGACTGGATACAATAATTATTATTATTATAATTATTATTTGCCTTTCAAGCGTGTACATGTTTTCGCTTGATTGTATGTTAATAAAACGCCGAATTGTCTATTTATATATATACATAATAATAATAATAATAATAATAATAATAATAATAATAATAATAATAATAATAATAATAATACAAAAAAGAAAAAGTCCGTGAAAAAATAACAGTTAAAAAACTTTATTCTCTTTTGTGCAATTTTATTATAACCGTCCGTGTATATAATACAAGTCTAAAAAGTGAGTAAAAATGATAAAAAAAAACTCTGTTTAACATCGTCAACGTTGAACATATAACTATCTAATTATTTTTCATTAAAACAATTTTTAAAAATAAAATAAACAAACTACTGTTTCTTTTAAAAAAAAAAAATCAACCGGTGTTATTATATTATAAAATAACGTTAAACTGGTATTTGAATAATAATAATATAATAAAATATTAGCATAATATTTCACGCACAAACTATTTTAATTACACTATAACAACTTATTATACTTTTATAGTCGTTATGTCATATAATGTCATAATATTCGTTGCAATTTTACTTCAAATCGTAAAAATATATTATACGATTTTTTTAAACAATCGACTTTTTATAATTTGTCACGTATACGAATGTTAAGTAAATATTACTATACCAGATTTTTTTTTTTATATCGAATCGATAAAAATTAAAAATTTAAAAGGATTTAAAATATTAACGTTTTGTAAAAATGTATTTCTTCCAAATGTATATTATAAATAAAAAATAAAATAAAATATATTATAATATAAATGTAATATAATATAATATAACACACGATGCGTTTCATAATAATATTATTATCGTATATTCTTGAAGGCGAATTTATTATATTATTTTCCAAAGGGACCTCCCCTAAAATAATCGTATAATTCTCGCCCACACGATGTCGTTTAATAGTTTTCATTAGGTACCCTTCCAAGGTTGCGTACGGAGTTGTAAAATACTATAGGTACTAAAACGTATATAGCGACTGTATAACACGTTATATGATTATACCGAACAAATACTCAATTTACGTTAAAATTGTTTGTATAGAAATTTATTAATTAAACCGAATTCGTCTGAATTAAATTTGTCTGTAAAATAGTCTGTAAAAAAAATTGTAATATAACGTTTAAAATAATATTACTGTTTTTGCAATAATGTTTAATAATAATTTATTAATTTGTTTTCTCATCACGAATATATACAGTTACGACGGTACGTAAGTACGGTATGAATATAATATTATATATTACTTATTAGTATATTTTTTATATTATCATATTGCGAAATAGTCACAATATTGAAATCATTTAAAATGAGTAACGCGATCGTGTTCAAATTCAATTCACTTGGCTGCGAATATGCTCCGTTTAAATATTATACCCACTACAAATCGTTTTGCGTTCGTTTACACAAATTATTATATACTCGTACAATAGCCCGGTATTTTAACTAAATTTTACCACAAACCGTACATGAACCTAGGTGTACCTAGGTACCCGATTACCTCCTAGGTATTATACCGCGGATGTAATAATAATTCGTTTTTCGGCACAATTTAAACGGTGGTGTGTATAGAGGAACAGGGGAATACAAATAAATATTATAATATTTTGTGGACGTTGATTGTTTCCCAGAAACTCGAGGTATAATATGTTGTAAAACGCGCGCACGGAGCGAGCATTTTGTATATAATACATTATACAGGGCGTTCATAATTTCACGGAAAGAACGGAGAAAATTAAACACGCGATTTCAACGTTTTATCCGCCAATTTTATAATACGATAGTTTTACGATTGACTTGTAGTTGTAATCTGTATAATACTATAATAATATATTTTCGTATTATTAAAGACGAATACACACACGTATAAATTAATGAAGATACCAATATAATATATGTGTTAATCCTACGGGAAGATAAAAAAATTCGTACTAAATGGAAGAAATTAAATTTATAATATTTTGTAACGTGATATGACGATCGTCCTGTATGACACACACGATCGGCGGTTTTTTGCTGTTAAAAATTATATTATTGTTGTCGGCACGACCAGTCCTCTCAAGGTTCAAGGACTAATAACGTATAGCCTATCATATATTATCATAACATAATATAGTATATATATTAGAAACATGGTAATAAATGAAAATTAGAAAAAATCTAAACGTGACGTTGTATGGGTAAGTACTAAGTATATATTAGAAATCGAAGAGAATATACTTTTTTTGAATTTCTGATTTCTGTACGTATTTTATTTCGCTTAAAATTAATTTTATAATTTGATTAATTAATTAGTTTTGTATCTATAAATTTATTAATTAAGAAGGAGGGGAAATAAAAAATGTGAACAGATTTAAAGAAAGCAACGATTGCAAATTGCAATATATTTACGTAACATAATAATATTTCTAATATTGAATGTATACATATATCTCACATTCTCACCATATTACCTCCCCTCCCCTTTACTCTTATTTAACACATTCAATGCTATACGGGAAAACAAATGTATAATTATCGTTATTTTAAAATTTTTAATATTTTTCCTCGAAGAACGATACAAACGATTTATTATCTTTCAATAATTTTTATTTAATTTTTAATTCAATTCAATTATATATTATAATGTACTCGTATAAATTAAATTTTTTGCAATATACAATTACAGTATAAATATAGTTAAAAAATAATTATAAGAAAAGTCCATTTTAAATTAATAAAAAAAAAAAATACAATTTTGTATTTAAAATATCTTAACATAATATCCTGACCGTCACTACAACTCGATTACGTTGATTCTAAATTTGAATGAAATAAAATATTTAATAATTAATTATATCTATATTATTTGTCCGAACTTCATTCGAAATTTTTTTTTTCGAATTCGAATGCATACAAATTTCAATCAAAATGCATTATTATCAACTCGTCTTTTTGTATTTAGTTTTGTATACTATAGATTTGGCTGGAATAATCGACTGCAACAATGCGTACAACATTATGAACATGGATGGATCCACGATCGAGAGATTTATTTTTTAGGTACACGCTCGATCAAACGATAATTAATTTAATATATAATACCTATATGTATTTATAGTTTACAACGAATGTAAGTATATTTTATCGTCTATAAGTATTAAATTTTGGTTGTGCGTCGGAGGGATTAATTTAGGACAATAAAGAAAATAATACACGATAGTACGAGTATAATAATAATTATTATTATATTAATCAGAAATCACGTAAAATTATAGGTATTATAAAATAATTATAATGCTGATAAAAGGGTGGTAATGAAGACCGTATACCAAATGGATGGAATTTTCGTTTTACGAGTACTATATGAGTACCTATCAGTTAACTGACATTGTAGCGACGTATAATTATTACTTTTACGTTTTTTTATGAACATTTTTTTATTTTATAAATTTATAGTAGGCTATAATTGGCAATTATATCTATTGTAGTTAATTGATATTATATTTATTACAAATTTACAACGATTCTAATATTGTTATCGAGATTTAAATTTAAAATAAAATGAATATCGTTTTAATAAAAAAATAGATAGGTAAAAATTAATGATAATATATTATAGTACGTTCAGATTAAGTGTGACCATTCGATCGACGAAAATTGGTCATATTCGATCATCCCTTTAGAAGTTTAGAAACTACACCGCGGCAACACCAAGCGCTGCAGTCGACCAAGTGATTTATACGTAGTGAGATATAATAACAATCGCGATATTCTACGCTTATATATACCATATTACTGTACCGTATTGACGAGTATATTTTATGTATTTTTTTATTTTGCAATTCTGTTCATGTTATTTTGTTTTTTGTGTTTCTTTACAAACATTTTCAATATTATGAATATCACATAATCATAAATGTCAGCTGATTGAGCGACTGTGTATAATTTTTATCTGTTTTTATTACCATTCTGTATGAAGGGCGGCAACGATGCAATGTCAGTTGTCGATTATCAGCGACCAATCAAAGAGGACCTATATATTCGTTAAAAATATTTGCGCGATAGTAGTCGTATTAATTTTATAATCAGACTATAAAAATTGACTTTGATAGTACACTGTACAAGTCAGTTGATTACTCTGCCCTCATATGCCAGTTGCCACTATAAGCAATCGAAAGACTCAAAAGGGTATATTTTACGTAACATTTACACGCTGTTATCAGCTGTTTTTAAATAACGCGCCAAATAAATTTGTGCCATTAGGGGTATAGAACGCCACGTGGTGGCAGGAGTTATTAACCGTTAAATCGTTTGACGTAATCTCTAGAAACAATTCGTTTTTTCTCTGCCAATTGCGTTCGTAATTTCGTGTTTACACGTTTTGTCTTATTTCGTTACATTCCAGAATATGATAGTAAATAAATTTTCTATATTTAATTTGTAAAGGCTAAATCAACAATATAATAATTGATCGTGTATTCGTGTCCAAAATAAATTATTGTCCTACGTCACTCTTATACTTATAGCTTCGTCCACACGGCTATATTACGTATGATTTATGACTAATTCTTACTACCTTAAATAATCCTACACTTTCGTGTCTCGTCGTCTAAACGGCAATTTCAACTTTATTTCCTTAAACTTAAAAATTACATAGTTGTTCTCTTAACGTACTTGATCTTTTTTCAAGATCTTCTTTCACGTTCAATATGCCCTATTATAAATTTCCTGGAATTTTTTGTCGTGCACACACGTATCGATTATATTTAATATTAAAACGCTAAACAAATAAATCCGACATTTTCAATTTTACTTATGTAATCATGATTTTATTATTACTTGGTTATTATTTTTACTTGATGGTTATATTATATCTTTATTTTGTAATTATTTCTATTTGATAATAAAGAGTCCATAAGTTCCTGTTTTTCTGTTACCTACCAGAGATGATGATGGTCATCCATAATAATTCTATAGGGATACCAACTGCGCGTATTAATTACACAAAAATACTTTTCGATTGTATATTATATTTATATTATATTTATAATGACTTATTTATCTACATATATATGTGTATACTAATTTTTTTTTTACTTATTATTTTCTATAAAAAATCTATCATATTTTTTTCTGAAAAATTGTCGGTTTATTTTTAGATGTATATGCAAATTATTGAAAATAAATAATCGATTATGTTGTTACAATGCGATTAATAAACAATAATATCGGATATAGTTTTGTTCGTTTTACGTCTCTATCAGTATTATTATTATAATATATTGGTAGAGGTAGAGGTATACTTATGTTGTACCTACCTATCATACGCTTTGAATGGAGAAAATTACTGTAATATTAAATTCCGAACGTATACACTATACACATATACTTAATATTATAATAATGTATACGGCGTGCACGCGACGACAACACACGATACAATAATAATATTATGACGCGTTCGGGGCGAAGAAAAAAGAAAGAATGAAATAACGGCGGCGACAGCGGTTTATAAGTCATCGGTGAATGGAAACGTATATATTATATTAGGTATATAAAACGTAAGTACTATACCTTGTGTACGATGATAATATAATAATAATGTACATCTATTTATACGTATTATTATCATAGTGTGGAGAGCACACAATGAGTTCTGCTGAGCGGCGTTTGCGGACGACACACGATGACGAGGGGAAGAGAAAGAACGAACGAACGAACGAACAAAAAAAAAAAAAGGTATTTTTCGGGTCGTGTAAATGACCCTCTCGCGCTAAACCCGCAGAGAAGTGTTTTGGGGAAGAAGAAAGAAAAAAACCGGACGACGATTGCGAAGTTAAAAGACGAAGAAGAAGGAAAAGAAGAAAACGTTTTGACGGTTAGAGGAGTGTGAATATAATATACACCTATATGTATTATTATAGGGGACAGCGTGCGTGCCATTGTGAGTGTTATACAAATTTATTGTTATACATATATAATAAATACATAATATATAGGCTCGTGCCTATCGTAATATAATAAATGGTATAAAATATACGGTTTGTTGTGAATACCTGTACGCGATGCTAATTTCTTCGGTTATCAAATCCCCTCGTGCCCACACGGGGGACACGACGACAATGAAGTTTTATCATTCGCCGCCTGCCTCTGTATGATTATTGTCCGAACGAATATTTCCGTGTATATTGAGGTAGGTCAATGGATGTCCTTTAGCGGTCTTTCGCCTAACTTGTGTATAATAGGTACCTATATAATATTATTTATAAAATATAAAAATGTCGATGTCACGTTTTGATGAAATCCATCACCTTGCTTGACCAATGTTATTTTATTAAGTTATCAATATTTTTTGATTAAAATTGTGATAATTATCGGTCTCGAATATATAAGTACGACCAAATAATTATTATGAACACTAACAAGAAATCAAGACATTATATAAATAATTTTTAGAATTAACCATTATTTTTCATTTTCATCGAAATATTCTATCTTGCAGACATTGTCCACTTTCCGAGCCACAAAATATTATTATAATACGATAGTTTTTTCGATAAATATTATACTATTATAATTTTGCCAGAAAACCTTAAATATGATTGAAAAATAATTTAATATTATTTCATCTTCATTCTTCGACGGATTTCCCAAAAGAAATAATTAATGAATGTTAAAAAAAAACACCATTATATTATAAATATTCAATTTCGAATTAGTTTTGCATTTCATTTTTAAATATAATAATAATTCTAATTTTACATTTAAAATTCATTTTTACATATTTTATTTGTTTTAACTAAATTTAATTTTACATATTATATACATCGGAAATTATTGTTATAAATTTATAATATATTATTATCAACTTGCAGAAATGGTTGTTTTTTTATAATATTCCGCATGATAAAACACGTTTTCGGTTTTCTTTGATGGTAAAAAAAAACTCTTTAGTTTTTTAAAGCGTAATCTGATCCGTTTTAGACCTAATAAAATATATTATACAATTTAAGCTATAATTTATAAATTATGTATACGAAATTTATTTATAATTTATAAATATTTCAATATTTCGTATTATTATATAAAGTAAGGTTTTACGTATAGGTTTTATTTTATTAAATAGAATATATATATATATATATATATATATATATTATGTTATTTTAAGTTCCAATTTTTTTTTCTAAGTAGGTATAATACTTTAATATTTACTTGACCGTACAAGTAAAATTGTAAAAGCGTGTACTGTACAAGCCGGTAGTTGTTGATATATTAATTGTTTGATGATCGATACGGCGGCGGTACGCAAGTATATTTTTTCCACTTTACATTAATTCTATAGGTGTAATGGGTCTATAGGGGTATGAGGGTGAATACACTCTAGTTCCAAATTAGCACCCCGAATTTTTTATATTTATGTAGAGAAAAAATTTGCACAAATTTTTAATAAATTATACAATAAGTATTAAGTACCTATAATTTTATTTTGGTTTCAATGGAAAAAAAACTCTGAAAACAAAATCTACATGAAATGTCCCTTAAACGATTTATTAATAAATATGAAGCACCTACACTCTATAGTCTTGTCATTTTCTGATATTTATGAAGATTTATTGTTAATATAATAATATTTTTTATTATTAATAGTATTATACATAAATACATAATTATAATATATATTAAAAATTTAAAATTACATAAGAAAAAAAACATAATAAATATACATATTTCTTAAATTACACCAAAAATAATTTCTGTTTAGAATATTGTTTAGGTATTAATGTATAATTTATATATTATAAAGTTTATAAATGAATAAATTTAATAAGTAAAATATAAAATATAATATTGTAATTTATAACATATAATGACTAATAATATTATAACCTGCACAAGTGTATCTTGCTTGTTATTTTACAATATAATTTTGATTTGTACTTTAGTAAACTTACATCTGATTGACTATATATATATATCATCTCAACTACAAAAAAAAAAAAAAAAAAAATTGAAAAAATTCATTCAACACATGGAAATAATAGAAAATAGAATACAATGACTTTATATACGTGTTAACACCAAAAATATTGTAAGTATTTTATTAGATAAAGGTGTTCAAAATATAGTTTCTATTAGTGCTAACCATAAAAAATATTAAAAAATTCAAAATACGACTACCAACATAATTATATGACTAATAATGATGGTAAATTTTAAAATATAAATAAAATAATGATGTGTTAAGGGTTATAATATTGAAAGATAGTTGTTCAGAAAATAATTTTCTGTTTCGGAAACTACCACTGATCTATTCAACAGCTGTGTTAAATATAAGTGAATGTAGATTCAATAATTGTTCAATCAATTATTCTTCCATATGATATAAGAACGTCACGGACTATGAGTGCAGTTTTTATTTATATTTTTGATTTTTTCAATATTGCGTTGTCAGAAATTTAATATCGTCGAACGATTCGAATTCAATTATACGAGTACGTTATAATATTTCGTGTGCAAATTCGATAATACAACGCGACATTTTTCTCTTCTCGAGTACATTACGATTTAATGATTGTTTTCTACATTTTTGTGATGGTCGTTATGGTAAAATTCCCAGATGGTCATCCATCCGGTAACTGGTAACCAGTATGCTATCATATGTTATAAATACGACACACACAACAAAGTGTCAAAGTCACACATTACCAACGTACCAAAGACATATAAAATAATGAACCATGCATATAAAGAAATATGTGGTGCAAACACATGTGTAAGAGAGACAGAGCTAGTTTGGAAATACTAAAGATATAAGTAAAATTTTTGGTTTTTATTTTCCCGCCAAATTTATGGTTTTTATTTTTTATTGTAATTTATAAATTATATGAAAATATCAAATAAGTTTAAATACTATTTATAATAATACTTAATGTATATAATTATAACATAAATTTTTATTTTTATTATAATTAATTTTTACATATATTATACGAGTATAGTACCTACAAATAAATAATGAAAATAAACATAATTGTCAAAAAATACAAGTTACAACTATTGTGTTATATAAATAATGTATTATATATTTTAAAATTTAAAATTTAATATTATTTATCATTTTATACCTATTGATGTTTGAATTTAGTGTAATATCTTTTATACTCTTTTATTAATTTCATTTGAATTTGTATTTAAATTATGGTTAATAATATTATGATCATGTATAAAATAATACAAAATTATCGTCTCAATATCACAGGAGTTTGGTTAATTTACAAAACCAAGGAGGTTCTGCCGTACAACGTACAACTTCTTTGGTATTCGTATTCCCAAACTAACTCTATCTCTCTCGCACATAATTATGTTGTTTAAAAATTATGACAATATACGTGATATTATATTTAATATTAATTATTATTTCAATTCGTAAGGAACCAAACAAAATCTTGTGAATATATCATATTATCATATATTATATATTTGGACGAATACGTCAGTTGGATTTTACTTATTATGTTATTTTATTTTATAGATTTTACCGTTAAAACACATTTTATTTAAAACAATTTCATTGTATATTAATATGAAATTGTTTAGAATTATACATTTATGATTTGTAAAATTATCCGAATAAACTTTATTTGTGATCAAACGTGTGTATTATTAAATTCTCAACACGCGTTTTAAATGATATTTGAATATTATGTTTTTAATTTATAAAGTTAAGGGGATTCGAAGCGTCGATTTTCTTTCTCTGTCTATCACACATAAAAGATAGGGATTTAGACGTTTTCTACTTCCAACGTTAC
>JAIUCT010000007.1:26149769-26162412 GCA_021307375.1 Tetraneura akinire | reverse complement strand
TTTATCTTTATCTTTATCTTTATCTTTATCTTTATCTTTATCTTTATGTTTATGTTTATGTTTATGTTTATGTTTATGTTTATGTTTATGTTTACCTTTCTATTATATTATTATTTTACATTAAACTCTATGTGTCTGTATACAGGGAATTTTATATTCTAACGGTAAATATCAAATTTTCTTTGACTAAAACATATTAATATATCTGTTACGGGCAAATCCCGAAATTCGGTCACTTCGCGATGTGCCCGGGCAAATAGCGAAGTGACCGGTCAAATCGCGATTTGCCCAATTGGTTCTCGGGCAAATCCCTGTCCCGTATTAATCCCATTTTTTCTTTACTAAAAAAAAAATTAAAAAAAAAATAAATAATAAATAAAAACTTTTTTCTTTTTAAAAGCTTTTCTTCAAATTTGGTTTTAATGTTTGTCTCCTCTTAATTCAACATATTAAAAAATACTTGTTGTCAGTTACAACGGTTTACAAAGACTAACTATATTAACAAACTATCTGAACTATCTATATTAATTATCTTATATATTAATATTTTGTAATTGTAAAAATGATGTTCGTTTTCATACGATCATTTCTAAGTGTGTTTTAATTGGGTTTTTTACGTATGAGATAGCATAATGGTGATATTTTATTTTTTATTACCTGCCTGTTATTTATTTTTTATTGTAATTGAATATACATTAATTTATTAGGAAATTTTCGGAATTTGCCCGAGAACCAATTGGGCACATCGCGAAGTGACCAAGTTTCGGGATTTGCCCGTAACATATCGATAGATATATTAATATCGATATTTAGAATTACATTATATTGACCGTACAAAGTGTCCACGATCGGAAATTACCGTTTTATTTTAACCGTACAATGTGTCCACCATGGAAAATTATCGTTTTTTTTTTAACCCTACAAAGTGTCCGCGATATGCAAATAAAACAATAGACAGTACAAAGTGTCCGTTTATATACCATTAATAAGACACATAGAAATAAACTTATTCCTTATTTTCAATGTGTAAATAAAATTACGCAATAAAAGTATAAAATAAATTATATTGTTTGTATATAAAAAATACAAAAGATATTCTTTGAATGTTTAAAAATTTAATTTTTTATGGATGAGAGTAATATATGGAATAATTCGGAAACTGGATAAATTATTTCTTATTTCTACAATATTTTACGTTATTAATAATATAATTTTTCATCTCTGGTTACAGTTTTTTTACACGATCAACAATTATGTAAATATTAAATAATATCAAAAGTTAAATTTATTTTGTGAATAAATCGTATAGTTACTATAAATTTATCTGTAATATTGTAAGTTTACCCTGGAAGATAAAGATTTAGTTTTTACCTTCCAGATGCTCGGTTCGTATACACATGTCGTAAGTCGTAACTATTCGCAAAATCGCAATATATTCAAAAACGTGATTTAAAATACTAATAATTTAATGTAAATTATACTATATATTGTCAAATCACATAATCCAACAAATTCAGACAATTCCTAAAAAAAAACGAATCAATATCAAATCCAATATACGTTTTTTATCAATATTTTCCATAATATTATAAAACAAGTGGATACTGATGATTTAAATGATATATATGTTCGGAAGACTTACGTGTTAGTAATTATTGTGTTTGTAATGACAAGATGAATTTTAAAGACCATACAAAAACTAAATTATTAATTATTTGACTGGTTTTTTTCTTTCGTTTATTCATTCGTTTGTTCTTTCGGTCGAAAATAAATGAAACGTTTAATTTTTTAATTACTCGGTAAGCGGTAACCGTGTAATGGAACATTTTAAAACGCGTATTTACGCAAATCCATTAACAACATAATAACAAGACAATATTAACAATATTAACGAGATACAAGATTTATAATAATAATTATTGTTTCTTAGTATTATATAATCTTGCCATATGCATTAAAAAAAATATTATAATCGTAAGAATTTAATATTATATAAATATAAACGAGTAGTTAATTAGCAATATACAAACCGTAAAAATATTTAATTTAACGCCCTTCTTTTTTTATTTACCTATAGTTATCAAAAGAAATAGGTATACTGTCTTCTAACAAGTGGTTTTAGAACTCTTTATGAATCACACCGGCAAGACGAAACAAGTGCGTACAATCAAAAGTCCTTTAAAAGGATTACCACAGTAACCGCATAATATACCATTATATACCATTATTCTATGACCGAAAAGATAACACCGATTAATTTGTAACCTGTATACCCGTATACGGTATATTATAAATTTATAACATATTTACAATTGCATTTTATGTCACTATATGAGTAAATAATGATGGGTGGAGTGGGAGGGAATTTAGAATTGTATCAATAATGTCATCAGTAATTATATTATATTATAGTAATTCTACAATATTATTATTAAACTAGCCGTGTCGATTTCGACTGATAACACTGTAATAAAAATAATAATAATAATACGATTGTATATTTTATAGGTGCGAAAAAGTATTGATACTAGTTTTTTATAAATAGTAAGATATAAACAAGGTATAAAACGAAAGGAAGAAAAGATCACGTTGATACTTTTTTCCCTTTATTATCATCCCTCCATACGTCTCGTTTATAGGTCGATAGTATATTTTATAAAAGAGCTGTTAAAAACAATTCAAACCGTACGATTTTTTTCGACAAAAAAAAAAAATTAAAAAATACGGGAAAAAATCATCAAACAATCTACTTATTTTTTTATTGTTAAATAAATACTATTTTGAATACCCGCCGCCGAAGTGTGTGTGATAACTGATAAATTTGTAATGTAGTAATCGTTTAATATTGTATTGTATTTAAACGATATCACTCGACAGAATCGCGTTCACTTTTTAGTTTTTTCACCATCGAGACCATTATTTTATATTTATTTTTTTTTTCTACTAACGTTAGATTACTTCAAAATATGATTTAAAGAATTACGATATTATATTATTTTATACTAGGGAATTTATATTTTATCTTCCAGAGAATATTATATTGTGTATGGTTACTCGTATATGGTTATATATACCTACCGCGGTATACGTATAGTTATAATTATGATTATGAGTGTGTCGACATGTATCACAAGATTTTAGATAATAAGGTAAATCCCATTGTATTATTGTTATTATTTTATTTTTAATCGATAAAAATTATATTACACACACTGCAGTATGTTCGTAGACAGAAATCATCGTGATTAATAGATTGAATATGACGTAGGTATACTATAGCTATTATATTTCTTTTATAATATTATATATACGTATAATACGCGAGATATATGTGTATTTATTATTATATTTGATTATTACAATAATAATAATAATAATAATAATAATAATATTAGTGTTTTAAATTCGAAAGAATTCACGAGAACGTCTAGACCGTAGAAGTAATAAAAAAAAAAATTAATTGTCTTTCTTCGTGAGAGATTTTAATGGAATTATTGTAAATATATATACAAGTATATACGTATATATTTTAATACTTTTTAGTTTTTATTTCTCGGTTGTATCAACGTAAATATTAAAATAATATAATATAACATCGTGTTTTTTTTTTTTTTTTTTTTTTGTCATATCAATATCATACTCCAGATTAAAAAAACTATAAATATAATATTATTGTATCGTTATCATAAAATTATAATTTTATTATTAAATTGTTATATTGTATTATAAAAGGAATAAAATTATTTCAAAAAATTAATAATGTCAAATTAAAAAGATCAAAACACTACGTAAATTTATATTTTTTGATTTTATTACATCTTGTTAATTTAATTATTGTTTTGTTTGACACTTGTAACGGGTATATAAATGAAAAATATTATGTATATAATACGACGTGCAGGACTTTGAACAAAATAATTCATTGTCGTTAACGTTTTCTAAGTAAGTATTTGTGTTTATTTTCGAGGGGTGCGGCAATAGGTTATATTGTTATAGTAAATCGTTTAATGGAATTGGATAATAGCAAGGAGTATAGGTAACCTATAAGTACGGTGATTAGTGATTTCCTTGTTTTTCTAAAATAACGACGAAAGCTATTAATTTTTTTGCTTTTGTTACCATATAGTCCGTAATAATAATGATATTAATTTTCGAACTCTTTAAAATTAGTTATTATAAATAAATTAATTTATATACCTAAATGAGTAATAAATATTATACAAATATGGAAATAAAACAGTTTTTTTTAGAATATCGAGGGGATGGACTCTGAGGTCAATTTGTTTCGACGTAAAAAAATGATAAGTGAGATGCGAAATCAAGATCATTCACCTGTATAACATATTTAACTTTTTAAAACGCTTCGCGTACGAAACTAAGGTTAGGTTTTAATAAAATTTAAATACAATTTTAAGATTTTAATAAACGATTTTTAATATTTAATATGTATATTATATAATATTATACACGTGTGAAAAAGGATTTTCCGAACGGATTTTGATACAGAATGTTTCGCGAGTCGCGACCACCCACACGCGCGCTCAAAAGGTTCCCGGAGATTTTGTGCATACCGCGTGCCACCTTTTTCACTTTTGCCGGTAATATATTTTATTACCCGAGAACCACCGAGCAGATTCTTGCCAAACGGCCTTCTAATTAGACGGGGTTTTAAATGAACTGCCCTATACTTTATACTATACGTATATACGTATAGGTATAAACCGCCTCCAAACTGTGGTATATAATATTATATAAAATTATAAACATGGTTACGCGTGTGTGTTTGACCGCGGTAAGTCCAGAAAAGATTAGGTGCGTTGTGTTTATATATATTATATAAATTATTATAATAATGTTTACACGGCAAACTGTATTTATTATAATCTTATTCAAAAATTGTGTTTTTTAATTTTTTTTTTTTAACACGCGATATCGTTTTACTGTATTATATCATATTATTATTATTGTGCAACGTTATAAACGCCGAAATTAAAATTAAACAAAATACGTTGGTATTGAAAAATCTCTTCGGAATCCAAACGACAATATTATATGTTCTTTCGGAATATTACGATGTATACAAATTGATATGGAAAAAAATTCTATAATTATAAGGTATACTGTTGTCATTATATTATTACATTTATATATACGATACGAATTACATGACAAGTAATAACGAGAACTTTTTATAAAATATTATTACATAATATTATGTTAATTTTTTATTTTTATAATATTATCGGGATAGTGTTTTGACAAAAAACATGAAATTTCATTCACGGTCAGATTATTACCATCATTTAGTATTTACGTATATTAGCAGGATATTATATATAGTACGTATTATGTACCTAATATTATAATAAACATATTAATTTCAAACTTAATAATTACACTGACTTTACATTTACTAACTTATAGAAGTCGGATTTATTTATATATTAAACACAAATTAGCGCGAGTTTCAGTTTTAATGGTTCGTATACCGTGTACACAATAAGACCGTATTATATCTAATCATAATTATTATTTTATGCTTAAATGCGATGTTAAACAACGTCGATTGTAGGACAGAAAATCAAATTTTTAAATTAAAATATTACCGTATTTTAAATTTATACGTATTTAAGACGTTTAAAATGTGTAAAAATTATTAATTATATAATATATTATTTTATACCTATTTATGATATTATTACACTTACTCATAAATATTGTTATCATTATCCACACGGATTAAATTATATTTCTTAATTAATTTTAATTTTTATCACATAAATAATACGTATATATTAAATTAACGTTGCATTTATAAAATATAATATCGACTATTTTTATAATAACTAATATAATATTTTAAGTTTGAATTTTTATCTAAACTTTAATTGCAATAAATAATATAATAATGTATTGATGTAAATGAATTACACAACACAATATGCCTTGGTCCGTATTAATTGAATGTAAAATGTTTTACGGTTTTCTTTTCGACACGAATGACTATATAAATCTCACGTCCTCGTTTCTCAAATAAAATAACTAAAAAATACAAAATATTTAATGGGTACTTCTTTGAAACTCGTTATTATTACCTAACATAGACGTCATAATACTTACTAATAGGAATTGTTGTTTTACATACGATCGAAAATTGATTTTGTATAAAATGAGCGTTAGGGGGTCATCAATAATATATAGAAATATTTTCCAGTTTTTCACCATATGTATAATATCTAATTATTATAAATTATATTCAAACGGTAGATTTTAATTTTAGCCTAATTTAGCGTTTGATTTTAATATTATTATTAACGTCGATAATGAAGTTTAATGGAGTGAAAATTACGCAATTCATTGATAATAACACAAAAATAGATAATAATAATAATATACTCTCCTCGTATACACGCTAACCGTTTGATACGAATATATTACATAACATATTATATTATAATATTCTGACGTTCGGTTTTTTTTTATATAAATAATTTTGTCATCGTGTTTGGAGAAGAATTAACATTTTTGGTCCCTCTTGTATACATTTATCATTATAAAATCATTAAAACCTTTTCTTTCCCCCTAAACCTCCTCCTCATCAGTTAGTTGGCTGCAGAGCACACATACCTGTGTATATATTTTAATAGCAAAACGAATAAAATTATAATAATAAAAATTAATATTTAAATAAATTATAATTTCTTCTTTTTTTTATGATATTTAGGTGCACGATGGCATAAAAATAATAAAAGTCATTCGTACACACATATTATATTATTGTATGTATTCGCATTTTTTTTTTTTTTTTTTTTTTTTTTTTGGCCGCACGCAGCATTTTTGTTTTAGTTTCAGTCTGAATAATATCATTATTATTATTATTATTATTATTATTTCACGGGGCATTATCAACTCGCGATATTTTTTATGCTCGTACGGTCACCCCTGTTTTGAACACAGGCCGTTCTTTAAGATTTACGACCGTTTGAAATCGTTCCCTTTCGCGTATATACGCACCTATATGTGTTATATTTTATATATATATATATATATATATATTGTAACGACTATATATATATATGCGTCGGTATAAACGCGCACACGTTTATATATACAGTGCGTTTTAAAAAAGAAGATTTCGTTTCCGTTTTATTTTTTTCGCCATTTTTGACCAATATATTAACGTAATACGCGAGTGGTTCTCAAAATATATAATATAATTACATAATACATTATCAACAGTAATCGCTATATACATATCTATATAGAAAAACATAGTCGTCAATAATTATACCTGCAGGCATAGCACAACCTAAACGCGGCTGGTAACCATATTTTATTTTACTCGTAGCTCGTCAAAATTCGGATTTGGAACGTTTGTTTTTCGACGCTTAAATCGCATACATGAAAGACATTATAAAACAAAAATGTTCGACTACTACTATAATATATGTATACAGGGTGTAACAGGTCTATCTGACAATTGCAATAACTTTTTTTCTATTCATTTTTTTTAACTTTTTTTTTTTTCAAATAAATACTGAGCCCTTGCGCTACAATACTGTCGATTTCAAATATTTTTTTGTACTTGGGAAACTCAAATTTGAAAATTTAAAATTTAATTTTACCATTTTAAAAGAAAATCAAAATAGCCATTTTGTAGACCGGATTTTTAGAAAAATTATGGTATTAAAATATCTTCTTAAAGTTTGGTCATTTATTTCTTATGATTTTTTAAACTTTTTGAAAATGTGAATTAAATTACTAAAATTATTGGTACAATTAATATTGTACGGGTCTATCAAATAGTCGGTGATTTGATTAACTTTTCCATGAAAGCATACACTTGATTAAAAATATTCTATTCATATTAACACAGAGTACATACAACTACAGTTGAAAATTAGACAATCCCAACGTTTATCATTTAGTTATGAAAATTATTAGCTACATATTACGTGTTATTATGTTTACGTCTTTACTTATTTTATAAAATATAAATGTAAGAACTGATCAAATAACTAAATGCACTATAATAATTAATGCATTATAGAATTTTTTTATTATGTATTGTTTCTTATTACCTATATTTTAAAAATTTAAATAATAAATATAATTAAAACCCTATAATGATATAATCTAATCTGTGATATTATTAAGGTATAAAAGTGTAAAAGTGTAATAATTCGTTATAACAACATAACTTAACAAAACACAATAATTGAATAGTAATAATGAAATTATTTTTACAACAATTTGTGTTACTAAGAACAAAAACAGAAATGAAAAAAGATTTAATTAGCTACTTCGGTTTATTATTGATATGTAAGTAGGTACCATTTATATTAAAATAATTATTATTTTCATTTCTTAATAATATTAATATTTATTTAAATTGGTTAAAGGTTCAGTCAAAATGAGAACTACTAGAATGAATATTTTATACATTATAATGTATGATGTACCTACTACTCATAATTCAATTTCAGTGATATCATCAATATGAAAAATCTGTCTATTAAACATATAATATTAACATTAATATACCTGGCACCAAAAAATGAATATTATGCAGTTTTGGTCTATTTTTTTAAAAAAAAAAAAAACTAAATTATCTTATAAAAAATATTTAACAATAATTTTGAGGCTATCATAATTATGTATTTCCTCACACACTAGTTATACTTGTATACCTTATTACAAATAATTTGTTATAACTTTTAAGCATTTAAATATCTAAATACTTATTCAAATTGCACATAACTTAGTCAACAATTAATAAAAATATAATAATATTTAACAGGTAATATCATTACCTACCTAGATATTTTTTATTTATATACTGTTTCAATATAATTTTTTTTGTTTGAGTATAAAAATTAGAATGTTACACTTATTAATGTATAACTTATTTATACCAGATACCTACGCAATTATAATTTCATTAATGTTAAATTTGCACATTTATTGTTAAGTAAAAACATACAAATATTTTTAAGGTAGGTAATTAAATAAAATCAAAATAAAATTGTTACATAAAAGTACATTAACAAATTTACAATGTAGACTGTGGTACTTGTACCTAATAATTGTGATTTGCTAAAAATCTAATTAGACTTTAAAATAATATGGCATATTAATAATCAAGTTAATTATTTTAAATCACTGGAAAAAATATATTATACCTATCATAGTATCATGTTTGTGTTTCATTAATGATATGTTGTCTTTAAGAGAATAAATAATAATATACTGACTGACATAGAAATTCAGTAAATTTATATTACAAATGTTATATTAATATAATATAGGTATTTTAAATTTTTTAATATAATTTGATTTATTTATTAAATAACTTATTGATATATTCTTTAAATTTCTATTACTTACTATACATTTGATTTTTTTATGTTATTAAATTTAGCTATGTGCTAGTTTGATACTACCCTATTATTTGTTAGGTATATGCAGGGGTTAAAGTGAGGGGGGGACTCCTACCTCTGACAGCACAAAAAAAAGCGTCCCCTTTAATCAACTACTTAAAAAGGTTCGCTGGAACGCTAGATAACAAAGTAATAAAGTGATAATTATTTGTTTTATTAATTATATGCACCCATTTAGAAAAATCTTGATTTTTGATAAGTTTTCTAAAGACAATATATAAATACATATGTATTATATTTTGTTGTAAGGTTCTATCACACTATCGGTTAGGTTATAGGTAGGACTTATATTATTCTTTAATATGTTATATATAATTGTGTTAATTTATGGTTTTTACATTTTATAAAAAAAACATGGAACGCTCAAAATTTCTATGGTATTTGAGTCCCCCCTGCACTTTTTTCCCACTTTAACCCCTGGGTATATGATATTAAGTAGGTAATATATTGTTTTCCATTGAGTATTAATTAAGTTCTTTAAAACAATTTGAAGATTATTATATATATTACATAAATACTCTGCTTTGCAATCCGTTAAGTAATATTATAATATTTTTTAATTTTGTTTTTATAATTTAGTTAATCAAATTGTTAACTTGATGTTGGTACCTATATTAATTTAAGTGTATTATTATGTATTTATTAGAAAAAAATTATATTCCCTGTTGAGGTTGATTCCATTGAGTTTATTAATTAGTTTTAAATAAAAATGTATAAAATATTTATCTATTTATTGTAATAATATTTTAAAAATTATTAATTTTTCTTAAATATTACATACCTATTTTTAAATACTACCATTATTATTTTTATTTTATTTAATATTTATTATTGTAACTTATACTTAAATCTGTATATTTTGTATTAATATTGTATAAATACCCTTATTTTATATTAATTTATTATATGTCTTAATATTAAATAATAAATATGTAAAAATATTATTCTTTTTTACTTTTTTAATTATCTTAATATAGGTACAGAATTAGAGAACTGCATTTAGCATTTGCACTAAGGTGTAGATATTTTTATTTATTTATTTTATATTTATTATTTTATATAAATGTATTATAATATAAGGTATTAATATTAAATAATAAATATACACAAATGACAATTATTCCTTTTTTATTAATTTTCTTTAAAAATAAATTTTTTATCACATGGTTGTGATGATAGTGGTGTAATATTGTCATTCAATTTTCCCTATATTTCCTTATCTTGTTAGAAAATAATCCTTATAATCCTTTTACTCCTTATAATTATTTGAGTTTTGGAAATTGATTAAATCACTAGGTATAATTTTTACTTTATATTTAAAATACATTTTGTTTCATACAAATTTCTTAAATGTTTCACCACGAGTTCAAAATATAATAATTTTAATGGAGAATTATAAGGTTTCTATTTAAGAATTGCTTGACATCTAAGATGCATTAAAACAAATAAGTTTAAAGAAAATCAATTACATAAATATGTGCCTATAATAAAATTATTTTATGTTGTTTCAATCTTATAGTAGTTATATCAGACAAAAAATATAATTAAGCTACTTGAATGTGAGATTATTAATAAAAAATGATGAGTTTGAGTTGTTTTTTAAAATAATAATCATAATTTCATAATATATTTTAATATTATCTTATTTATTCTTACTCTATCGTTACTCAAGTTAATGAGGTAAAAGAAATAGACTGAATATAATACATAATATAATAATTATTATATAATAAGTTTTAACATGTTTGATATAGATTAAAATGCGTTTAAAAGTATTTTTACACGGCTGTTTCCTCATGGGAAACTGTTTCAGATATATCTTACTGGCTAGACTTGAATTTTTTAAAGCCTGACCATAAATTAAATGCATATCTGTATACTCAACAACACTATAAAATTGAGGCATAATGGACAACTTTTCAAAAGAAACAATGAATTAAAAGTTTAAAAATTATGTATAATGAACAAAATATGAAAAATTATAATTTTAAATTATTTTGTAAACATTGGAAAAATGTGTATTAAGTTTCCTTATCATGTGAAATATATAGAATATATTAAATATAAATTATATTGTTATTTAATTATTTTCCCAATTCTATATCTTACTTATATCTAATATACCAAATACAAATTAATAAAATATTGAATTTATGTAAATTTGCATTTTTGCACACTTGACAATGGCCAACATTGATTAAAATTTATCAATATAACTGGGACTCATAATAAATATCAATTTAATGATGTAAGCGATAACAAAAATCTTGGAATAAAAATTAAATTTCGATCAGCCATTTAATTAATAGTGTTATACAATAATATTTGTTATAATTTTATGTGGTATACAATAAAATTCTTAACTTTTTCACAAACTTTAAAAAATCGTAGAAAATAAATGGGTCAACCTTTATTAGAATTTTAAACACTAATATTTTTCTAAAAATCAGGTTTACGAAATGGCTATTTTGAAATTTTTCTTAAACAATAAAATAAAATTTTAAATTTCCAAATTTGAGTTTCCCAAGTACAAAAAAATATTTGAAATCGACAGTATTGTAGCGCAAGGGCTCAGTATTTATTTGAAAAAAAAAAAAGTTAAAAAAAATGAATAGAAAAAAAGTTATTGCAATTGTCAGATAGACCTGTTACACCCTGTATTATATAAATTAACGTTAACGACCTCGTGGATTATTCGATCGATCTGTCGTCACCGGGTGAATCGATTTTCGTATACGAGACGTAGTGTACTAGACCTGAGTAACAATTATTATTTACCTTTTTCCTTTTCTTTATCCGTGACAAAATAAATATATTATATATATATATATATATATATTATTTTTTTAGTAAAATTCGTATATGATACGGTCAGCAGTGCAGCCCCAACCCAATGTATTTGTATACTTTCCATATGTGTGTACTCGTAGAGTTCTCGGTTATTTGTTATTGGTTGTTTATATGATAATAAATTGTATGCATGGGATGTTAGTTGAAAATACGATTTGGAGAACTTGGATTATGACGAGGTCGCGTATCAGTATCACTAAGATCAAAGTTGTTGGGACATTACCAATAATATATACTCTTGTTTTGTCATGCCTTTATTCTTTTGCAGGTTACTATATACCTAAGTATTCAATATTTTATCTTAAATATTTTTTTTAATTCAGTCAAGTGAATATTATATAAAAATTATTGTG
>JAIUCT010000007.1:26102550-26149369 GCA_021307375.1 Tetraneura akinire | reverse complement strand
ATAATAATAATAATAATAATAATAATAATAATAATAATAATAATAATCTGCAGTGAAATGTCTCCGGCAGTACCGATAATAGTTACGCGTTTAAATAATATTTAAATAATAATAATATATTATTATTATTTAACAAATAGTTGAAAAATGTGCGTGATCCGAACGGGAATAGGTTAACGGTATATCGTTATCTACGCGCGAGTGTGTGTAGATAGCGCGGCGAGATCTGCGGATTTGTAAACGGTTAAAAATAAAAAATAGGCATAACCCCGATAAATTTGTTTCTTCGATAGGTATACGTTTTCTCTGGCTGTATATCGCCGATAAAATGTTTTTCAGGTGAACATTTTTAATAATATATGCGCGCAACGACGATAAGGTCCGGGGCGGCGAACGCTCGTCCGATACATAAAAAAAAGAGCGACGATTCAATCTTTCCCAATAATTCGTACTTTTCAATACTATAAATTTATAATCATAAATTACGCTGACAAAACTACAAGAAAATCGTACGAGTACGCGGATACCATTTTGTCTTTTTCTTTATTTTAGTAATACGCATAAGGTAACGGATTTTTTTTTTTTTACTCGCTCTTCGAAATTATCGTGAAGATTTGTTTTCTATTTTCTATTAATGCGCGCCGTTTATAATACTTTAAATTTTTCTTTTCTTTTTTTGCGTTCGCGATTTGTTTTTTATGAAACATATTATAAAATATTAATCGATATTTAAAATCGTATCAAACCAGATGTGCGTATGTGTGAATAAATCGGCGCGTTAAATTTATATGTTGTCGGACAAAGGGTTTCTGGAGTTTAGACGCCATGGAATCACGTTTTTATTATTATTTTATGACAGCGGTTAACTACTGCAGAGTAAAACGGTTAGGTTCTTCTGGCAAAAAAAAAAAACTTTATTTTGATAATATTAGTAACAACATCGCAATAACAATAATAAAAGATAAGAACGACGGATAAACAGGGTGTTTAGTGGGGCTTTAATTTTTATAACGTTTTCATTATATTATATTATATATTAAGTTGAAATCCGACTCCTCGCCGCGAAGATAAAATTAAGTATCTGACGAGGCCACGAGAAGCCTTTTATAAACCGAGTCGTCTACCCGGTTTACAAGTTTATAATAATATAATAAATATGACACATTTTCGTGCATAATATTACGAACATCAGAACGTTCACTTTTATTCGATATACGCGTATTCCGCGGGTCTTATCTCTTATGATTGTCGGAAAACTCATCCGAAACGTTTAGTTTATCAATATAAAATCACGAATAAAAATATTAATTAAGAAATATTAATTAAAATTATACGTAATAATAAAAATTTGTAATCGGCGAAAAAAGTTTTTCAATCCTAATGGAATCTGCATTTAAATAAAATTAAAAATAAATAATTAGTATGGGTAGAAATTTATAAGACCGAAATTAATATAATATTTTGACCGATTTGATTTAATATCTCTTATTCATTGCAACTACACATATCATAATAATAATAATAATAATATAGTGTAACCCGTGAATGATACTTTAAGTCTGTCCACGACCCTTTTTGGCGTCCGGAGTTTAATCGCCGGAAATGACTGGAAATCGAACGAAACTTTCAAAACTGCCACACCGTTGACGTATAACATTATAATATTTAGAGACCGGAACGTTTAAATTGACGAAATAGTTAGGTGCTAATAACATAATAATTATTGTATAGTTTAAAAAAAAAAAAGATTAATAATT
Organism: Tetraneura akinire; assembly: GCA_021307375.1. Classification (NCBI taxonomy): domain Eukaryota; kingdom Metazoa; phylum Arthropoda; class Insecta; order Hemiptera; family Aphididae; genus Tetraneura; species Tetraneura akinire. The sequence continues at coordinate 26,147,612 of JAIUCT010000007.1, read as the reverse complement.
TTGACCAATAGACAATAGTCGATAATGATTTAACGTTATTATATTTTTATTTGAAAAAATTTAACGTTTACTTTTTCAATTTAATTGATAACATCTTTTCGCGTTCTTCCCCTTTGTCAACAGTCTAATCGGTTTGACTTACCGTGTCATTTCAAACACCGTTTCCTAAAATTATCGCGCGCCATTATACAATTTATCACGCACACACCTTATAAAAATACCCCATGTAATAAAATACAACGCGCGTATATTATAAATCTTTACCAAAAGGGTGCGTATAATACATTCTGATTAAAAAACTATTTTATTATATTTTATATTATATATTTTTTTCTAAATCATTTTCCGTTACTATACTGTGGTATATTATATCGTCAAGTGTCTCCGATAAAATCACGGTCACGGTTTACGAGTTATACACCACTCGGTATAATCATTTTCGTACATAATTATAAGTACTCGTATTTTAAATTTGCGCGCTAAGACCAATTTATTATATTAAAAACACGTGTTTACGAACCGCATATACCGAACGATAGGATTTTTAACAATAATTAAGGCGCGTTATCCGAGTTAAAATGTTGACATCGAAATCGTCTCATATTATGTAATTTATTAAGTATATATGTATCTAAAGAAAAAAAAAATTACACGTAATCATCGTTACAACGGAGAAATTTGATTTTTATTATAGTTGTTGAGGTAATCATGGAACCCTTGATAAAAAAATAAAATTCTTTCATTGTAACGATGCCATGTTATAACTTTATATAAGTATAAATTAAACATATACTAAAGTTGAGCAGTCAAATACTTACTTGATTTCGTTCATTATACATTTTTGACAAATACTAATATAGGATTTTTAAAATAAAGAAAATTACGTATTTATTATGTAATATTATAGTGATAAACAATAAACTGATAACCGTATATAACTGATGGAAATGTCAATTATTTTTTTTTTTATTAAATTTCCGATACGTCATATAACCATATATAAGTGAAACTAGACTATTTCTTTAGAACAGGCCAAAATATACCAAAATTGTTCCCATAAAAAAAAGGTACCTACCTTAATAGTATATATATATATATATATATATATATATATATTGTTGTTGATACAATAATCGTATAGAGACGTATTTTGAATTGACATTTTATTAAACTTGAATTATTTACATATATTTTTTTTTTTTATTCTCATTCATAAATAATAAATACGACACTATAACTTATATATCATAAACAGTTATATTTTATCTTATTTCAATATTTGTACATACAGAAATTCTGTTGACATTAGGTCAGGCCTGACCCGCAGTTTCGCCTATGGTCATAACTTTATAATATTATAAGTATAAAATGGCTACTGTGAGTATAGTATAAAGTTCGGACATCAGAGGTGACATCGAGTACCTGTATAACATTATATACTTACTGTTATTTTCGTTGTGCTCGTGACGATGGACGATGACGAATTTGCAGGAGACGTTAGACTTAATAAATTTCAACTTTTACCTATACTGACTAGTGACTATATATAACCTCAAATATCGTACGTACTTGGTTTTTAGACCAGAACTTAAAAAAGTCATATTTTTATTTACGATATTTTCCTTGCTCGCCGTTACGTCTGACATATATTTACGAGCATTACACTTATAATACCTCCTACACGTCACATATTATTGTGTAACCTAGGTGGTGGTAAATACAAACGAACGGGTTTTACATAGTTTATCATATTATTATTATATACAATATATGCGTTTTTACTTTTTACGATGGTGGTCAACACAGTTAAACTATTTGTAAATATTTAGACGTCATTTTAACGTCATTTTGCTCGACGTTAGGTGTTTGATGTTTGCTCGAACCGAGGTTAGGTTATGAAAAATGTAAATTTTTTTCTCGGCCGAGTATAACAATTTATATATATATACTTACCTACTTTTTATCCAGTATACAATTTTATAATATTTAAGTACCTCCGCGAATACGAGCAACACGCGTGTCAGCGTATTTAAAAGTTTGTTAAATTTTAAACCCATAAAACGTACAAAATTATACATTATAATAATTATCATATATTATTGATGTGTTTTATACTTACTTAATAATGTAAAATACAACACAAAATGAGTACATAGAACACGGAGCAATATTTGATTTGGACCTATAACCCCGGCATTTTACCGTTTATCCAAACTCGTGCAATGGCCGACATAATATTCCGTTCTCGGATAGTTTTTAAATAAGATTGTGCTGCGTAATAACTAATAAAATACGATTAAGGGAGAAACCGCGAAGGGTTATACTTACATTATAAGAATTATTCCCGTCCCTTATAGTTGTTACATAATACACACACATGAATATAAAGACTACTAATTCAAAAGGTTTTTTTTTTTTTTTGATTAAATATCTACGAGATCTCATCGTAGAGTGGTGGCGAAAAAGAGGGATGCGTATATTATATATATAATATACAAAGTACGGAAATTGTTGAGAGAAGAAAGGTGAAATTCATACATAAGTGTGTGTGTTGTATGTATTCAATAGGTACTCATTTCGTGTAAAATTAATACTACTTACAATAACCGTTTATACCTTGAAAAATGAATATACAAATGCTTGTAATTTCTAATCAATCTTTATTATTTTTTGTTTTTATTTACACAAACTTATTGCTCGTTAAAACATTATGTAATAATTTTGCTAATTATTAATATAATATATATATATATATATTATATATAATTATAATTGTTAATGTTATATAATATACTTATATAATTTGTTTTCGATACCAAGTAGTATAGTAGTAGTAGTAGTAGTAGTAGTAGTAGTAGTAGTATTAGTATTTAGTTTTAGTATTTAGTATTAGTATTAGTAATAGTAGTAGTAGTTGTAATAGTAGTAGTAGTAGTAGTAGTAGTAGTTCCACAATGCCTACGAGGTACGTTTTTGTACTATCGATATTTGTTTTATAATAATTATAAATCAATAAACAATAATAATAATAAGAATAATAATAATAATAATAATAATAATAATAATAATAATAATAATAATTAATAATAAAACACTTGGCGCATAAAAACACATGGTATTAACACCGGACGAATACAAAAGTCAGAGGAAATATAACATAATGCATATTGTGACAAATAAGAAAAAAAACTTAAAAAATTCGCACCGAGAACAAAGGGCGATAAAAAAAAAAAATAATAATAATAATACAATTAAACTCGTTGTCTTGCGTCTCGCTAGAAAAAATGTAACATTTCTATTTTAACATAAAAATAATATTAATAATAATAATAATATATTCATATATAATATATAAAATAAAAATTGAAAAAAAAATCAATCGGTAAATATATATGTATTATATTATACTATCATACGTACATTTTATATCCATATTATATTATTTATATTATATATAATAGCAGGTACGAAACAAACGAATGTCATAGGTTTACATAATAATAATAATAATAATTCTAGAGCGTCGTCGTGTGATATGTGTTTACATATAGGGATATGTTTTTAACTAATGCAATATTTGGTACCCAAATTATTTAGAACAAAAAAAAAAAATCGTAATCATAATAATCAACAAAAGGATAAATACGTAATAATAATATAATAATAATTAATAATAATAATAATACATATAATTAATTAGGTATAGTATTTATAGAGATTGAGCCATCAACAAACGACGCGACAATATTGGAATTTCAATATATTATTATATTAATACATTATAATTTATAATTATACATGTCAATATATTTGTGGAGGAAAATAGGGCAGGACCGCAGGGGAATGATGTCGCAAAAACATATAATATATAATTAATAAATAATAATAGTAAAAAAAAGAAAAAAAAGAAATAAGAAAAATGCTTAATATAATATTTTAATGCCCACGGACTTGTTGGATTATTATATTATTATCGTTATGTACAACATAAAATCAAATTATAAATGTAACCGCCGTTTAGCACTATCGAAGGAGTTAATTTTGCGTAATAATAATAATAATAAAAAATAAATAATGTACTTAATGTCTAAATCGACCCCGCGGTTTAGATATTTATGTTTTTAAATAATAAAGAAAAGAAAAACTTAAAATTGGGAATTTATCACGTATACTCGTATTTACAAAATATTTACCTTCCGTCATTCTCTAAAACCGATGTTTCATATTAGAAAAAAAAAACCGCGAAACGCGTATAATCGTTATTTCTGTGCGCGGGGATTGGGGGTACGAGGAGGTAATTAAGGTTAGGTTAAAAAAATACGGGAACAAAAAAAATAATAATAATCGTAACACAATTTACAAGGGAATATATATCGTTAAATTATAATATTACGAATAATTTTTTTTTTTATCCGTCTCGGAATTATTACATTGCGACACGTGTATAAAATCATACGTTGTCACACCAACATTCGCTTCGGTCGAGCGAGATTTCAGCAATTTAAATATTATAATATATCCTATAATAATTGGTTAATATTTTTTATTAAAAATATTGTACATGTCGTTAATTTTTTTCAAAGAAAAAAAAATATATATATATAGCATTATTATATCATAATCACAAACAATAGATAAGAATTACGACTTACGACATATTATGTATGATACTGCTGGAGTCGAAAGCTGCCAGGAACGGGGTATATTATATTCAATATGATTACGAATAATGCACGTTTCTTTACACTAATCGTCGACGACCGTGGGTCGCTGATGCAGGTGCCTCAACTGGGACGACAGCCCGTAGTGACCGGGCTTGAACCAATTGGATGACGGCCGCTGCGGACACGGTAGTCTTCCTCCTCTTTTTCGTCTTCACCGTGGTACCGTCGTGCGTCTTCTCGTGGTGTCGCTTGTGGTCTAGTCGGACGAACTTCTTCTTGCACTGCACGCACTGGTACGGTTTTTCGGTCGAATGGCTGGATATGAAATGCCGGTCCAGGTCGTTTTTGAAGTTAAAACTTTTCGTGCAGACGGTGCATGGAAACGCTTTATTGCTATTGTTGTGTCGCAGCTCGTGCACTTCCAGCTGCTTGTGTTCACCGAACCGTTTGCCGCACAAGCTGCACCGAAACGGTTTATCGCCGCTGTGGAACCGTTGGTCGTGTTGCGTCTTGTAACACTTGTCCGTGAACTCCTTGTTGCACAGCTCACACATAACGCGCGTGCCCTTTCGGAACTTTTTGATCGATGCTGGCGGCGACATGTCCGCGACCGAACCACCACTATCGCTGACCAACGAGTCGTCGTCCGTGACTGTAGAATTGATGGTGACCGGGGTTGGCAGAGGTGAAGATATAGGCGTCATCACCACCAACCCTCTATATTGGTGATGTTGATCGAAACTCGAGTCCGGGCTAGCTGGAGACGCGTCCATGTTTCCGTTGTGTTCGGTCGTGTCGATTGGTTCATGTTTGATGTGTTGCAATAAGGGTCTCTGCATTTGTGTGGGAACCTGATGTCGATTAAGATGATGATGAAGATGATTATTGTGATGATGTTGTTGTTGTTGTTGTTGTTGTTGATGTTGCAGATACGACAGCATGGTCGGCGGAGACGTGGATGACGGTTGATAGTCCATATGTCGTTGGTATTGTTGTTGCTGCGGATTGTAACGAATACTGTACAACTGCCTGTGATGATCGTGATGTAAATGACGATTATGATGGCCGTCGCTATTGTCGAGCATAGTGATGTACGAATCCGTGTTGATAGTTTGTTGGATCATAGAAACCTGGGTGGTGTAGGGCAGGATGGTATCCGTGGTCGGGTGCCGGTATGCCGAACGCGCTGGTTGAATTACCGTCGACGGTCGGTGGCCGTGGTACGACGTGTCCGGGCGGCGGTGCTCCGTACGGTCCGCCTCCTCCATTTGGTCCGCCGGATAATTGCTGTTGCTGGGACTGTTGTTGTTGGGATACAAAGAAACCGGTTGGATCGCGTCCGTGAAACCTGCCGTACTGTTGTTGCTGCTGCTGCTGCTGTTGCTGACCGGCCGATGGGCCGGTAGGAATTGGGTTCCCCCCAAACTGTCCGAGAGGCTTGCTGTCAGGTTTGGGGGAGTCAGCTCTAAAAAAGAATCGGTGTTAAACGATGACGTGGACGAAACGGGACGGAAGTCAGTCGGCATCATCATGGACGACTGCTGTTGCTGTTGTTGTTTGTGCATGGATGACACGCCGCTGCCGTTTTGCTGTTGCTGCTTAAGCTTCTGCTGGGCAACGTACGCCGGGTCCCGGTAGGGATGATAGTGATGCTTCATCGGCAACAGCGCTGGATCCGGTTTGCCGCTCTGCTTCACCGCGTTCTTGTGCAACTGCGTGCCGTAATGCCGTTTCAGATGACCCGAGCTGGTAAACCACTTATCACAGGCCGGACATTCGTAAGTCTTGGCCCGTCGGGCCTCGTTCGACTTCCACGAACCGTTGCCCTTTGAACCAGAGCCAGACGTACCGCCGCCAGATTGTTGGTTCGAGTCGACCCCATAGGCGCTGGCGTCGAAGCTTGCCTGATACTGTTGCTGTTGCTGCTGCATGTCGGAGGGCGGCGATCCGCCCATCATCGTCGGCGGCGTAGTCGTCGTGGTAGTGACATTGTTGTAGTCAGGTGATAAGTGTTCGCCGGACAACGTGTTTTGTTGCGGCTGAAAGTAGCCGGGCCATTCGACCGCGGGAGGTGGAGGCGGTAGCGATTGCGTTCTGTCGTAACCAGGAGGTACTACGACGCCGCCGCCGTGCTGCTGCTGCTGCTGCTGTTGTTGCTGCTGCTGCTGCTGTTGCTGTTGTTGTGACATGACCTGTTGCGAGTCTAAGTCCAGGATTTCGGTTTCCACCTTCGGTGACACCTGCTGTTCTTTGGCCGCGCACAAGCCGCATAATTTCTTGCCGAAATGGTGGCCGCCGCCGATCAGCGACATTTCGACGTAACACCGGTCGCACCGTTCCGTAGGCATGGCGTGCGTGACGCCCGCCGAGTCGTAATAGAAGCCCAACCTGTCCGGGAACATGGTGTTTTTGTACGAGGGTATGGTGCTAACGGGCGGTATGGCACCCGGCAGCTGGAACGAGTGCGGTCCCGTCGCCATCGAGTGGTACAACGGGAACTCGGACGCGTTGCTTATCTGCATTTCCATGATTACATGTGCTGAAAACGAAATAGAAAACAAACACGAAACGCTGGTTAGGTTAAAAAATATTAAATAAAACGCGCAATATTTCATTATACAAATTATATCAATGGGATACCGAGGTGTGTGATATTATGTTATAAAAAAAAAAAAAAAAAATATGTAAATTAACGTAATTATAATTATTGAAAAAAAAAAATTCCTAGAAAACGAGCGGCTATTATGAAAATATTATACGAACAAAAATAGTTTATATCGTATTTTTTAATAATTACAATAATGACTTGTGTTATTTAATCGCGGAATATTATAAAATGCTAATGATTGTTTTAATCGCTACGAGAAATTTTCTTTTTGGGGGGAAAAAAAAAAAATAGAAAACGTATACGATTTAATTTCGATACACGATACACGACGACGACAACGACCCCTACGAACCGCCCCGCACTGCACGCTTAAGGTGACCACCCGCGGTGACAAGTGCACACGATCCGTGTAATTTACGTACGTACACAAGCGCACGCCGCCGGCCAGTCCGTTCCAATTAATCGGATTTGCCCACTCCCCTTACCACACTGGTCAATTGTGCGACAAGTGTAACTGTGACGCCGCCGACAAGAGCACGTGCTGTTATGCTAATAATGTCGCTAATATTTATTAATAACGATATGGAAAACGGCCGGTTAATTTTCGGGATCAACGATCGTACCCAATCGTTTTACCATAATATAATACTAATAAAAATAATAATAATAATAATATTTTTTAGTAGGTCGCGGATTCGAAGATAATAGAAAATAATTATAAACTATTTTTATTTGACGTTCCAAAATATTCGAATATCAAAACGAAAGCCTGTTGTATTATCGTTATTTTATTTTTTGTTTTTTTTTTTGTTTTTATCAATTTCGTCAAATCATATTTTGATACGGAAATAATAACGATAATAATACGGACGCGCTTTCGCCGAGTGCGACTTAACGTGCCGCCGACTGTAATAAAAGACACACGGTGTGTCAAGGTCGGGGTCGAGCAATAAAAACTTCGAGACGTTCGCGAGTCGCGACGACGACGAGCGCGCGCCGTGTATTTACTACACGTTCGGGCGGCGGCTCTCATCGTCATCGTCTCGCCGCCGAGTATTTTGTTTTCATCTTTTCGCGATATTATCGTACGGGTCCGTCATCACTAACCACGACCTAACCGGGGGAACCGCTGAGGTCATTGTCTCCCTCTAGGATTTTTATACAATGTCTACGATTTTTATACAATATTATTTTATATTTCTACCACGCGAAAATATCACATATTATTATTTATTTAAGAAAAATAGTAAATCACTATGAGTCACGGATACGTAATAATAATAATAATAACTAATAAGACTCGTAACGTCGTACTTTTCACACACGACGACGTTATAATAATAATCCCAGTCGGTTAGTTTATGATTCATACATATTTAATCGGTTAATCGGAGGATGAAAAACGTTAAAGAAAAATAATATTATAATATCAACTAACAAAATGCGAGTCACGTTAAACTAATAAATAATTAAAAATAAATAAAAAAAAAAAAAAGTATAAAAATGTATTATTAAATTATTATTTTATACGTACGGGGCGAGAAAATAAATGGGTTATATTCCATGACGGCGGTGTGGCTCGCGGTCGGTTCCGCGCCAAAACGTGTTCGGACGAAAATTCAAAAGTACACGAGAGTATAAAACTATAAATTACACTGTGTAAGTATATCGTTTTTGCACTGGTATAAAAAAATAAAATTTAAATAAATATTCACATCGTTATTGACATCTCGACGATACGACACTGACGGAATGACGATTTCGAAAAAAACCGTAGCGAGAGCTAAGAAACAATTTTATTCAATTTAATTTCGGAGACTAGAACGCCGCTAACCAACGGACGAAAGCTTCCGTCACGACTGAAGAAGTGAAGACACAGACACGTTTTCCGGACTGGCATAATGACGAAATAAAATTGACAACGACACCGGTGTGTTGTAGTTATACCGTCTATTTTTATATTCGCGTTGTTATCGTTTCGCGCGTGCACGCGACTTCATCGCAGCACAATATAAAACCGTAATTATTATTATTATTATTATTATTATTATTATTGATTAAACGATTGGGAAAAATATTATTACCCGTGCGATTGTCACGATCTCTTCTCGTCAAGAGCCATTATAATAATAAAAATAATAATAATAATAAAAATAATAATAATAAAAATAATAATAATAAAAATAATAATAATAATAATAATAATAATAATTATAATAATAAATACCGGAATCTCTTATCGGCGAACACGCGCGGTCGTACCTACCTACTTATTTTCGTCATCGTAATATCATTACGATAATTTATTATTACCTATTAATAATTGCGCGTTATATTATATTTTTCAATTTATTTTTTTCATAACGATTCCTTATTGAAATAATACCCCAATGAATCAATATAATAATAATTGTTATTTTATACTCACGGTATTAGCTGGTTCGTCGTGCGAGCACATGAGGATCAGCTGAGCGTACTGTCGTCGTCGTCACCGCAGTCACGGTATCGAAATTAGTGGTGGTAGTAATGTAACGACACTGACGGTGGCGGTTTTGCCGCGCGCTAGCCGTCATCATCGTAGCGACGTGGTCGGCGTGACGCCGGGCGGCCGTCGGTGGTCGAGCGGAACGTTGACGCGTTTGCCGGGTGAAAATGACATCGCGACGGAAATTTACGACGACGACGACCGATTATATTATTATTATTATTATTATTATTATTATTATTATTAGGAGAAAAACAAAATGAAATTAATATTTAATAATAATAATATCTCGGTCGGTCGATTTGCGATATCGACACAGATATGTTTTGGCGGTCGATTTTTATTATTAAATAATAATTCGAAAATAATGTTCGATAGGATAAATGTATAGAGATAGAGATAAAAAAAAAAAAACTCCCTAGAGAAAACGTGCACGTAAATATTTTGATTATGATAATAATATTTTTATTGGTTCGCGAAATAACGCGTCGATGTGCAGTGCGTGCCGGTTGCGCGCGAAGTGATGTGTGAGCGGTATATGACGAGGACGCGGGATTGCCGGCGCGACGTAGATACGACGTTCGGAGCGAAATATCGCGTGTGTACGAGTGGCGAGCGAGCACGCGCGGCGAGTGTGTGCGTGTGAGAACGTGTACGACTATTCCGTTGGTAGTGGTGGTGGTGGTGGTGAGTGCGCGCGTGTGTGTGTGTGTACGACGGTTACGGCGGCGGCGGCGGCGACGACGACTACTACGACGACGACGATGACGACGACGACGACGACGACGACGAAGAGTGGTACGCGCACCGCCGACGATAGGGTGCTACGTGTGCCACGGGGGGAAACATGAAACGAGTGCCGACAGAGTGACCGAGAAGACTGAAAGTTTCGAATGCCGCCGACGGTCCGCGAGCGTGAGGCGGCCGACCGAACGCGCGTATAACGTATATAATATAATATACATATATAAACGTATAATAATATAGGGGTTGGTTGTTTGGCGAATGCGTGAGGGGAAAGAGCGAAAGGGGTTTATCGCGTCTGTGTGTGCGTGCTTCGAAGGTGACGGCGGCGGTGGTCACGCGGGAAGGGTTGTCGTCCGCTCGCCCGATGACCACTACGGTATATATAATAATAATACATACGAGGCAAAAACTTGCGCGCGCGCGCATATTACGTAACGGCGGGTTAGGGGTAGGTAAAACGACCCTCTGACGGCGGCCGGACGTACTACCCGGCGGCGATCGAGGCGAATTCCTGTACACGTTATGTATATATATATATATAGTCTTTCTCCTTTTCTCTCGTTATACATTCGCACACACGGGGCAGACTTTCTCTCGCCGTCTTCTCTCTCGGACACACGCACACATACACACACACGTGTATAATATAATATTATGTATAATGGCAGGGAGAAAAGCGCTCAGTTGTGTGTGTGTGTGTGTGTTGCGTGTCGTTCTCAGATATTCACACACACACGCGCGCGCGCGCGCTCACGTATATAACGTCCGAAAATGCGAATAGCTTCCGAGAATAATATTCATCCTCCCTTCGTCTCGTCCCTTATATACGCAAGTCCCGTCGTCGTTTCTATATACATACGTATATATACATATACATATTATATATATATATATGTATTATATACACGCCGCGCTGACCGCCACGACCGTCCGCACGACGCCTCCGCAGCTTTCGCCGCCACCGCTGGACTATACTACGACGACGACGACGACGACGAAAACGACGACATTGGCGACTACGGCGGCGGCGGTAGCCGTGTGCGGGCCAACTTCTCGCGCGACAACGCCGCAATACGCGCGCACACACGCGCGCGCATAATAATATATTCTATATATTAATTCGGTTCAATCAATGGCTAGCCGCCGCCTCGGCCACCTCGTCGCGGCCAACGTTCGAACGTTCGGTGTGTCCGTCGCCGCCGCCGCCTCGCAAAGTCCGTCCGGCGACGGCGGTGAAGGAGGCGGTTTTTTTATTTTTTAAATCTCTGTATCGATCGCGCGTGTATAATATAATGTAGTGTGTACGGTGGCGGCGGCGGCGACGTATATGCAAAACGGACGGACCGCCGGCCGGACTACGACGACGACGACGACAACGACGACACCCTTTGCCCGGGGACGGTCGTCCGAAATAATAATAATAATATACCCCAGTGAAAATATCAATTTTTTTTTTTTTTTTTGTATTCGATTTTTTGATCTTTTTCATAATATTATTTATGAATATTATGATCGTATGTACTTTGGTTTGAACAGTCTTTTTGTTTAAAGAAAATAATATTCTGATCGAAAAACTTTAGACATTTTTCGCGCGAAAATAATAATATAATATTATCGCCTTGTATCGACTATATATTATTATTTATTTATTTATTATTATTATGGCGCTTATTTTTTCATATCTGTCTAAAAATACGATTGTATACGAATTTTATATTAATTCACGTACACAGTTTTTTCCAGCCTTTTTCGTCTACAATTTATTTATTTTTCAAACGTTAAAATATTATGTAAACCTAACCATTCCTTTGTTTTTTTTCTTATTTATGCTTGTCTTGTACAATTTTAAATTATTTACCGTTTTTGCCTTTTTGAACATTAAACGCAATATTGTTTAATCTAAACAAATTAACAGTTTGTACATTTCGCGGCGAATATTATATGAAATATTAAACGAGCAGTGCGGATATTCAACTGCTCTAAAATACTTTTGAACTCTGCAGTTATTCATACATTACGCCTAAAACATAATTTTATATATTATTATATAATTAATATTAAGACGACTGTTCGTTTAAAGTTATCGTCATATTTTCTTTTCTGGTTTACTTCAATACTTTTACTTGTCAAACTATTCAAATTTTAGAACGCCATTAATTTTTTTTTTTTTATTTCTTAAACGTCAAACCGAATTTGCGGACTTAGTATAAGCTATATTATATAATATCATATAATATACGTAATATTCTATACCTAGGTATATATTAAAGGAGGTGTTAAAAATATCAGTCACGATTTTTTATTTTTTAAAACAAATAATACTTACATTAAATTTACTTTATGTTTTTATCTTTTATCTTTTTAAAAAAAAATTCGGTTGGAATAACGTGGTTTGATTTTTCAACACCCCTCGACATATATACGACCGCCGATCGCTTCCCGTTGTATTTCTGTGTATCCATAACACATTATTATTGTGTATGACACGTACAATACGTTTGTGAATGAACGTTTTCGGACGCATTTAAACGTTTGTCATGTCTCTCGTACGTATCGCAAAAAAAAAAAAAAACGAAAAAAATATAACAAAAAATCCTAAACGTTTTTTTGTGCCGGTTATCGATGGTAATATAATATTTAAGGTACGTTTTAGGTATTTAACACATCGTTTTTATAACACGATGGCCAATACGTTAAATAGTAAGTAATTAAAAATGAATGGATAACGATTCATTAAGAAACGATTGCCGAAAGCGATTCATCAAGTAACTAATATGTTTTGGCGGGGGGGGGGGACTTTACAGTTGCGTATTTAGGATTTTGTCAAATCAGAATTTGGTAAAAAACAATATTATCTATCAAAAATTATCAGTAAAAATGATTAGGGGGAATTTTTATCCCCGTATCCCCCCGCGTAAATACGCTACTGGGAACTTTATAATAGATACGATATGTACCTATATAATATATAGAAGAAAGGAGCAATTTTCTTATCAAATTTTCAAACATAAAATTTGTATCGTTTCAAGGGACATTGTACTTGAAAAAATTTAAATTATCCAAAATAACGTTGAAATCATCCCTCTATGATTATAATTTATAAATGATAATATAATAGCAATGTATGTTTTATTGTCAAACGTATTTCAGTCGTTCGCTCAGAGTAATATTTGTCCCTCGACTGGTTTCCGATTTGTAATTAGATATACAATTATATTTATATAATATAATAATTGTCCGATTATAAAGCATTTCCTATCATAACCACCATTATGATGAACTGATGTTTTCGTCGAAATACGAAATTATCGAAATAACGATTACCGATTGATTTGTAACGTGAAGAGTTTCGTCGAAATCCGTTTATTACATAAATACGAGATAAATTGTGTTTCGTTTAAATAGATATATTTCGAATTTTCCTAGCCCTTTTTATCATTAATTAAAAGAACTAATTATGTACCTCTATTAATTAAAAAAACAAATAAAAAATAAACGGTATACAATAATAAAGTATTTGTGTTTACTACATAATATTATTGTTTATAACACTTTAAAAGATCTACGACAGTTTTAGTATATACTATGAATTTAGAATAAAAATCTGTGGGGGGGGGCTAACATCGGCGGTAAATTTGGGGATTATCCCCGTGACTTTTCTTATATAATATATAATAGGTCATTTTAATAGCGTCCTATTAAATTTTTAAATGACTTCTCTAGATTACATTATTCGTTCTTCTAGTTTTTCGCTGTATATACCTGGAAACCCAATCGACCGAAAATCTAAAAACTTCTAAAAACTTATATACGTATATACCACTGTAGAATTAGTATATTCAGTACGTTTAATTATAAAATAACGTATTTTAAACCTTTTTTTTTTTTATGTTGTCCGTGGTTCAATTTGGTCTTCGCGGAAATCGGGTAAAACAAAAAAAAAATTAATTAATTTCATATTTTTAAGCCAGGTAATTTAATAATATTATAATAATACGGTTTATAGGAAAATAATAATAATAATAATAATAATAATAATATTTAATAACGCCAAATTAATAGTTTTTTTTTAACATTGTAATCGAATGACGTCAGAAAATGATCGTTGTCGCAAGCGTTCGTGAAAATACTTAACCACTAGAGTCCCGGGGTTGTCTTTCGTCAAATAATTATTTACAAACAATCGTTTCACATAGAAACGACCACCGCTGATGTAATAGTTTTAGGTATAAATATAATATACATTTTATATAATAATTAATAGGGTTATACTATTATCATGTACAATGAATAAACGATAAAACTTAGTCAAAGGCTATACACTATCGGCCGTATTATCAGACACGGCCTTTTCTGATACGGCGGTAATGCAGCCTTTGACTTGGACTTACATATAGGGTGATCGTATAATATAATGATTGTATTATATCGTGTAAAGACGATTAAAATCGTTTGCGATTCCCACCGTAAGATATTATACAAAATTATATATTACGATCACTCTGTATCTGTATATTTTAATTAGTGAGTTTGAGTTTTGACAGTTTATTTATATAATATTGACATTATACTTTAAGGTAAAATAGCCATTTCAGTATTATATTTTAAATATTATTTTAAGAATCATTATGACACATTCGCTTTGAGATTATTAATGCAATTGAATGTCAACTCGACGGAACACCTTGTATTATGTTATGGATATTTGACTATAATCACGATATCAAAACTATTGACTTTAACTTTGGTTATGTATATTATTATTTTTTATTTTTTTACCACGGTATAATAATATATAACGTATTTGGTGATAGATATTAAATTTTTTTGTTTTTACGAGTTCTATAAGTTTATTTCTAAATGATAATAATAATAATAATAATAACAATAATAATAAAAACGTCTATTTTCTTCGTAGGCGGAAAAAGTACACTATAAAATGGTTTATATTTTACCATTAAATATATTATATTATTTACCTATGTACAATATTAATTTATACCATTAATTTTTATATACGTACATAGTTTCTTATTATTTCTTGAATATTTTTAGGAATCGAATAACTGCGACCAAAGCCGAAAATTTATCTTTCAAAAATCGTTAAAAAATTATCTTAAACGGTTTCGAACCAGGTAAGTATGTATGATATTATTAATATGGATACGTAACGAATTATTATAAATCTACGAAATGACACTGCGTTGGAAGTTAAATTATATTATAATTTTTTTCCTCGGGGATAACAAAAACATAATATAATAATATATGTACACCTCTAATGAAAATAATATCCTATATTATAGTTATATTGTATACGCGTTATCATAATCTATAATGTAGTATATTACATAGGTACCTGTATTATTATACCTAACCTAGTAAAGTAGTAACCAAGGTTACACCGTATAATTTTTTGATGTAGCAAAATATTACTTATTGATTTACCGCAACAGAAATATCCAAAATTGTATTTGTTTAAAATTATATATAACACGATGTTCTGCGACGCGTCCATCTATGCTGTTTTTAATATATGCGGATTAAAAATATAATTAAATTATCCACGACCGTAAAATATTGCAGGCTTGCAGTTAAAACTTGTTTAATTGTATTCACTATTAATTACTCGATTAATTATTAGTTATTTTTCTTAAAATATTTTTATTAACATTTTACGTTGTGTTTTATTATATATTAATATCTTATAAGTATTTTTTTTTTAATTTTAAATTTTAATTCCCTCACCCTCCGAAAAAAAATTCTAGATACGGATTTGAATTTTATTGTTTTATATATAGCAGCCGAAAAAATGGTGTACATTATAAATTACTTATATAAAAATTGAATATTTAATATAATTTATAATGTGTATATGTGCTCAAGTTATGGTCGGAGACCATCATGACGAGAACGGGACAGAGGACATTATATTATATAGTATTAAGTTGTATATATTATATTATATACATAAATATATATTATATACATTATACATATACATATACATTATATACATTATACATATACAGAGAGTGAGAGAGAAAACCGTTCGTAAATCGATACCGGCCATACGCATAATATAATTCTGCGGCCGCCCTTCACCGCCGCCGCCTTCGAGTCTCTTCGGCTCGCGTATATTATATTATTTTTTCCCAACCCTTCTCACCGTGTCGGACAGCATCCACCGTGCAGCAGCGGTCGAGGGGGATTTCGGCCTTATCCCATTTAAATGACCCGTTACGATATTCATTTTTCATCCCCCGTATAGAGGGTTGGACTTTGCGTATATATATATATATATATATACATATACGTATCCCGCGTTGAAAATTCCTGCAGTGTATATACGCCACCGGTCTGCATTATCAGTGGCGTCATACTATCGTTATCGCGCGCGTATAAAACTCGCCCATTATATACATATATATATATATAAAATATACGATACGTTTTTCGTTCTATATACCTTGGTACAGGTATCTAATTATAGATATACACCACGTTTTATATAATATATAATATGTCCAATGCGTACCTACGACGACGAATCGTCGTATATAATGTGAATATATTATAATGTGCCGTCTTTCGTCTATATATGTTGGTACGAGTAATATCGAAAATTTACTCTCGGTTCAGTATAATATACGATTTTCTTGTATACGTATGCCAAGTTATTTTCAGGGAGATTTTATTTTATAAGAGAAATTATGTACCCAGGTATTCACCTGGTATTAAACCTTCGGTTATTAAAAATTTAAAAAGGAAAATTTTAGTCGAAAATTGAGCATTCACCACGTATTATACCTATATATATATATATAATATAATATATTATTATTATTAATATTACGTATTACAATGTTATTACGTGCGCGATGCGATACGATTCGCCGGACTTGCGCCGCCCACGCTACGAGTGCCAAGCCACAAAATTTTACACGATGCTTATGCATAATTATATTACATACCTATAATATATATATATATATATAATAATTATTATTATTTTTTTTAATTTTATTATTATTATTTATTATTTTTATTATTATATTATTATTATTTTTATTTTTATTTATACGGCCGCCGCGGTTGATCGTAGCTGCCGTGAATACGAAATTATTCGCGTTCGAAGGGTTTGGTGCGTGCGTGCGTGCTGTATCTCTCACGACCTGGCGATTCGCAAGTGGCAAAGGGGTGCGCGGCGGGGCCAAGGCGATGGTCATACAATAATAATTATACGCGGTAATTATACACCGATCGATTTTTTTTTTCTGCTCGGTGTAATATTTCTCTTGCCGCGTATATAGTACATAATATACCGCGATCGCTACAACGTGACCGCGGTACACGCGTTATGCGTTTTGAAATTATACATATATGAACAAAATGCCTATAGACCAAATATAATAAATAATAATATTATTATTATTCTCCTTGAATATATTAATATAACATTATAATTTATTATAATAATACTATAGGTATGATATGATGATACTCGGTAAACGCGTTAGGTAAAATATGTGTTGTTTCGGAGAACACGCGACTTTGGTTATGACCTCTTTGAAAATATCGATCTAAGTATAATATAAGTAAATACATTAAATTGCATATATTATCTATTTGATGGACGAACGGACGATCCATATTATATTACATATCGGATACACTCATATAAATATTACGTAATAATAATAATAATAATAATAATAATAATAATAATAATAATAATAATAATAATAATAAAAATAATAATAATAAAAATAATAATAATAGTGTAGTATATATATATATATATATAAAGTATGACCTCTTATAATAATTATTATATAACCCTTCGTTTGTATTTGATCAACAAACATTATATTATGTTATTTTTATTGTACGTGATCGGAAAAATTCAAAAATAAATATTTAAACTCGGCGGTACAGCTGCGACACATACTCGTAAGTATACGTCCATATTAAAATAATACATTTTTGTATCATATCGTTACGGCTATAATCGGTATAACCTTAATTATTCCGTGTAAGTATGACGGGTCAATAGTTATATGTATAGGATAATATTATTATAATTTATGTGTACCATTGGTGACCACATTATGTTGTTCGATCGCGGTTAATTACAAAATCGATATTTCGTTTTGTATAGAATATTTGTACAGAAGTGTATTCTTAAAAATAAAAATAATAATTGTATTCGTTGGACGGGACCTCCGAAAGAAAAAGTAATAATATAATATTACAAAAATACAAAATATTATGTTTTTTTGGAGGATGTTTGTCCAAAAGTAATTTGGACCGTGGTTATAGATTATCTATAACCGTGATTTGGACCAACCCGACATGAGTTAAAACGGTGTGTGATAGAGTGATAGGGAATGGACGCGTGAAAAGGATTGTTCGGCGAAAAACCGCGGCGCGGTGGCGGTTCGCTCGCGCGGCCATTTAACGATGGCGATAATAATATATAATATTTTAATCTGTCGCGGATTACTGTCGGGAAACTGTTTTCGACGAAACGCCAGAAAATAATCGTATTATATTACAGTGGCGTATATACAGGTATATATATATATATATATATATTATATATAATATATAGGATATTTTATAGAGGGAGGAGATAAAAATAAACTAAATTTTCCCTCCCCACTCGTAATATCGATAGGTATAGGTCTATCAATTTTTGATAAAATTTTTATTTTGGTTTTTATTTAAAAAATAATGATAATTATCATTTAAACGACAAACATATATCGTCCTCGTAGATAATATACGTTGTATAAAAAACACAATTACCTAACCTAACCTAACCTATATTAGGTATGAGAAAAAAAATACTTAGTGGTGGAGATATCTCCCTCATCCCCCCACTATAAATACCCCACTGTTTTATAATACATGCGAAACATTTGAACGCGTTTACGGTTAACAGTCGATAATATAATTTACCGCGATTACCACGATTACCGCGGGACGGTTGTTAAAAAAAAAAAATAATAATAATCTCGACTTTTTAAGTTTTTTCTGGGAAAACATAAATAAAAGGGTTGCATCTCCACCGTCACCCCACCGATGGATGGGTTGTGTGTGTGTGTGTGCAGTTCCGCCGAGACTGATCTCGCGATTTTTTTTACATTTTTAACCTTTTATACAAATTGTTTCGGTGAAAAATTAAAATGGTTAATCGCCCGAAAATGCGCATTACACGTCGTCTATTAATGTTTGTATAAAAATTATACGAATTATACGCGTAAAAGGTCATCCCGCCGCCGCGATGTAGGTATATTATAATATTTTGTTTTTATTCTTTTTTTTTTATTAATATTCTAATCAAATACGTTTGAGCGATTTAATAGGTTGGAAAAATATAAAAAAGACTCCAAAAATTTTCGTTCTAAGCGATACAAAATTTTACGTAGGTAGTAATAGTAATTAGTAATTACATTTCTTATCACGCGCGATTTAATCCAAAATCGAATTCGTCGCGTTATTATTTATTTACGTTTTATATAAAGCGGTAGTAAAAAAAAAAAGTGAAAGTACGGAAATTAAAATTTGTAATATTGTTTTAGGTTAAACTGTGGTTTAAAAGTGGTTACACTTAATACGTTTATCACCGGACGGATTTTTTCAAAATTTTTATCTATATGTACCTATATACAAAATACAATGTAAACAATATTTCGAAATATCGAATTAACGCTCGTTTTCATCACTCGTTCATTAGTTAATGTGTTTTTATGATGTGCGCGAATATTACGGAACATTTTTTTTTTTTTTTTTTTAATTTACTTTTTCGAGTACCCTTAGGCCTTAGTAACCCTAATTTATACGTACGCACCACTCGCACGTAATAACACACGCAATAATATACGTTTTGTAACCGAATTATATTTTAATCGAATTTATTCTTCGATACTTGTGAAAATATTAACCTTCGCGTTACACGACCAGAACCCCGTGGTTTTTAATCGCGGTTGACGATAAAACACACGCCGGACGAGTCCGAAAATATTTTTTTAACCAAAAACGAATTTTATGTATACTCTTTGTCAAAACTAATATGACGGTATGCGTGGGTTCAGTATAATACGTAATATAAAAGTATACGCTTATATTTTTACGCGTCGAATTAAAACCGTATTGATATTATTATTGTACGCGTTTATCGAAATACATAATAATATTAACCACTCGCGTTCAAAATAATAATAATATATTATATAATATGATGTGCGCGGTTAAAACCACACGGTATCGTCCGTAACCGATGTATTAATATTTTTATAGTGTACTTGCAACTTGCGACGAAAAATTAAAAAAAAAAATATCAACACAATCCATGTGATTAAAATGATGGACTTTTACATTTAACCCATCAACTCATCGACTCGTGTGTTACAAGTATAGGTACTTATTTTATATATAATTTTTCAATTTTTGTATTTACACATATTTTTCTACGATATTTATTTATGTACATGTACCTACACATTATGTACAAATGTAAAAATTGGATTATATAATATTATTATTATCATATGATCCGTTTATTGTCATCTTTATAAAGTTTTTAACTTATTATTAATTTATTGTTTTATAAAATATCATTACGTTTCGCGTATAGAATTATAATGTAATATATAATATTATAAATTTAAAACTAAATAATATTTACGTATAAAACCACGTGGTCCATATAATATTATTGCACACTTGCTGAATCTGATAGATGACGATAGTAATAATAATAATATAACCTAACGCGTTGTATTGGCGCTATTAGCACTCGCACAGGTTATACCGGACCCCTGGTAAGTGGTAATCGGCGGCGTGATAAAATTTGTCGGTTAAGAGTATATACACGTGCTTGTATATATTATGTATTTAAGTTGGCGTTATCGCGATCAAGTGGAAAAGTTTTGCGAGAAAAGTTTTTCGGGATCATAAATAATATGACAAATCCGGCGTGGTTCGCTTGACAATGTTATTTTCTGCGTTAAAATTCCGTAACATAATATTTAACGTTCCGTATAAAACATTATATTATATAATTGTACGTTATTACAATATATTTTTATTTTATATTCTCGTATGAAAATAATATTACAACAATAATTCGAGTTTTATAGTTTTTGGTGATGATAACATTATCAGTTGGACGGCGTTCGTTGTTTCTCCTCGTTTGGATGCATTTTTACACATCTATTAGATACCGGGGTTAAGATTTTATTACGGTAAAATCGCCTATTCTTGCGGGATTCCACAAAGTTTATAATACGCTCGCAAATCGTAACTCAACTCAACAATATATTTTATATAATTATTTGGGTTGTTTTTGAACGTTTTATACAGAATAATGAATTCTTTTTTTTTTTTATACGAATGGAATTTTCAATTTTTATAATAATTATATTTTTATATTGTATACATTCGGACGACGGGCTTCTTTTCAACGTTATATTATTTCACCGTTACGTAACGGTTTGCTGTTTTAATTAATTTCCAATCGACGTATATATAACGTTAAAAACATTAATAATACGCGAAAGACTTAAAATGTACGCGTTTCGCATTGTTTAAGCAGTAATAAATTTCGCACGTTCGTCAAAATCAAAATAATACCATTATCGTTCGTTAATATTTCCATCAAAGATCAAACTATAATAATAATATAAATATTATGTTATAATACCCATTGGATTATTATACGATTTCGTATTATTTAACAGCCGACGGTATATTAATTATTATTATAAACGGTCGTGATTTTTAATTGGTAGGCAGTTACTTATATCATATCGAATATATTTATATATTATATTATAATTATAATATTGTTACTACGAATAAAACATAGCCGTCGACTGCTGTAGTCTCTTATTAATTATATATTTGATTTTACAGGCGTATACTGGTGTAGGGTGTGAAAATATCGTCGAGTTTAATAAAATAAAAAAAAAAACGGACTTTATTTCTGGGTTGTCCGCGAATATTGAGAACGATCAAACGTCGTTCGATAATAATATCACGAAGGAGGAAGGACTACAATAATTTAAGTAAATACGTATTTTTGATTTATTCATATTATGTACTATTGTACTTACACTTTTTATAAATCCGTGTCGATAAATTATCATATCATACTATCATTCGTATCTAGGCGAAAAAGACGAATATTATGTTATTTAAAAAAAAAAAAAATAAAAATATTAGATTTTACGAATTCGGCTCGTTTCTACGCTGTGCACCCCCCGTACTTATATGTGAAAAATATAGATATAGGTACATAATTTATTACCACTTTGGTTGTAGTGTTTCACCAAACGATTTTATTTTCCTTTATTTTATTCGTATCGGGTAATAATATATTATAATATATCGTACGGTCCGTGGGTGGTATAAATTGTGGAAACGTGTTATATTATTACTATTATCGAGCACAATAATACATAACAGTACTATATAATACGCATTATCACAAACAATTTAAGATAAAATCATCGTGTTTTTAAAATCGCGATTTCGTACCTATTATAATAATGTTGTGTACTATATAGCACGATCAATACACAATGATCGAACACAAACGTGTTATCAATGTATAGTTGTTAATCTCACCCTCACGTTCGCATTTCATACCGTACATAGAAACTCGAAGGAATTTCGTTACAATATAATATATGAAGAGAGAAGACACGGAAGATGAAAAAAATTTAAATATCCCCTAAGATCTCGTATTCTTGAATATTATATTATTATAATGTGCGTACATAAAACGCCATTGTAATATAACGTTATATTATGTTTCGTTATTATAACGTCTCATGGCTATTCATACAATAATAATTCGTACCTTTTGAAGATCTGCACAGGTAGTCGTGCCAGCGTCCATCGTCTGTCGTTATAATATAGTTGACCCCGTCGGTAATCTCGTTGAAAAACGTGTGACAAAACGGATCCGGACAGAATCGACTTCCGGACTGGAGGTATTCATGTGCTATAATAATAATTAACAGTTGGTGGTCCAACGAATGCCACCCGTATAAAAACACGAATATTTAAGTACTGCGTAAATCCACTTGTGCCAATAACTTCCCCAATGTATTTTATTACGATGTACGTGTTTATTATGTCCTTCTTCCGATATATAATTTTTTACGAATTCCTCAAGTTAAAATAATAGGTTAGGTTAGGTTAATAGGTATATACGCAACGTCGTTTCGTGTGCGAGTATGGAAATAAAAGAAAAAATATGAAAAATATCAAATTGATCTTATGAACGTTTACCGCGAATAGTAAATAATAAAATAATAATATATTATTATTATATAGAATAACGGTGATGGTCCGAAGAAGAACAACCATCTTGAAAACGCGTACACAAATATTGTCAAATCGATTTGGAAAATTTGAAAATATCGATAACGTTCGCATATAATAATATATTTTATTATACATGATGCGCGTTCGATGGAAATATTTTAGATTTCATTTCTTTCCATTCTTCATCCCCCAAACGTTTTTTTCTTTTTCTGGCCGAAAAGTCGTTCGGAATATTACCCGACTAAGCGTTATGAAATTTGATTTGTCTATTTATTTCTTCGACGTTTTTAGGCCATTTACCATATAAATGTATCGTATATACCCAAAAATACGAAAATGAATACATAATACATATTATATTATGTATCTACTATAATTATAATTAATAATTATATTATGTACGCGTTTCATTTCACGCTTAGGTAAGTATTGTTTTTATTTATTTTAAAATTAAAATAGAATATCATAACATAACGTATAAGACTTTAGTATTTTAAAATCCATTTGATATAGAGCATAATATGTAAATACGAGTATGTAAATATTAATCTGGTATACTGCAGATATATTATGTTTTATAAATATTCATAATTTTGGTCGTACGCATTAGAGGTCCTGTGTTTTTGTGTTTCAATAATACGTATTCTAAAATGCTCTTATAACGGTTATTTCAAGTTTTTAATACATTAAAATCGGATCTTCAATATATTAATTCGTAATGATAATTGAAAAACGTCCGATTTTTAATTATATTTTTATGCGATATACCATAATACCATATTAAAGTATTATGGAATGGAAAATATTAATTATTATAATCTTGCTATAGACTATGTTACATTATTTTTCAGAGTAACATTTAAAATTATTGAGTACATTTAATTTATAAATATAATTTAATATTATTAGTATTTTTAATTTTTGCCAAGTTAAATAATATTATATTTACTAAAAATAATACGTCAGTTAAGTATAAAATAAATAATTTAAAATTAATTAATATTATACAATTTAATTATGATATTAAATATTAATAAGTTTTTTAATAAGTAATGAGGTATTTGGAACATAACCTATATACCTATACAAAATACGTTTTCATTTCTTAAAGTTTAGTAAAAAATATTTAACTGTATAGGTATATAATTATTTTTTTTTTGTGTTAAATAATTTTAAATGGGTTCGTTTTTTATTTAAATATTTCGATTTTTACCTGAACGACATCGCCAATTAACTTTTTAAATTTTTTATTAAGCTCAGAAAGTTTTCATTTTTAATAGTTATATAATGTATTATGTAAAAAAATTATAAAATTTATTTTCATGTAATAGAAATTCATATATAGGAAGAACCACTTCTCGAAATATAAATATATCAAAATTAAATTGTTTTTATACAAAAAATTACTTCCAAATAAATATAATAATAAACACTTAATGTTATGCCAACAATATAATTATACAATACGCGATAAATAATTTTGTCAATTTAATTCATTTTGTGGTACTTCAGTATAATACATATATTAATAATTACTATATTTTCTAAGACAGGGATTCCGTGGTACGCGTCCCCTTGGAAGGCCTCAAAATTTTTTAAGTGGTACGAACCTGGCTATAACAAATCTTTAAATTAAAATAGAGGAATAAACTCTAAAATCCAAGGTAACATTTACAAATTTTAAGTTTAAAATGATACCGTGTCTAAAATATATATAATATATAGTACCTATATAAATGTATATAATGTATAAGTAATAATAATATATATGTAAGTTTTTAAATTTTTTTATATGTATTTATGTTAATTAAGTAATAAGTAACTAAGAATATTATTATTATTGGTAAAAAAAAGGGGTACAGTGTTCATAAAAGTTTGAGAATCCCTGATCAAAGATAACTTATCAATATATTATATAATTAGGTATTTAGGTAAATAATAAATATTATTAGAGTGAAATATTTATTTATTTATTTGTAATTTTCAATGAAAAATATATATTATTATATGTATATATATTTTTTTATAATTCGCCGCTTATGAGTTTAGTAAAGTTTTTTTTAATACATAATCCAAATACATAATATCTATTATGTATATGAATAAATATAATAATATTATATGTTACAACGATAAGTATTTATAATATACGTTTTATTTGTATAAAATAAATTACAATTTATTTACAAATAATAACATAAATAATATTAATAATTTATAAAATTTTAAATTTGTTAAAATAAATATTTTGAAAATTGTTGACTTTAATATTTGATTTCAGAGTTTGTGTACAATAGTTTTTATTAATATTTTATATGGAAAATTTCGTTTTTACTTTGTTTTTTGTTTAGTTATAAAATTATATACAGATCGATTTTTATCCGTCTATTTTTACGTATATTTTATTATATATATATATAATATAATTTAACGTATAAAAAATAAAAAAAAATTCATCGAGGGACATTTATTTATTATTAAAAATTCCAGAAAGAATAAAATTTAAAGAAATATCTGAAATCTGATCCAAAATGGATATTAATTAATTATTTATATAAAAATTTTTCTATGTATTTACAATATAATATTGTACATCCTTATGCTAAATAATATACATAATATTAATTTGATTTGCATATTATATGTAAACAGTTTGATTTGTGTACTATTTGCATATTATACAATTTTAAATTCAATTTTTTGAAAAGAATTGGAAATAATATTTTATAATCATTTTAACCTGCGAATTTTTATATATATATAATAATAATACCTACATGTATAAATCTGAAATATTAGTATTATAAATTATTATACTCGTAAAATAATCTACTATTTTATATTATATTCGTACAAAAATGCAAACTACTAGTGTATATTTTAATAACGTTTATGGCTCTTTTTTTCATAAACCACGAAATGAATGTGCCAATATTGTGACCGATTTTTCGATGACTCGCCAAAAAAATTTTAATAAAGTAAAATTTGTAAATACATAACCGTTTGAAGTAAACTATATTATAGTATAAACGAAAAATATATAGTGAAAATAGTAATATTTAAATACAGGGACTTGAACCTTATTATTATAAGGTTTATTATTTGTTCCGGTTTCTGTACGGTTTTGTATAAATAGTACAAAAAAAAAAAAAAAAAGGTTTCGGTTGTCAGTTCTGATTTACGTTTTCTATATATTTGAGATTTAAGGTTTCTGTTAATACCGGTTTTAACTGGTTTTCTATTTTTATTTTAGCATAGAAAAAA
This sequence comes from Tetraneura akinire, assembly GCA_021307375.1. Classification (NCBI taxonomy): domain Eukaryota; kingdom Metazoa; phylum Arthropoda; class Insecta; order Hemiptera; family Aphididae; genus Tetraneura; species Tetraneura akinire. The sequence continues at coordinate 26,120,503 of JAIUCT010000007.1, read as the reverse complement.
ATAAATACAAATTATAATAAATAAAACCAAATAAATATGCAAATACAATTAAGTGTTAAGAAATTTATGTGTACTTTTAGATAGTAAATAGTTGAAAAACACTTTTTCTATAAATTGTAGCTTATGACGTTAAATTAGAAAAAAATGAAATGTATATCTTAAAATACTTATTCTTCGTATTTATTTAAAAAATTATAGTTTATTATAATTTTTAATTTTATAAACTACGATTTTATTTCATTACAACATTACATAATATTAACATCGACCAGGTATCAAACTGTCAATTTTATTTTAAAAGTAAAATTCTATATATGAATATATGTATTATATTGTTACGCAAAATACAAACGAAGATTTTTTTTAAACGATCCGTATTCTGTAATACTGTAAATTTTGATAACTTGTAAATTATTGTAATGATAAATGATAATTTACACATATTAGGAATCCATTGAACAAGTCAACAATCGGCGTATATTTTTGTCATTTATGAGAGGACGCTACACGACTCGTAATGGTAATATTACCATAAAATTTGTTTTGCGCGGGACAAACTATTTCAGATTGTACAAATGATAAAATTTCCAAATTTTCATAATACATAGATATGAGAACATTATTTATGTCGTATCGCGTTTTTTGATATTATAGTTATATCTAATAATAAAATTATTTATATGTTTAGTTTCAATATATTTTGTTGGTTAATTAAGAAATAATGTCAACTAAATTTTCATTATAAAGCTAATAATATTCCTTACGAGGAATAAGTCCTAGTAATTCGTGTTGACTTTTATATAACATTATACGTATAGAACAAAAATTATGATCTTTTACATTATTCATATTGATAATTAATAATTTTGATTTTGAATAGTATAATAATAATTTTAGGTATTATCTATTAGTGGTATAATGGTCGAGTTCAAATAGTCGCACAAAGCCACAAATATAAATATACGAACAAAATAAAAATGATAAACTTGTTATATAATGTACAATGTGTACTCGGAGGGTTACACGTGCACACTACATTAACAATAGGCAATACAATCTAAATATAGTCATTGAAAATCATTAAATATACCACGGTCTTATAATAATTTATATATATTTATATTAGGTAATATACCAATATTACAAAAATAATTAAATTTAAACTTATAGTCGTATGACAATTTTCATTTTATTTATATTCAACAATAAGCTTTCCAATATAAACATATTCCATTAAAATAATGAATAAAATTATTTGTTGTCTAATAATCATCAATTTTTCCTTTACCAAATTATATTATTTCTTATTATATTAGTTTGGAGGGCTGTAGAAAATATTGGTGGGGGTAGGCCGAAGCCCCTAGCCCCTACCTAGTTACGTTTATGTATATATTAGGTAGGTATTATATACATATAGCACAATTTACACTTTATACATTATAAATATACATTTAATTTTAGATTTCAGCAAAGAACTCAAAATATAAATATTAAATGAATGCTTTTTCCAAACAATAATTTTAAACGTTGAAATATAAAACATTATTACTAAACATAATTATTTCAACAATTTTACAAAATATACCTTTGGTCCAAATTTATTTATATAATAATAATAATATATACAGGTATGTTAGTAAATATATTTTATATCCATCGTGTCTAGTGTTCACTATCTATCAATATCTATATGAACTATACAATATACCTACAAATAATAATAAAAAAAAATTATACAAATATAAATCGCGTCAAATTTATATTTTCTTATAGTATTATACTGCAATTTTATGTCAGATGTGCTACTCGGTAAAAGTATACTATTACTGTACGATAATATTGTATTTATTACCTTTACATACCTGTAAATTAAAGTATTATACACTTTTTCTTGGGGTTGAGAACGTACGGTCGTACGTTGTAGTCATGCGTTAGATAAGAAAACGCGGTAAATACGGTAACATTGTTATCGTGCATTAGTCACTCAGTCAATAAAAAGCGTATGACCGCAGAATTCACGAATATAGCCGGTCCAGTACATGGTTATCGATAAAACCGGTTATCTATAACCGTGGTCTAGTAGTATAAAACATAGATTTTATACCAAATAGTATATCTATGTTAATAATCATGGTACAATAATATTATGTCTATGGCGTTAGAGAATTAATAATTTATTATAATTTTAATTTTTTATACAATTTTGTGATGTACGTATTTTGTTGTTATTTCTTCGTTAAACGAAAACGGTATTAATGTTTTAATTTGTTTTTTTCAAAGTTAATTAATTTTTGCAAAGGCATAATAATACGATTACAATTAAATTAACATTCGAAAAAGCATCTAACTACTTATTATTATTATTTTGTAATTTAATAGAAAGAAATAGTGAAAACTGGTTCAAAATTGCTAAAGAATTAATGAGAATTATAATATGCAGCGAGACATTATTAAATAGGTAGGTATTAAGTAAAATTATTTAAATAAAAGTATTCAGATTTAATATTGTAATATTCAGATTCATATTTTAAGTACTTTTGAAAGATATATTTGTAAAAGTAGTTTGGATAATATTTATAACAGCATTAAATTCTGTGTGAAGTCAAGAATGTATTAGTTTTACAATGATAATACGTGTCCTTTTTTGGGGGGGGGATCCATGGTATTAAGAGTGGTTAAAGTTAAACTCTTAATTTCCTAACAGTGTCCACTTCCAACGTAAATTTTACGACCACCTACATAAAAATACGATGTATACACGACAAAGGTAATAATGAAAAATTTCAAACGCATTACTGAGAAAATTATAATTATTCGTAGGAGATATGAAATAAAAACAAAGTTTTATTAAATATTTTTTTTTTTTTTTTTGGTACTCGTTAAAAAATTAAAAACACAATTTATAAACCCTGGTTAGGTTAGTTTAGGTTACACGACGTTTAACGAGGCATGTGCACAAACATTCGTGAAACACACTCTCGATGTGAGTTTTAATTCATCTGTATCTACTGAGCTATGTGCAAACCGTCGTCTCGTGCGTGTTTCGATAGAAGAGTAGTTAAAGCGCGTTCTCTTGTGGATTACCTGCGGTCTCATTTCGGTATATGTATAGCAGCGATTCTTAACCTTTGTGTATATGCGATCCAAGATATTTACCTAATTTTTCATGCGACCTTATTGTAATAAAACTAAAAATTTCCCCCCCCCCCTAATTTTTTTCAATGTCTATAAATATCAGTTTATTTTAATGTAATAAACTAATATCTACATTAATAAATTAATAAAATATCAAATTATTTAAATACCTTTTATTTTAATTTATTTAAAAACATTAATAATCATATTCTAATTTAATGACTTCTTTGGTCTTGAAATTGTTTTACCAATAAATCAATTCTTGAAATCAATTCTATTGATTTCGTTAATGAAACACGCATTGTTGATCGCATGTTTATATTTTTAAAATCTTGGCGTATAATTATTATACATTTATAAAGTTTTATTTGAACTATTATTCTACAGTCTATACGAATTTCATATATAATATTTTTATGATTTGTTGGAGACCCATTCAAAATTATTCGAGACCCAATTTTTGGTCGCGACCTATAGGTTAAGAAAGACTGGTATATAGCTGAAATTATTGATACTTAATACTTATAAATATTACTTATGAAGCAAAGTTAAAATTTAATTCGGTATTTCTATCTTGTAATGTACCCACGACTATTTATATTTATATTTATATTTTATTTATATATAAAAATAGGTTTATGTATAATTACTAATAATCCATGCCTATGCATATCGAAAATAATACATCTATTTATAATATGTTACCTTGTATTCTACTACCTATTCAATTTTCTCATAACGACATTATATAATATTATTTATTTTTCATAATCAACATTTACAATATTATTTTATTATTTCTCGGAACATCGGGGTAGACTGTCACAAAGTATATTTCATAGGAATTTAATCGAAAAAAGTTATTTTAAAACCGATAATATCATTAGCTCAAAATATCGGTTTGGCTTCGGTTTATGAAAAAATTCATATAACGGTTATTACGATTTCTGGTATAAAGATTTTTAAAGGGTTTCGGTTCCAGAACCGGTTCTTTTTGGTACGCGGTTTCAGTCCCTGAATTTTAAAATATTATAGACTCATTAAATAATGTAACAGACTAACAGCAAACGATTGTTTTGAATTTTTCATTCATATAAAACGTTTTTATAGTTTTTTACTATTATTCAGTACGTCTTACGATTACGTTCAGAATATAATAATTAATACCTAATTATTGTGTTTTCGTGATAAATGTGATTTTCCGAAGAAAATACTACTCATAATCGCTATTATACTCTAACGAATAAAATTTCATATTTTACATTTTAAATATTAAAAATTATTATATAAATTTAATTACATTAAATACTAATTAATTATTGAAGGTGATGACCTGGTCGTTTAGTTCGTTATTTTAAAAATTATTGATATATTTTCAATTATATTCGATTTAATATCTTACGTTTGCAATCGCGTTGTTCGCGAAATAGGATATTTATTAATAACTTTCAATCCGTATAAAACGTGTAGTAATAGTGTATAATATTATACGATGATATACTATAAAAGTATAAACCCACGTCTTACGAAATACGAACAAAGTTTTCGAATAAAAAATACGTATATCTATATACGGGTATTTATTATAAAATACAATATTTAAATTTTCTTTTTAATATACGTACATAATAGGTACAGAGACGGTCGAAAAACTACCTGTAGATGTTTCTTTCTGGGTCGCTTATTTGTGAAATAATTTTAAATACCGTACGGCCATAATAATATCCTCGGGATTATCTGCGGGTAGTACTCATTGTACACACGGGTGACAACTACTCTCCCTTCACCCTGCAGCAGTCGGATCGGCGAGGATTTTTTTCTGTGCTCGTTGTGCGTGATTTTTAACAAATGAAATAATAATACACTTGAGAAGCCGGAAATCGTCAACAACTAATGTCGTGTATTGTCATCGTGATTAATGACTTATTGAATATCATGCTAGGTATATTATTTATTAGTTTATTACATACAAAAGAAAAAGGTATCATAATAATATTAATATACGTTTTTCTTGAATTTTTGGAGAGTAAAAAAATTAAGGTGGCCGAGTCGCCATCCAGTATTGTATTTTATATAACTTATTTTGGATAAAAAAAAAAACCAATAAATTTCGATTTATTTTCCATTTTAATCAGTAAATCACCAGTATAATACTCGTATTATATAAATAATAATATAGTTCATAATATTATATACTATATAATGTAGTTTCGGTTTCGGAATTATTTGTTTAAACAATTTTTCATACCTTATACTTACACCAGAATCGAAATGTTTGTAAATCATAAAAAATCGAGTCTTTTAAAAATATATAGAAAAAAAACACGAGATTTATTTGGGATATTTGTTAAAATTTAAAACGGGGGACGCAGTCGGATTTATTTTGAATAATTACTCCATCATATATTATTATAATAATGGTTAGTAGATGAAATATGTATGTATAATAATTGATCGGGGAAAATACAAACTTTTCAAAAATACGGACTTTCACGTCCAGAGATTGAAATAATTTATAGAAGTTCCGTTTAAACAATAAAAACACATCGATCGTTTTCCCGCGTGTAAATATAGAAAAGTATAATTTACTTTTAAATCTTCCGCGAGTTTGCGATTTTACCGTCGTTAAACTACGTTATACTGATTACTTATTGACAAAATTGTTCACAAGTCATATTGCGAGCCGCAAGGTCGATAAATTTCATTTTTCACACTATAAACTCGAAAACGCGACCGTCAAATTATCCGTTTTACCGCAATGACAATATTATATTCACTAATCGTTTACTAGGTATATTAATCGTCAAATGATGACGAGTTTGTCCATTCGATAGAAGATTCTCGCGCAGATCAAAAACACATTTTATTGTTTCATTTGGATTTGATTACTCAAATTCGTCTATAATATTTATATTTTTTTAATTTCAATCATTATAATACGTATAATATGGTATAAGACGGAAAATTGATTTGAACATATTTTAAGATATCTTTTATTAAAAACAAAATGATCTTCGATTATTGATTATTCGAAATGACCCAGTCAACTATTATTGATTGATGATCGATAGTACTCGGGACTTAACTTTTTTAGTCTATCGTCTAAACGCGTTCAGGTTTCGATTCGATTTCACGATTTTTTTCCAGATATTACACGGCCACGCGTTATTGTGTTTTACGCGTGTTCGGCATAGTTTATGATTGTTATAACCGAGATAAAATCGTAGTAATTTATGCTTTTTATAAAGTTTTCATTTTTATATATTTTATGAGTTAATAAAATTTACCGGTCGAGGTTTATTGCCCATTTTATTTGATTTTATTTTTATTTTATTTTTCTCGTGTCCACTCCAGAAGAAAATAATTATTTAATAATATTATTTATTACGATCGCGCGCGTGCATGCGTGTGTGTAAATCGCGTATTATAATATAATATAATTTATATTATTATAACATAACGTATATATATAATAACAAATTTCGCGAAACGTTAAACTTTTTAATTGCTATAAATTATAATAAAATATTAATTAACGATAATAATATTATATGAAATTAATTATCACAGCGCGTACCTATTAAAAAATATAAAGATATATTCCATCTAATCGTTGTATGAAATTATTATTCTATAATATGACAACTTAATTAGTCCCAACCAGTATTACAAATATAACGAGAGACGTACTCAAGGGGGGGATTTCGATCCAGACCCTTCCCCCCATTGAAATAATAAACTGAATTAATACCTAATATAAAAATTAACATTTATTTTTAATACGGATTATGTGTATATATATATATATATTTTCATAAGTAATATAAGTATTTAATTTAATAATATTTAATATGATTTTTGACCCCCCCCCCCTTAAAAAATTCCTGGATATACGCCCCTGAATAGAATAATATAATAATATATACGTATATTGATATTGTCCTCGCACTCATCGCGATAGGAAATTGAAGATAAAATTATTTTTAAAACCTGAAAATTTGGAAATATAATATTTCGATATTGGAATATCTAATAATGCGTTTAAAAACGTTTAACGAAATTAAAAATTAATGAGTGTAGAATATTATAGCTATTAAACACATTAATTATATAAACGGTTCGTCTTAAGAACTTCTCTTATTATAATTTAATAGGGTTATATTTTTTGGGTTATTTTTATGTTATCGTGCACGCTATAATAATAATAATAATAATAATGATAATAATATTAATAATAATAATAATAATATTAATAAAAATAATATAGGTACGTATAATATTAAAATTATTAGTTGTTTAATTTCTGTCCTTTGAATCGCTTCGCAGACTATACTTATGGTCTTTTTAAAGCTACGACTTTGCGATATTAACATTTAATAACTTCTGATTCTTCGTATTAGCGTCAAAAGTTATAATATACGAGTATATAAGTTAGATTTCAACACAGGTTTCAATAATTATATGTATTTCATATTCGTATTTTTCAATTAATTTAACGACCATACTCGTATATATTATCTTAGGATACCTAAAATATTTTTTTTTCTCCCATGAAAAATAAATACTACCTACTAAAATACTTTTTGTAGAGCTAAGTTTTATATGTGTATTACCTTTATATAATTATTAGCTTGAATCCTTTTTGTTGTGCTTTTTATCCAATTGAACATGCAGAAAAAAAAATTATAATTACGCGTTTCTTTACACTTACATAGATAACGTGTATTATTATAATATGGCGAATAGTTTTTTTCAAAATTATGATTTTAATGTACGTAATTATGTCTGTATAATGATATGTATTTAAAATCAAACGAAAAATATAATTCAATATAGAAATTTATTAGGAAATTTTTTATAACAATATACGCAATGTAAGTATAAGTAAATTAAGGTCTTAAATATTTGTAGTAAAAGGTAAAACAGTTGTTATAATATAAAAATATATTCAAAAAATATTTTATTTTTCAAACAAACAACATAAAATAATCATTCGACGGACAGAAAATATAATATTATTGTATTGATTCAAACACGACACGTTTTAATAGAACTTATATATTATTTCAAACCACTTATTTTCCAAACATGCGATCCTCGTCATGGTATATTGTTATTATGTACTTAGGCACTTCTATATACAGAGTGTGTCGTGAAGATTGTCAAATGTTGTTGCGGTATGTGATGTGTAATGTGCATCGCAAAAATATGCGTTTCATTGTATTTATTTTTTCCGTCGAAATATATATAATTTTATACGGATTATTTCTCTAAAAAATAGCAATCCTTTTTAATTTTTTTTTTTTTATTTACTCGAAACGAAGCTAAAATTGAAAATTATTGTTACCTGCTCGTATTTTACGATTGTGTTAGGCCTATATAAATACACCTATATGAACGTGGATCACGCGCGGGAGGATGCCACCAGCCAGTAGACACCATATCTATAAATATATTTTATTTTGATACTAAAATATTAAAACGTCTATAATAAGTCGTAATCTGTATACACATAGAGTGGAAATTGAAAATTAGTTTTTTTTTTTAAAAAAAAAAAATTAAAAACCCAAAATGGCTTAAAACAAAAAACAAACAATGCGCATAATAATATTATTATATACACGTATAAAGTATAATGGGAAGGGTTGTGATTTCGTATCTGATTTCGTGATAAAAGTATCGGGTGATGTTTATATCGATAAATTGTTCATTCGTACAGTGAATCAATTTCATTTATATTATTTGCCCGATTAATGATGTATTATTATTATTGTTATTATTATTACGAGTGTATATTATACGAGTATTATCGTCGTTCGTTCATGGTTTCTACAAAATATCCGGATGATATCGTCTGATATATTATTGTACTTAGGATGTCGTGGAAAATCTACCGCCCGACTCGACACCGACCCTTAGGGTTCGCAAAAAATGACCGAAACAAATAAACAATACACGACGGTCCAAGTGATGTGTATTATGTACAAAGGTGTTTACGGAAATAATGGTTTATTAGATTAATCGTCGAGGTCCACTCCATTACTGAGGTCTGCCCAAAAACCGAAGTGTTAAACAGTAGCGGAATGCTTATCGCGGAGTATATAGGAAAAAATGCAAACAAATTATATGCTACGAATTAAACTTGTTGTTATTATTATTATATTATATTATATTATATACGCAAAACACTGACGTTTAATTTATTCACTTTTAGTGTTATGGGAAACGTCAGAGCCATGCAGACGCTTGACAGCATATTTCGAGAATTGAAAAACTCGGCGACAAAAAATTTATATTATTCGTAATTGGAAATTATTTTTTTCATTGGAAATTTGAATACAATAACGTGCAGGGAAATTAATGATATAGTTCATTTTTACGTTTAGAGTATTCTTTTAAATTCTTTTTTATTTTTTTAATTTTAATTTCTATACTCGATCGATCGTTTAGAATTTACATCTAAAAAATTTAATTCCGTATAAATTCAATTGGTATATTGATGATAAGAATGAAAAAATTATCACACAAATTATTATTGATTTAAAATTTTTAATTTCATATATTATATGTTATTCGCATTTTATTTTTATAGAAAATTTTAAAATAATCTGTTAATTTTATATTTCTATTTACAATTTTACAACGTTCGAAACGAATGAAATCGTGTCAATAATCAAAATCCAAAATCCTAACGGTCAACTGAGATAAAGTAAGATTAAATAATAAACTGAAAACAAATATCTGTACTATCATTATCATTATTATTATTATTATTATAATAATTATTATTATTATTATTTATATATAAATAATAAATAATTTAGGAAAAAATGTTTCAGAGTTTTAATATAATATTGTTCTTGGACAGTTTGATGCGTTTGAAAAATTCAGATAAAAATTGAATATATTAACCGTAAAAAACACGTTATTAATTATTATGCTCCTATATTAAGTAGTTTATAAATTATAGAAGGTGTAATTTTATATTTCTATGGGAATTATTCGGAATAACAAACTCGCGTGTTTAGGCTAATTATACACATTTTACATTAAAGTTATGATAAATAATTTATGAAAAATCGATAGTTTGTATATATCAAACATTTAAATGTTTAATAAACACATTAATTATTATAATGATTCTAAATTTCTAATAATATAATACGAACAGAATACGAATTTATAATATTTTATAAATACTAATAATTAAAGTAGTACCTATTTTATAATAATTATGAATATCTTATGCCTGTATAATTTAATATATATACATTATAATATATTATACCTAAAATAATAATAATATATTTCTTAATGTAGCAGCGTAGAATGCGTCGTGACGAAATATTACGTTATGTTACTACATTAATTATAATATATTAATTAATAATTACCGAGATAATTACGTTAATATAATAATATCATACATATAATAGTGATAAATAATAATTTTTTTTAGCGGAATAATAAATTAAGTACATATATTATTATTTTGAGTTGAAAAAACCGAATGTTATAATAATGTTTGTGTGATAAATTCACTATTATTGCGGACGTTCATAAATAATTGAAACAATATAAAATTGTATTTGAGTGTTTGACGACGTTGACACTTCACGATAAAATAATAATATCGTTATTATCGTTATTATTATTTTTTCGTACGAACAAAAATTAATAATTTAATTAATTTGATACATTGTTATTCGTAGTAATATAAAACAAAAATTTACTATACGTTATCGAATAAAATTAAATACGAATAATCGTATATTATATAGGTATACAATATATTATAATAACATAAAGTTTTCGATTACTATCAAATAAATGTTAAAAGTAGTAACTTAAATGTTAAACATTCATAATATAGTATTAAATTATTAATTGACTAAAAAAAAAAAAAAATATAATATATTGGGTAGTCTTTTTAGGTCGTTCTCTATCGAAGAATTTATATAAAAAAATAAAAATAAAAAAATATTATGTTGTGTAGTTTTTACCGGACATTTTATTATACGTATACTTTAATTTAAATGGTATTTCATTTTTATTATTTTATTATTATCGAGAAATCGATTAGGTTATAATATTATTTTGATATTTGATTCTAAAACAATACTATTAAAATGTCGTGTTTTTTAAAATATTTAAAGTAATGTATAATCGAATTTATGACACTTTAATGTTATGACATAACTAATTTCCATTAAAATATTTTTATTATATTAATGTTATTATTTACCTATATATCAAATAATAATTAATAATTAATTTTATATATTATACAACAGAGTAAACAATATAAATATTTTTAAGGTTTTCGTTGTAATATTATATTATGTAAGTTATAATAATATAATTTTTTTGTTTGCAATTAAATAAATCTTAAGAGTAGTAATTTAAAAATATTTTTTAATTTTTATTATTTTTTTTTATTCAAGTTGACACTAGTCAACTAGTTACACTAGTCCTGTAGATGAAAGAATTGCCTTACCATTGAGGAACATTCCAACTGCAATTAAAAGTAATTACTAATTACGTTACTTCAATATAATTTCATAATTTATTTCGTTGAGTGTTCAGAGTACTCGTATAATTTTTTAATAAAATATTAAATTTCAATTGGTTATTAAAAAATTATATTTTATAAATTTGTATTCTTCAAATCCAAAAAATAATTATAGGTATATTAAAATTTTTTTTTAAATAATTTGCCTATTTCGTTTCGAGAATTCAAAACTAAGCTTACATTTTCATTTTTCTATATTTTTATTATAATATTAGCAGACTAATAACTATAATGTCTTTATTATACAAATCATAATCTCTACATTAAATTCTGAAATTTTGACATTAAAATGTGGACATTTAAATTACTCATTCACACCGAATTACGAACGCAAGTAGTTCATAATTTATAAATAATTACATTATTTTTTTAACATTTATAATTTTGTAAACGGATGTCCAGATTAATTAGCAATTTAGGAAATTTAAATAGTGTTTTATCGACATAATATATTTTGGACTAAATTCTGTATTATATGTTTTATAAAAATCATGGATAAAAATTAATTATTGACTTTATTATTTATGTGATTGCTGAATAGACGATCGTTTCATTTGATAATTAAAAATATATTAATGTTTAAAATTATTTTTGTCAGAATTTGCAGATTTTTTAGAACAAATAACAACACTAATAATAATAATTTATACATATATTATATTATATCTATCAATCGCATACTTGCGTTGCAAATAAAACGAGTTAATTTTTATTTGTATACACAATAAATTAGCTTTTGAGATAATGTCAATTGTAATGCGACTTGTCTGAAAACGAGGAGAGTAGAAGAATCTATTTGTGATTGTTAATTTTAAATGCGTTGGAACTGTATAAATGAGTTGTTTGGAAATTAACTTTTTAAATGTTAAATGTCTAAGTATTTTATCGTTATAAATACGAATATTATGCTTTTTGGAATATTTCATTCGGCTAATAAATACATTTTACCTTTATACGCATACATGTTAATAATAATTTTCCTATTGAAAAATAAACTATTCAGACTTCTCGCATACTGTTAGAAATCTTAAACTAATTAATTTTATATGCATAGTATATTTCACGGACTCATCTGGCACACGTTGGTTCTTGGTTATACAAATTTGCTGTAGACGATTGTGTTACACATAACATGTATATGGTTAACGTCTCACATAAATTATATTTAACTGTTAGGAACTGTGTTCGTATTTTCCAAGTGTTTTATATTTTCTTAATCCGAAATTCAATATTATTTGACGTGTCAATATATTAGTAAAAACCAAAAAATTTAGTTGGACGGAGCATTATGTAGGCAATATTAATACACTTCTGTGTGTGTGGTCTCAACGTTACACGGATAATCTGCAAAGATTTCATTATTAACACGCATGTCAGTAAATTAATATTTTGTCTATATTTATATATTTTTTAATTTATTAATTGTTTTATTTAAGAACAAAATAATTAATAACAAATTGTTTTCGTATTTTTTTTTTTAAAATTCGAGTGTTAATTATTTTCGTAACCATGTTTATTAAATAATATAATATTAATATTATGTGTTTAACGAAAAATTTGTATTTTTTGTATCTACAGAGCAAAAAAAAAATAATTTAATAACGCATTCCGTTCGGGTAATAATTTACAAAAATTATACTACAAAGAAAAAAAAAAATTGAAAACGGCAAAAAGGACAGGTTATGCGTCTTGCATAATATATTTAAAATGCCAATAATATTGATTTCGATTAAATATTCGGTGAATTTTGGAATTTATACAGAATTCTCTACGGGTGGTCATTTATTAGAACTTTTCAGAAGGTCTGCTACATTGTTATAAATTATAATATAACGCGCTTCTTATGGTATACGTTTGGCGAGATATTATTCTCGTGATAAATTTGCGAGATAAAAATTGTTTCTTCTCCGTTCGACCAAGTATTTGGACTCATATTTTGTAAAAAAGAGAAGAAAAAAAATAGAAGAAAGAAACGATATTGGGAAAATATCACTTTCCTGTCAAAATAAATTACTCTATTTTTCTCGATAGACAGCCCTCCGGACGATTTAAACAGATTTAAAAGAATATCGCTATTTATATATAATAATATTATCGTCCGAACGGTTCAAAATCAAATATTTTCTGTTCGTTGATATTGTGTCGTCAATTGACGTACGATCGATGATAATTACGAACGGATCGTGTGTTATATTGTTGTTATTAACCGAAAAATGAAAACAATAATTTTTAGATTTTAAAAGAACGTTTCACGTCGATGTTCTCTTGGTCAAAATTCGAAAAGTTGTACCTGTATTATTATTATTATGTTAGGTATAAAATTATGGTCGCCAAAACACGCGATCACTGCACGAATAACGTGTCACAAACAGTGGAACAAATCTTATTTTGATAATTATCGTTATTATTATACAATATTATTATTATTATTAACGCTGCGTGATTAGTCGATTTGTCGTATAAGAATAGTCTCATATGCGCCGTCAAATGATTTAAATAATGCAATTTCGTCGTTTTTTACCGCATCGTGTTTCAGTATATATTATCGTAATATTATTTGTGTATTTTTATGAAATATTAATTAATAATATGATCTCATAGTCATATCTCGTAACGTTTATAACTCTCGCTTATCATTTTAAACGTAAATGTTTCGTTCGATAACTATATCTAAATTTAAATTTAGATAGGAAAATTAAAAAAAAAAAACATTCTAATTGTACATTACACCGAAAAGTAATTTACACGAATTAAAAATTTGTAAGGGAATATATATATTTTTTTATATGTATATTATTTTTACAATGTCTCCGGAAAGTCGTTGTTAGTGTGCTATATTTTATGAAACTGCTCAAAGAGAGGTTGATATTAGATTTTTGTAAGTTTTCATTTAACGCGGGTTATTTAAATGTCCATACCAGAAGTTCCCAAACTTTGGGTCAAGAACTCAGGACCCAAAACCTAAAGTTTGTTTAGAGTATAGTAAATTTTTAGCGGATTACAAAATCTTAAAAATAAATGTATAGTATATGTATGTGTATTGTATTGTATATATATATATATATTTAATTATAATAATCTAATTTTACCGTCATTATATTTATTATATATTTATTTTCGAATTAAAATAATAAACACGCAATTATCATTATAAAAATTTAAAATAAATAACATATTGAAAAATTTGTGAACTACAGACTTAGAGTATAATAATAATTTTTGTTTAAACTGAATTTTTGTATTATTTCTAAAGAAAATATTATATTATTATCAATTGCATTTTTCGGGTGGATTTTTTTTTCCAATAATAATATCTATTGTTTCATTCGGCTTATACATTAAAAAAATGAGAATTGTTAAATAAAACTTAAAGATTAATTTATTATTCTACTTTCATGATGTGATTGCTATTATTAACGAAACATTAAAAAATCGAAAATTAGCAAATTTGTAATACTACGAATCAAATTCGATAAACGTTTTGTTTAATCAGTGACTTTATCTATAGTACGGTAACTCGTGAGAAATTGAGAAAAACATGAGGGTGGAGAGTATTCGAAATTTGTAATTTGCTTAAAATTAATTTTCGTAATATTAATTAATTAATGCTATTTTATAGTAGTAATATTTAGCCATAAATTAATTAAGATAGAGGAGAATTAAAAAAAAATAGGAACGGATTAGAAGAACATGATGATTACTGAAATATTTACAATAAAAAATATATAATATTTTATGGTTCGAGGGATAGAGAAATGATTACCCCCTCCTTATATCTGACAATTTGTTCGTATAGATGTAGAATATAATATCATTTAGATCATTTAGATCATTTAACACATTATTAATATTCATCAATTGACACCGAGGATAATTAATTACTAATAAAGCATGACTTATATGACGTGTTTATTGAAAATGACATTTCATAGTTTTAATAATATAAAATCCGATTCGTAACTATATTAAAAATAATAATAATTATTATATAATGTTATTTTATTATGTAATAATATTTAAATGTATATCGTTAAAAATAATATTTGCGAAAAGTTTTGACAGTATTGTAATGTTTCGTTTCCTGCGGTTATTCAATCTCACATCACTGTACGACAACTACAACCCTCATTATATTATTGAGCATATTTTCTGTTGTCCTTATAATAAATAATAATTATTATATTATATTATGAGACCGGAACAAATATCGGCTAACAATCGTTAAATATGAATTTCCTATCTGAAGATATAAATACGTAATATCGATGTCATTCAATACTGATCATCTGAACATTGTCAAACTATCATAATATTATATCAGATGTTAGTAGTTATAGATTATGTTATATTATCATAATATAATGTTAGGTTAAGTTAAATTTAAATGTATAATTATTATTATTTTTTTTAAATGAACGATTCAACGGGTTCTCTCCAAACGGTGAAATAAATCTTATTTTATCGTATTTCTTCAAGTTATTCATATTACGTCCATTTATATAAGCAAAACGCGTTTGTTTGCGATATCTTAAAATGTAACGATGTTTTTAACTATTGTGCTCTACTCGCGATCGATGGATCAGTCATACATCTTACTTCAAGTAATACTAGAATTATATCTTTAACTATAATATTTCATCAATAATAATCAAAGTGGGTAATTAACTTATAAAAATTACATAAGAATTCTTATATAACCTAATTTTGTCTCCGAATTAATTGGGCATTTAAGAGTTTTATTTCAATCGTAAATAGTCGACAATTCGTAACTTTACAATAAGTTTTGTGGTCTGATGTAGATTTTAAATAAAACGGAGTACGTGACGTTGTATTATAATATTTGTTTAGGTTAGGTTAGGTCAAAATCTGTTTATAGGTTAGGTATTAAAAGAGGATTTTTTTTTTTTTATAAATGTTTATATTGGACGACAATAACAATATATGCTTAGTCGCTAAATTCAACGTGATTGATTTATACGCGCTATTTTTGGACTAATGTAAATTTGAATTTATTTTTTACTGTATTGTGTTGTGGTTGGGTATAAAAATAGAAACATAAGATACGAAATAATAGCGTGCGGAACGAATGAATATTTTGAAAGTATTTAAATATGTTTGATTATATTATAATAATAAGTTTGGATAAAAATAATTGTATTGATTTTAATGTTTTCAGCTTAAATAATAAACAATTAATTAATAAATATTGAAACGCTGCTATGACGTATGAATGATATTATTAAGTACTGAAAATTGCGTAAAACAAAATCGATGCGAAAAAACGAATAAACATAAAATGTCAATAAAAGAATATTATATTAAAATTACGAATAAAATTTCATAAAATATAATTTTTGCACACTCACGAATACGAAATAAACGTTTAATTTTGTTTTTTTATTCGAGTGAAGATTCGCAAACATATTGTGGTTATAACGGTGAAATATTGTACGGTAAATTTTTTAACGTAAACGTTTTTATTTTAACTTTAAGAAACCCTTTTTTTATATACTTACATAAAAATTACGTTTTATAATATTTTGCTGTAATAAAATAATAATAATAGACTTACGCGAGTATTATAAATGGAAATTTTGAACTTTGATGACGACCATTTTATTTTAGTACGTTGATTCTATGAGTAATTGATTATAATATTTATACAAATAATTTTCTACCATAAAAATAGTTATCGTGGTTAAACATTATATTGTTACGCCTTCGGTATAGTAATATTCAAATGTCTCGCAACTAGATGGCGTGATAATATTTATCGCGAAATAAATAAAAAAAAATACATTTTAATTTAGATTGTTTAAAATTAAATAAATTATAATATTTTCAAGTTGGTTTATATCCGTCATTCGACGAATGTGAATTTAAATTTCGGAACGTTTAATTTATTTTACGTTTATATTTTTAAACTGTCCTTCAGAGTCGTAATTGGTTTTTTTCGTGCATAATTCCGTAACATAATAATTTGAATATTATTCCACGATTCGAAATATG
Organism: Tetraneura akinire; assembly: GCA_021307375.1. NCBI lineage: Eukaryota > Metazoa > Arthropoda > Insecta > Hemiptera > Aphididae > Tetraneura > Tetraneura akinire. The sequence goes on along the minus strand of JAIUCT010000007.1, from coordinate 26,102,787 downwards.
TTTTGCCAGGTTTGTAATAAATAACAGTATTACGATCGATTAAAATTTAGTTTCTTTTCCACAGTCATTAATTTCGAGACAAAATTTAATATTATTATAATGTAATATGACCGAAAAAGGCGAATGACGCATTAAAGATACGGGGGGAAATAAAGTCAATTAAATTTTTTTCTTTCGTTCCAAGCGTTTCTATTATTATTATTATTATTATTATTATTATTATTATTATTATTATTA
>JAIUCT010000007.1:26027492-26102540 GCA_021307375.1 Tetraneura akinire | reverse complement strand
TATTATTATTATTATTATTATTATTATTATTATTATTATTATTATTATTAAAATTAAAATTATTTATTTATTAAATTTTTAATTTTATTTATTTAAATTAATTATTTATATTTATATTAGGAATTTAAAATTTAACAGGTCATTTTAAGACATAGAAAAATACAAATCGAGAGGACGTTATACCTACGTATATGTGTATATATATAACGTAATACAGTAATAAAGCTGTTTAATTTTTAAAATCTCCGAATTAAACGCGTTCTCAAAATTTTAAAAGTATAAACTTATGGAGAAAACTTTTCGACGGGGAAAAACATTTGAGATTTGACACGATCCGAATCCCGCGGCGCAAGATAAAGAGCGATTACGTTACGACATAATACACAGTCTGCGAATCCTTTTCGTATATTATTCTATATATAGCAATTCGTTTTCAAAACGGGATAACTTTCCAACATATCGCGGTATACATCAAAGCGATGACGGATTCTAAACTCTAGGTAACGTATACACGCGTTACGAACGCGTTAAAAACAAATTCGAATATTCGATTTTCTCAATTTCAATTCATTTTCAATTTCAATTTTCACTATTTTATATTATTATTGCACAAGCACTATCAATTATTATCATTAATATGCGTTTTAAAATATACTTTGTACAACCGTGTAAATTATATTTGTAACTGCTTGTTTTCAGTTATTATATTTTTCAATATTGTCGTCTCATTTTTATAGTTTTTGATCCACGCAAACATTCAGAAATCTATCAAAGAAATGATCGACTATAGATGAGTATGTTGGACCAGGATTAATTTTTGCTGAGGGCCTATCTATAACGATATAAGATAAAATTGATAGTAAAATTTATTAAATAATAATTATAATTAGATAGATAACAGAAAAAACAAAAATTAAGCAAAAATATAATTTCCCTTGGGAGTCTCCACGTTATAATATATTAGAATAATTATACAGGGATCGACATCTTCTTCAAGAAAAATTCAGTTTTTGTTATAGATAATAAAAATGAGTTTTTCTTTTCGGAAGAATTAGTTATAAAATATATGAGCAACTTACGATTTCTGAGAACAAATAAAAAACTTTCCTTGACTTCGAAAATCACAGAGCTCTCACTCAACCTTCCTTCACAGTTTATAAGCATCTCTCGTCCTAATGACTTGTCTCTTCTCACCTTCTGTTGTGTCTTGACTTTATTTGATTTGCTGACTTTCATTTTTAATTTAAAAAGTATTTACACACATAACAAACTAAAAAAATTAAATAAAACCAACACATTTTAAATTCTAATAAGCAACCCGAAAATGTATTAGTTTTACAATGATGTGCACTTTTTTTTGTTTATTTTATTTTATACAAAGATACTTTATTGGTAGTAAAAGTAGTCCGATTTCAAAAATATAGATAAGTATATCTAATTATGTTTTTTAATATTATTTTTTTTAAAACTATTAAAAATTAAAATTTGCTGAAAACTGAAACTATATAATTAGTAACTATAACTATAACTTATACACTTAGAATCGTTTTCTCCAAATTAATTGTTGTAATTTTTTAGTAAAACTAATAATAAAGGTTACAAAAAATAAAATAATGTCTATGGATATCAGGTTGGAAAATTTAGGTTTTAGGTATGTGGTTATCATAAATAAAAGGGTTAAATATTCTTTTTTTTATAATTTTTGAGATGTCAATCTTAATAATATCAAGGCTTCATTATGTTCGTTTATATAAATTTAAAACATTTAAAATAAATCATACGCGGTTCGTATATAATATTATATTACAGATAGAAATATTTCTAAACTATACACGTTACACGCGTATTTCACAAACAATTCTAAAATATCGAATTTGTACTTTTTTATTCTTAGCCAGCGTATTTATAAGGTTTCAGGGATTTATGTTATGCACAAAATACCATGAAATTCGTTTTATATATAAATATAAAAAAATGCTTCTATGCGCAAAAATTTAATTATGTGGTAGTATATATACGTATAGGTATAATAAATAGATAAAAAATTTTAATTTAAAAAACTTAGTTTTCTGTATATCGTTCGTGAAATATTATATTATGATTAATAAAAATATAAAACCAACGATAAAATAATATGTTATTGCGATAATACATAAGTATATAGTATTATATTATATAAATGCAACAAATTAATAACATTTTTACTGATATAAATTTTTTGTTACTGCGTATTCATGGAACGTCAATATATTATAATATGCTCTGATTTCTAATTTCTTCGAAGTTTATCGAAAACTTGTTTGACACACGATAATGAATTACGTTAAAACTATTGACTAATGACTAAAACGAATTCGTATAATGAAAAACCGAAACAATTCATATGGAAAATCGTGCGAAAATCAGTAGAAATTCCAACCGTATAGACGCTCGTAATAATATATATATATATACGAATTTCGAGTTAATATATTATCGTTATTACAACTGTTTATGAATCATAAAAAATGCTCAATTATTTTGTATTAAATAATAAAAAATAAAATAAATCTAGGCGAATTTATATAGGCTCCGGAATCGTTTGAACCGTGAAACGGTACGTCACACCATTCGAAACGCGATTTTCTGCGTATACAACTAAGAATATAATATGTTGGTCACAAGGATTGTTTGTGTTTGATCGTGTGTACTCAGGAAATTTAAAATACGCTTATACTGGTCACGTTTTGTATTCGCGGTATAGAGGATTTACCAATAACCATGGTGGATCCAGCTTACTGGGACCGGATTACTTCACGGACAAAGACGTGATAATTGTGACGATAAATTACAGACTGCAGGACGTACTGGGTCAGTGAAAATATATTAGTATTTTTTCCCCCCTATATGCGAAACGTTATATAACGAACGACCTATAATATTATTATCGATATATAGATTATATTTTGTAAAATATATAAATTCAGCCGTAACGGTAAATAATTTAATAAAATGGCAGGTAAACAAGAATTTAGTTTAACGCCAAGAGATTAATAGCTGGTGCAAAGCGAGAGAATATACACTAAAAGAAAATATTTCATATGACACGAAGAATCTAAGACGCATATAGAAATTTATGTAATTACATTCCAGAACCAAAAACGAGTAGAATCGAAGGAAACTGAAAAGCTTTTATACTGTAGGCATAATAAGGTATAGAAAATTCAGTGAGAAGGCGATTTCAATTATATACGTATATTTCAGTTATATAATTTTTATAAATTTCATATTAGACGGAAAAGAAAAATTGCATATGGGTATAATAAAAAAAGATAAGAATATAAAAATGAACGTTAAAAAATAATTATTATTGAAGGTGACATAATTCTTGTAAATTAGTAGTAAATATTGACAAAACACGTTGGATTCTGTGATCGAGAAATTGAGTAATTCAGGCGAAGAAGAGCTTTGGATACCATCCAGTTGTCGGTTTGAATTCAAGCGAAGACGCGTTCAATTGTAGCACGTGAGTCACTCGTATACAGGTATAAATATATTTGAAACGTTTATTTTATTTCCTCGTCAAACGGTTATATGATATAATAATAATTATATATTATACTAATATTTATTTATTTTCAATGAAATCTGTTATACGTGAATTATATTCATATGTCATTAGTGTGTTCGAAATTTCGTATAATTCAGTATTTCAATTACCTGCCATCGATGTCACGATTATTATAATTATTACACGAAACCGCGTATCAGATCGATGTGATCGATGAAGAGATGTTAAAAAGATATATCCCGTCTATAGTGGATTATACTAATTTGAACGTCATAAATGTAATAAAATATAAAATTACTTAAGATTGATAATAATAATTTTTCATTTGGTACAATAGGTACAGTAGGTTGTTTACTGGTTCGGGTTTCGCTTCGATTACGTATATTCGTTCGATTATCCAACTTGTACAGTTTTATAGAATTATATATAAGTTTTCAATCATTAAATTGGTACACGGGTCGTGCAAATATAGCGTTTAGAAGTTGCCCGTGCTGATGAAATGAAAAGTCTACCCAAATGAAATGTCCTGAAACGAATCCGATATGAGAATTAACTGGATCAAAAGTGTCAAATGTATTGTAATGTATAATTATCGATCTTTATTGACCTTCGAAATTGTATATTTTATTAACGTATGTTAATTTATAAATATAAGTTTTTCTTTGACTTATTTTATTTTTGCACTTATATTTATGGTTACTTAGATTCCATTATTTCGTTATTTTAACTACTAATAATTATTTTTGAGCGGTAATATAACTGGTTCGATTACGGTAAATGAGATATGAAATCGGTAGACAATTGCATAAAAATTGGAATATTATTATATTTCATTTAGGTCATTTTTTAAAAATGCTAGTTAAAAAAATTAAATTAAAATATATGTGTAGAAAATAAAAATTCAAACGTCAAAAACTTTTTAATTCAAAAAAATAACGTAAACCGTAAACGTTTATACGATAATATATTAAATTGCTTATCGTGTAATTTAAAATAATGAATAAAAATAATTATTTTAATGAATGTATTTTTTCATTATTATTTTTCAGTGACTCTACTGTCGATAGATTAGACGACGCCAAAGTTTATCCAAAATTTACTTAATGTGCCAAAGTGTAATATGTATTTTAATATTTTAAGTACTCCCAAAATTTTATGAAACCGACATAATATGTAGATGGTTAAATTTTTTTTTCAAATACAGTTCCAATTTATCGTAAGTAAATTCGATTTTTTTATATTAAATACGAAAACAATAGTTTGTTGCGATTCACACAAATTGCACAAAATGCTGTAGTATTATTTACGATTTTATTATAATATCGAATAAATTAAATTGTGTCGTACATAATAATTTATTAAAACGACGTGCCATTTGCATTGTTTCTATTATTTCCTAATTTTACGCGATATATTATACTATCATAATACACGTTAACGTTAACTCGTATGATATGATAACAAAAGTGTGGAAACTAAAGTTTACTTTGGCTAACTTAGTTTGGTTTTAACCATTCAATTATTACAGTGGACAGCAGTATAACATAATATTATAATGATTCACGCAGTGATGGTATATACTACACGGTAAGACTGGTAACAATGATGAAATATTAATAATAATAATGGTTATAATACGGTGCATATTCATAATTATTATTAATTATATTATAATAGTGCTATAATTAATAATAATGATTATTTGATGAGATGTATTACCTCAATATGAGATGAATACAAACTAATGTATGAGCAAAATAGATTTTTATTTCTTCAGAAAATTTGTTAAAATTGTCCATAATAACCAATTTAAGAGGAAGTAGAACTAAGAAAAATCTAACCAATTGTAATTAATTATTGTTGATTGCTGGACACTAATATATACAAGACAAATTAAATAATTGATATTGAAAATAACAAGTCTTTCAATAAAATCAATTTTGATTTATAAGGTAATTTCAATTTGCATTTTATATATTTTAAGTACTAAATTTCACAATATTAGGTAATGTTTAATAGACAAGGCCACCTGAATTATTAATTATTATTTAAAAATAATAAAAAAAAAATATATAAATTATATATATATATATATATATATAACAGTATTAACGCAACAAAAATACATTATAACGAGGTTGATTGACTTGGACACAATATTATACCGATATAAATAATAATATATGCGACTGAATACGATCCGAAATTATTGCGAGTTGTAAAAATAAAAAAAAGTAAATAATACACACGCACCGGAATGAGTTGACGAGCGGAAAATTAAATTTAGATACGACTATAATAATATGATATATATATATATATATATATATATTGATATATTGTCGTCTAAAAACTATGAAATACCAATACCATGGTTATTGTTATAAGAACTTATACCTAAATTACAATTTGACGACTTTGTTCACTAGTCACGATTTTATTATAATTTAGTTTAATGGTCATAGTTTTCGTTTTTCAAAATCGTTTTAATATTTTTCATAATCCCTAATAAATACCTATCGTGGACAGTTTAGATTTTAAATTATTCGAGGGAGATTTTTTTTGTTTTTGTTTTTTTAAATTATAATTAAATATGAATAATAGTTCTGTTTAACGAGCGTTGAACTTTTTGTATATCGAGTTCGTCATCTGATGACGTTTCGTTTGTTGACCGGTAATGAACTTTCGGTAGTGCGCTGTTCAGAAAAGTTCAATAACATTTGTCGAAAACAAAAAGCGAAAAAATGAAAAAAAAAAAAAATGTTATCGTTTATTTTTCTGAATCGGTGAAATGTGCTTGGACAAACACAATATAATATCAGCTATCGTTGTTATCATTAAAATTATTGTTTAACTCGTGGAAAATTGGTAATTACATCACGTAAACGGGACACGGACATTAGAAAAATTTCAAATTTTTAGAGGTATACGATTGTATATTTTAAAACAATTATACGATAAATATATTATAATATATTCAGAATGTCCATGAATCGTTATAAGTAGTCGTGTCACGTAATATTTTTAATAGCGACCCGTCCGTTGTATAAAATAATATTAAGTATACGAGTAATTCGATCATAAACATGAATACAATAAGTTAATTTTTTTTACTGTATATAGTTCGTGTTTATAATATATATATATATATATTTTTTTTTACATAATTACAATAATTATTATCATTTAATTCGAATTATCGTCTTTCTCAAAGTATAAGTACGATATTTTCATTTTGCCATAATTTCTGTATTATATACAAGTTCATAACTCGCATGACATTATTATATAATTATACATTCGAATTTTATCGTGAGATCGGACTGTTTTATTCCGTTTTCAATGAAATATCGGAAAACTTAAAAATCGGTTCAACATTCCAAAAATTACAAACTCGAAGTAAGTATTATTCATTTGTACTAGTACATATACATTCGTATTACGATCCGTTTGATGCTTTAACAACGTTATAGTTGTTACGAGAATTCGGAAAATTACCGTGATTACGACTTACGAGAATGTCAAAGAATTCAAAATATATAAAATGATATTATTGTTCTTCGAACACGTATGCCGTTTTTAAAATCGAATTTAAATTTCTCATGATGTATTATAATTGATATTACCTTACAATATGTTACAAATTTCTCTTCGGCGGTAGTTTCAATATTTGTTAATTTATTTAAAAGAACGAAAATCTATACTTTCGCAGTTTTTTTATCTGATCATAGTCCGACAAATCCACCCTTTATTGAACACTTACATAAATTTTCAAAGCATTCTGTGTCGAAGAAATTGAAAACTTTCTTAGAAACTTTCCAACATTTAAGTTACTATTTTCTCAAGAAACACCTTTAATATAAAATTAGTACCACTGAGAATATTTCAACTGAAAATTAATTATAGTTCACTTCATAAATCGTAATATTAATAATAAGAGTATTATATTAAAAAATTTTATTTGAAAAAAAAAAACAAACAAACGAAAAACTGTTATTTTTTACCTAATTATTATAATCGTTTACGATATTCTATGCTAATTCGCGACTTTCAACAATTTTGATGTTAGTTGAAATTTCAAAAATTGTTAGTAAAATATATAAAAAAAAAAAAAATTATTAATTTATTAGCATTAACCTTAAAATTTCATCTTATGAATCATTTATTTTTGTGATTATATTGATTATATTATATTTTCAGTTATTCTCCTTTTTTTTTTTTTTTTGAATACGAAATTATCAACATTTAATAATTGTCTTATTGTTGAATATTAATTTTTTGTGACCTTAAAAACTTTTTACTACTATTTTGGTATTACTTAGTAGGGTTTATTATATTATTTTAACGTGATACAGGAATATAATTAGACGGAAAACAATTAACAAATTTTTAAGTATTTTATTTCGTTATAATAGCTTATGAAATAATAAAATTATAATAAGTATTTCGTGTAGTTAGGGCATTTACTGAACGTAATTTTTTTATTTTATTAATTGTATAATTGTATATATACCAATCGTCTGTCGCTATATTTGAAATCTTATTTTGGCAAAATACTTAAATACCATACTAGAAAATTTAATCAATTTAAATTTATTGGTTAAGATGAATTAAAAAAAACAAAAAAAAAAAAACAAAAAAAATGGAAAACTGTGTTTTAATATTTAATTATTTTAAAGAATCTATGATAAAACTTATATGGATATTATTAGCACACGTTTAAAAATATAATAAAGTTTACAGTTATTTAAACTATATAAATCCGATTCGATTAAAAAATTAACGATAAATACGAGTATATAAGTAAAAAGTTAAACTCGACGAGACGCTGTACAAATATTTTATTGATGGGATCGCGAACGTGTTATAATGTACGAGTAAACACAGTACTTTAGATTTGAACATAAGTTTTATGAATTGTGTATAAATGTTTAAAGAGTTTTTAGGTTTTATGAGATTAGATTAAATCACGGTTTTTCTTACAATTGTATAAAAAAACGTAAACCTATATGTTAAATTTAATCTTAGTTTCTTAAGCTAATGTTGATTAATAATAGAAACAATAGCCTACGCTAGTTTGGATTACATTTGATTTCTTTTATTTACAAAATAAATTGCTTTTTCGTTAATAATTTCATATTAAATTCCTTTTATTATTATTATTTCATATTATATTTTAATTTTATGCGTTCGATGTGATTTTACGAGAATTATAAAATAAAAATTATATTATGATGGATAAAAAAAAAACGAAACAAAATCCTAAAAATGTTCAGTATTCGAAAAATGTCGTATACAACAAACAATCTGACGATATTCAATATATTCGTATATCTAAATATTTTAAAATTAAAATTCAAAATAATAATATTAAATTCTAGTACCATTGATCATAAAATATTTATAATCAATTCACCAGTATGAAAATAACAATTTTTATCAATTCGAAAGTACACACACACTGTCATGCATTAATATTGACTACTTAATACGCCGTGTCAAATCTAACGTAACTTTTACGAAATTATTAATTTTAAAAAGAGCTGATATTTCAATATTTGTGTGGGATTTGGGTAGGATACACGTGTGGAGGGGATAGTGTTTTATTTTAATTAAAATGTGAATGCAATTATAAATAATCGCGTTAGTAAAAATGATTTTGAACAAAGTTCAGTCTGATTCAGTTCATATAATAGGTATTGATTATATAAATAATTGATTACAATTTTAACATAATATTTAATTAAAATGTATACTTATTTAAATCTATATAAGTATAAAATTTCCAAAATTTTATATCGTATACATAAAGCATGGGTATTAACCAAATCAAATTTTCAAATATCTAAGTATATTATGCGCAATTAGCAGTTATTTTCATAAATTTGTTTAAGACATTATAGATAATTGCAAATCAAGACCTATTAAGAAATATAAAACATGTTCACAATTATTAAATTTTTTGTTTTTGTGATTTGTCAATAACTATAATAATAACAATAATTAAATTGATATTAATGAGCATAGTTAAAAAAAAAGTTAAATTATCCTAGTTATGTTTCTGCCCATTATAGATAGAAATTCAAGTGAAAAAAAATAAAAATATTTACCGATCGTATGATTTCAATTCCAATAAAATTAAAAGGGTGTTCGCTAATATTTCTCTTCCAATGGTTAGTAAGGCATTATAGACAGTACTTTTGGTTCAAATATATACATGCAAATATAATACTATACAATATAAGGATACATACGCATTTGTGTGAGATTATATATAACACATGTGTAAGAAATTATTGGTCCCGTGAGTTGTGTGTCATAATAATTAACACACGAGGGAAGAAGACGAAAAGGAGGACGAGGATAATGAAGAAGAAGATGAGTAGGAGGAGGAGAAGGATGAGGACGAGAATCATTGTCATTATTATTATATAATATATTATTAATATGAAATTTTGATTGGTTGATTCTTATAGTTTCATCAAGATGGAAATCTCATGGAGTTTTTAATTAGTTTAAAAATATAATTTCCTACGTCTTATATTATAATTAATTCAATTATTGAGAAAGCAAGAAATACAATATTACTACTATATACTTATATAAAAAATATAAAAAAACAGTTTAAAATTTTATTTTTATATTGTACATTATATAGGAATTTACACGTTATTTTTTATGCAGCCGTCTAATTTTATAATAGGTCTCAAGCGTTCAACGTGAAAACAAAACTACAAAACTTAGTACACCAAACTTGGAAAATTATTGTACTTTCCGTCCGAAAACTTAACGTTACGCGTATAGAAACAATAACTACCTATGTTCGCGTAAAGTATATACGTACGTATATTATTTGAACTTGGAAGGTCTTTGGGTCAGGTCCATCGGCTGTGGACGTAACCGCTAAAAATCCGATAACGGCGCAATTACGTTTATAATAATTATCAGATATTAAATTACAAGGAGAAACTTTTCACGTTGCACAACCAAAGTCCGTTACTATATTTATAATGCGGCTCTAACGAAATCTCACACAGAGTTGTTATTAAAATATATAACCCCTTTGAAAACCCTACGTCATAGTTTTCCGTCTATATAAATACGTTTAAACGAGAGTATATTATTATATTAAAATATTATATAATTTACTACAACGAAAATATGGCGTAAAAAAAAAATAATAACACTCCAGATATTTAATAACGAGATCGTATGGAATTCGGTACAGAATATGTAATTATTCGGGGTTTCTATATTTGTCTAATTTTTTTTTTTTACTTATTGAGTGGTTTTGAAATCAATTTTTTTGTCGCTATTCGTCAATTATAATATCCGGCTAAAAAAATATGTTATAGTTATGGAATATTACAACGTGAATCACATTACTTATACGTACGCATTTTTAGATTCCGAATAAAACGAGGAATAGTATATCGGTTAGGTTAGGTTTTTTTTTCATTAATTAGTTTGTATCAAAACAATTTCATTTCTATTAGAAATAATAATTCAATTATGACGAATGTTCCGGTAGAGAATTGCATATCCAATCGATACTTTATTAACTTTATACTAAATAATTGACAACATCACTGTCACGGAAACTTGTAATTTTGACGAATTTTATTTCATAATAAATTTTACGATAATTCAAGAAATATAGAATACATATAACATACATATAGTACATACGTGAACAGTTGAACACTCAATCAAATTTTTAAGTTTTTAAGTTCGATATTGTTATCGTGAAATATTGTCAATTTCGTCAAAATTTCAATTTTCGTGAAAAATGACGTATTTTTATCATTTTTGGTAGTTTTTTCTACGGGATAAATTCAAAAAAATTATCTAAATAAAGTATCGGAATTGGGAATCATATGCTAATCGTGATAATCGGACCATTATTATTCTGATAGTAAAAGTGTATACACATACAAAAAAATAAAAACGGACACACATCATTGTAAAACCAATAATACATTTTTCGCTTCGCTCAGAATCTAAAATTGAAAAATTGAGTGTTCAAATAGATATTTTATATGCTTCGTGCAATTTTCGAAGAATTCTTATACTTTGCTATTTAAATCTAAAAATTTACATTTTATTATACATGTTAGAATATTACATAATCATAAATTTATAATCAGTATAAGATATAATATCTTTATCTGATTCTACATAGATATCAGAATAATTTTTCGAATATAATGACGTTAAAATTGTAATTATAATAAAGCAACATTATCCTTTCATAACTATTTTTTCTTGCCTGTTATCTGTTTTATTTTTAAATTTAACCAAGCGAAAAGAATGCGGCAAATGTCGAATCCGCCAGTAAAATTTATACTATAGTAATAATGTTGTTACATTTTACCACGAAAAGTCAGATTAGGTTCTTTCTACGTATTTTCGACACGAACACAATTTTTTTTCTAGGATATATTATAGAAATATTTAAAAAATTATATTATATTTTCCATTATATCATTATAATATAATAAATAATAATAATAATAGACGACGGGGAATGTCGGAAGGACATACGATTAATATGAAATCGCAAATTTTTTTCTAAAAGTTATTTCCTTCGTGGTATGACGTATAATAACAATAACGGGACGAGAAGTTATGTTCCATTCAGTTAAATATTTAAAAAATATATTAATATTATTATACATTAGTTGTATACGCGTTTAATATTTTATCATCATTTATCAACGTTTTCTAGTAAGTTTTAGAAGTGAAAAGAGCATTCGATCAATGCGTAAAGTGTTTAGTCATATGATACGATACGTATATAAGATGAGTTAAACGAGAAAAAGTGAAATATTCCGTAATAAATTTAAAATTCTAATATTTTTTTATTTAAATTTATTGCTTTTGTTTTTTCTGACGTGATACTTGCGAATTGTCAAAAAAGTATTACAACATATTTTTATACATGATGCGTACGTTCGACGACTGGAAGAAAGTGTAATAGTCTCAAATATCGATTTGTAATATTATGAAATAATTTAATGTCATATAAATTTTACGTCCGGATATTATTTCGAGTCGAATTAAAATAGAGTCGACCATTATGAAGGAATAATTAAACGATTCGTTTCGTTTTTTCCGTAGGAGGATAAAAAAATAAATGAATCGTTAAAATTAATTTTATAGCGACGTTATTTTTACGCTAAATTTTCGAACGACATTCACCGTTCGGTTTATCGTCACCATCGTTATATTATTGTATTATTATCGTATGGTTTTATATTCCCATTTTTTTTCTTTTTCGCCGATCGAATATAAATTGACAAAATTTCGATCAATTTATTCGTTTGTTTAAATCGCGCGTCAAATAAGACAATACTATGTAGTTCTGGTTGTGCTCGTTGAACGATATCAAAAAATCATAATTTTTGTTCTTCCAAATATATAGGGAAGGTAATAATTATAAACGTTTCTCCATGTATTCTACTTGTATATTATATAAATCGTCGCTAATACTTGTAACTATATATTATATATACATATAAATATTATATTTATATTTTATTTTTATAGGTTAGAATTATACGACCGTCGACCGGTTATCAGGTAAGTAACGGTTACATAATAATTGTTACCATAATCCTACGCATATATTACATATAGGTAGGTATAGTATTTATCATTTATGTAAAATTCAAAATATTTAACCCCTTTTGAGATATCGCCGCATGGAATATGAAATATTTTATAATCGACGTTAAGCGATTTCCATCCTACAATATCGTATTATCGGTTATTAATAAATAGCAGATTTATTGATTTATGTATATTTATTTCACGCAGGAGATATTTTCTAAGAAAATCCATTGTCCGAAATTATATGAAAAGTGAATTATTTTTAGAAAACGAAAATCTCGTGAAATTCAAATTAAATTTGATGATCGGCGAAATAAAATATAAATTATATCTGATTGTTCAATATTTGCGGTACGATAAAAATATATACTCCAATCGTAAACACGCATGCACGAACACAACCAAACGCGTAATGACGATCTGTGATTGGACGACCAATCAAAGAAGCTTGTCACATTCAAAAATAGCATAAAAGGTGAACGACCGACCGAAATTATTCATTCCAGTCTCAGCAGTAGTTAAGTCGACATCTTCAGGACTCCGGAAACAAGAACGAGCTCACCAGTGAACGTAATTGTATAATAATTTTTTTCTAGTTAAACTATATAAATATTACATGATCATAATAAAACAAACTAACGTGTGATAACATTAGGACCGATGAATATTTGCTAATATATAAATATTAAATATACACGTTTAAGGATAATATTATAACAGAAAAACGTTCGATTAAAAAATAACTGAGTGTTACACAGGTAGATTATAAATTCGTGTATATGTGGACTTTTAATGCGTTTATAATTTAAAAAATTGACTTCTTGTGACTAAACCCGAAATTTCAATTTGTTAAAATGCGCTTTCAAAATTTTTGAACTTCTACGACCGGCGGTTACCAGTTCGGCTAACATGATTGTTGCGGCTACCGCCACGGACAGACCAAAAACTATGAGCAACCCTTGCACGTGGCCGATGGTCACTCCGATGCTGTCCGCTTCGGTGAACGATCGATCAGGAAATTCTCGAGACATCCATTTCTTTTGCAAGTAATTCCCCACGCCTTGGGTGAGAATCGTCACAAGTCTGCGAGGAAAATAAAACGATGAAAACTTAAAATGTGGCATTAATTAAATAAAAAATTGTTCGATATGCGAATTCTCAGGAAATAAAGTGTTGTAAAAAGTTGTGATATAGTGTTGAAGAGGGACTGCGATAAAAAATGATATAGGACTGTTATTGGAGTTTTCTAAATGTTGCTATATAATTCCACGAGTAAAAGTGCAGTTAATCGTTTTTTTTTTTTTAATTATACCGAGAAGGTTCGTTAAACTAAAATAGTTATTCGTGTTTTTTTACCCCGTTAAATATACGATACAGCGAGTTATTTTTATATTTTAAGGTATAACTTTATTTTTGAAGTGAGACGTTTTACTAGAGTATTGGATTTTTGAGTTTATAATAAAATTTATTATTTTATTAGTTACGTATTATAAATAAATGCATTTTAAAATAATAATATTAATCAGTTAGTAATAATTATACTTAACCCTATCTAGCGGAGATGTCCTGATGTTATGTGCAGGGATACAGTGATGGATGGCGTTAGTAATGTTATTTACGTAATATAAAATATAAATCGTTTACGAAAAAAACAAATTTTTAAATAATTTTATGAATTATGACAATATCTATATATTTACTGCGATAATATGGTACAAATCATTACTTCTCTTTTACAATTTAAATATATATTATAGTTTTAATTTAATTTATTCTAACGCATAACTATTAGTTTTATAATGATAGCGATTTATTTTACTTATTTATTTTAGTTCGTTTTTGGTTGGTAGATTAGTGATTATTATTAAATATTATTATAGTTATATTTTGTAAGATTAAGTTAAGTTAGGACGGGTTAGATCAAGTTGGATTGTAGGGCGGAATTAATGTAAAAACAGTTCCATCGAGGATTTTTGTTACACTTTGATGAAAAAAAATAAGAATTTACATTTGGTTCATTTTCGACCTCAATGGTGATCCCTTGGCGGTAAGCAACGATGCATATGCAACCGCGTGGCGTCCTGCCACGGACACCACTCGGCAACCGTCTTGCTCCCTCATGGCCCTAGCCATAACATTTGGCGTTTCTAGTACGAGTATGTTACTCGTGCTGCACACGGATTTGGCCATCACAATGTTGCCGCCCCGTTCGTCTTGTGGACAAGGTGGCTCGTTCACAATTCCTATCCATTGTTCCATCATCATCGGGTCTGTCTCTTTTTCCTAAAACATATAAAACGAATTGTTCTCCAGAATTTAGGAAGTCTCATCTACTTCAATGAGCACGTGTTTAAACGTGACCAAAAAGTCATGGGTAACAAAGCGAATTCTAAATAGATATTAAATAATTAGCGATGAATATCATACATTTTTAGAAGTGTTCATAAGTTTCTGAAATGTTTAGAAAAAACTAATTTATTAAATGGAAATTGAAAATATTATTACGTATATTATAATATTTTATATAGGTAATTTATTAATACATAATTCAATTTAGGTATAATAAGGTATAGTATTATGATATATATTTTTTTAAGAATTAGGTATATTCATGATTTATATTCATTTATAATATTATGTTATTATATTATATATTTAGATATAATTATCATTAAATATTATATTAATTAGAAAATATAGATATTATAATGTAGTATTATAACAGAGGTGGCCAATATAAAGTGACAGAAAATTGCAACGTATGTAAAAACCAAAAAAAGAAAAAAATTGTTTTTCTTAATTTATATTTTATCAAATGGGGAATTTTCATATTATACACTTAAATGTTCCGATTAATACATTATAATAATAATACATTATTGCAAATTAAACAGATATCAAGGTAGTAATAAAATGTATAACAATGAAATAAATAATATTATCATCAGATTAAGTTTTATTTGAGATTATTTTGTGTAAAAATTATGAAAAATGGTCTTGAGAGTAAAACTTGAGTATTTGAATATTTGATAGTTAATTTTGAAGATCGATTTAAAGACTTAAAGTTATTCAAACCAGCCTTTGGATTTTAGAAAATCTTTTTTTTTTTTTAGTAAATTTTATTGAAAACGGATGCCCAATTATAACAATTTCTATTTCAATAGATACAGCACCTATAGAAACAGAACTTTTAGAACTGTTTGAAGGCGAAGCACTAAAGCTAAACTTTAACTAAACGAAGCAGTTTAGAGACAGTATTCATAGTTGTCATTCTTTATTGAAATTTTGGAAACACGTGCCTGCTATAAAATATTTAAAAATTAAACATTGCGTTCAAAAATTAAAATCAATTTTTGAAACAACATATTTCTTACAACTTATCACGCAGATTTCAAAAGCCTCACTAAAAAAATTTCAAACTCATAAATTACATATACCTAAATAATAATTATTAAATTTTTTTTTGAAATTAAAATTTTGAATTGTAAATAATATAATATTATGTTTTTGATTTTTTATCGATCATTAAAAATATTTGTTTAATTTATTATCTTTATACAATATTTGATATTTTGATAACGGTATGAAATATTATGCTTTCAAATTTCAATTCGGACAAAAAGTTTACTCTTCGTATATTTCAAACACATTATATTATATTCTATTTGTAATTTGTAAAAATGACCTTGAACATAAGAGCTCCAAAACTACTTCGTCGTACGCATACCACGTGCGTCCTCGTCTTGGCTACGGAATCCAACGTTGGTATGCCCAAGTCGGACTTGTCGACGGCCAGTCGGGAAAACAGCACCGCGGAATACGACGTGCTTATGCACAAACCGAACAGCAACGTTACCCAAGACATCGCGCGCACTGAACACGCCTCTGTGCTAACAGTGTGAAGTCCTAAAGAAGTTTGAGAGTTTAGTCTAAAAGTTTTGAAGCAATATTACGAATATTTAAAAATAGCAAAATTTTTAAAATTTATAAAAATACAATAATTCAGATCTCGCATCATGCTTGTTATCTGCTATTAATAACTTATTATATAATTTATAATATCACATTTTTTAGTGTATTTACAAGTTACAAATTGTTATTACTATAATATTAAGTTACGTTATGAATATAATTAATATTATAAATTTTTTTTTTTTTGATTCTTAGGTACTACAGAAATGCGATCGATTTTTCCTTAAAAGGTATGAAACATTTTAAATTTAAACTGCAGGATATCGAAGGATTCCATAAACATTGAAAACATTTAACAAATTTACCTAAAATGTCGACTTATGTGTTTGGATATAATTTATTTTTTCATCGTGTATTAATTATACGATGTCATAACTCAGTTCATTATTTTAGCCACATGGGTATATCATCGTATTAAAGTATTTTATACAAATATACTGAAATGCATTACGGTTTAATATTATGATGTTATATATAATGAAAAGGAAGAAATTTATTATTACAACGATGTATACGTATTGTAATTTTATTTGATGTTGATTATTAATTTATTTATTCATATAAAAATATTTCGTATGTTTCTTAAATAAAATATATAAAACGAAATTTTTTTTTTGTTTATTACGAGTAAATAATATCATATAGGTAATAATAAAGCGTTTTAATTATTACGTGACCTTGCAGGTGTTTAGTGGAATTAAGTACGTAGTTTCTTTTCTATTAAAACGTTAATAATATTGAAACCAAATAGGCAAGTACGTCATGCTATTAAAGAGCATCACTCAAAAAATTGGAAATTTTGTCAATAATATAATTATTATAACAGTTCAAAAATAATATGGTAAATATAAAACAATTACAATAAAAACTATAATAATTATACCTATATATAATTACCTTATTATTGGAGTAGTAAACAACTTTTGGTAAAAAATTAATATTGTTTGTTTAATTGTCATATTAGTTAAAATATAAAAAAATATTATCGTTTCATACATAACCTTGACTACAAAACGATCCCCAAACGATAAAAAAATACGATATCAAATTGTGTTCATTTTCTTCTTGCTTCATTACGTTAGTGGTCGACTTGTTCAAAATATATTTATGTCTGAAAAGAGAAAACAATTTTATGTTTATTGTGTTTTATATACAATATTTAAATAATAATAAGTACATACCTATTAGTTTTTTTTTTACTTATAACGCAGAAAAATAAAATCCATATTTTTATTTTTTTATTTTGACTTAAATTAAATGCGTTAAATATTAATTGTCCCATTAAAAAATTGTTACAATATTTTTTTTATATTATTATTAGGTATCACTGGTGCCGAACTATACAAAAAATGTAGGTAGGTACTATGGAAGAATTTAAAATTTTAGTATAACCATTGATTATAGAATAGACTATTCTATAATCAATGGTTATGGTATTTACCTATCCACCTGTTGATAAATAAAAATTTCATAACCCCGTGTAGTGTTAAAATTACTCATTTTCGATTCATAAGTTCTTAGAATTAGGGAAAGTTAAACTATTAAATAAATAATTTAGGATCGCCACCCTCATTATTTTCATTACGACAGTTGCCATACTTAAATATAATTATATAAGGATCGGCGCCAGTGATTATTATATTAGTTTACTAGTTTACTTGGGGGAGGCAGGGGAATTATTTCGCGGAGAAATTTGATGAAAAGGATCAAGAAAATTGGCGAACTTTACGACCGATTCCTAAGATCCTGGTACGAAGCTCGAGACGTTCATAGAGGGGTGAAAAACATTTCGACACACACGTGGGCGTATTTATACATGTACAATAATTCGCACTATTGATTTTACCTAAACTTGCACGTACGTATATACAGAAAGCATCACGAAATTTCGATATATTTCAAATAAAATTGTTGAAAATTGGCGGTACACTCTGTATGCATCGTTTAGTAATATTAGTATAAACTCTACATATACGTTTTAATAATATCAATAATTCAACGCTGTATTAGCAATAAAAACAATCGATAATTTTGTAATTTGTACGTTTTGAAATCGAACTAGGTGAATTATAATTCGGCTGTATATGAAAGAATCACATTATAGGTGTACAGTTATACTTTATACAGACAAACGCGTACTTTTTTGTGAGAGCAGACGGGGCTAAAAGAAATTTGTAGATTGTGAATAGACACGTTCAAAACGTTAAGTTGTATTTACGTTATTCAAAATCTAAATCAAATTATGTAATATTGAGTAGGAAAGTTTTAATAATATTATATTCTAAAAAATAATTTTTTTATATTCCATTTACCATAATAAACAAACGTTGACCGTAAAGAAAAAAACACGTTATAGGTAAAAGCAATACTTGGTAAATATTGCTGTTAAAGAAAAAAAAAGAAAAACATTTTGGGAAAATTGTGCTACCGTATACAGGCCATTAGACCATACAACTGATTAATTCGTATTACAAAAATGGTGAAAATTATTTTTCAATCGCTCTATAATAAGTTATATTTTTCATTTTTTAATATATTATAAACTATTAAACTACACGTACAATATTTAATATATCTATACCTAATACACAGTGAAGTAGCCAGAAATGTGTGAAGGGGGTTATTATTTTATTAAATAAATATTCATATACATATACAGTTTTATAAACCAATACCATATACATATAAAGTTGAAGGGATGGAATTTGAACCTTAAACCCTGGCTAAGCCACTGCTAATATATCGGCACCGTACAGATTTTTGTAGAAATATTGATATTACTACTTCAAGTTCAAATGAGTCAAATTATAATACTATTAGAGTGATCACTGAACAATATATAGTTTCTTAACGATTCGAAACTTTTTCGATTTTTTTAATAGATTTTGGTAATATTTCTTAAAAACGAAAATTAATCAGACGCAAAGTCAAATTTAAATAAACTCATAAATTGTTAATTTTAAAAATAAATTGTATAAATAATTAAATGTCTGATGTTTTTTAACAATTGAACTATAGATAATTACCCAAGTCATTAGTAATTTTAGGCAAACTATTTATAGCCGTGTTGGAATGTTAAAAATTAAAATAACAATTAAATTTGGAACTAAATATTTCACGCCTTTAATATTAATATATTATAGAGTATAGACATAATATATACAACATACGAACGAATAGCCAAATTCGCGATTTGATTTTATATTGTGCGAACTGTGAAGGTTATGACTTATAATGATAATGATCGAAATCGTTAGTTGGACTTTGGACACGATATAATAATATAACGACGAATGATGTTTATTGTGGAAATAATTTCTAAAAATGCTTAAATAGTTAAACTCATTATATTTTATTGTGGTTGGTAGATAAATAAAAAAAAAAAAAAGACGATAAGAAACTCACAACATTATTATATTGTTTGTTCGTGTGCAATTTTTTTTTTTTTTTTTATCTATTATTATCTAGTTTTTTTTGTTATCGAGTAAATACGAATTCGATTTTATGGTGTGTTTTATTGATGTTTTTTTTTTATATATATAACGTTTCACCATATTATTATTCAAACAACACATAATTATAATTTGAAATATTGAATTAATTAATTAATTAATTAACTTAGGTAGTTATATAATATATAATTGTAGGGTCTTCGAACCCAAATTATTTTTAATATTCCTTATTATTGTTTTATAAGAACGTTTTTTTTTTCATAATATAATTTAAATTTTTAAAATGTTTATAAATTATAAAAAAATGTAAAAAATAGAATAAAATGTGTTGTGGTCACGAACGATTATAATATTATAGTCTTATTTATAGGTATTAAAATGTTGATTAGAAAATTTTAATCTTCGTCTTATGGCTTATGAAATATTATTCTAATACCTGATTTTTGCTATGGACCACATGCACAAGACGATGACGAACATGGTTAACAAGAACGCTATCCATACTTCCGGACTCCAAGTGAGTAAGTACGAAACCGAAGTGGCTCTGTTGACGGTATATTTCGAGTATAATTCGTACCTATCGACATAATTTATAATAAAATTTAAAATCGATATTTTATTGAAAAAATATCAGACACCATATTATTATATTTATAATACAGGATATTTTATTGTATATTTATAAAAAAAGAAGATTCTTAAGTAGAATATACCATACACAGTTATGGCATATTAATAAAGTCGTGTGACTGACCAGGACTTAAATATCGGAATGGAAAAGTCAAAATCATGAACGTCCGAAGTGGTGACCACAATCGGTATCAACAGTACGTCGCCCGTGTGCGTTTTCAACATTTCTTTGCCGGCCGCGAAATCGCCGAGCACGTAATTGCTTCTAAAAATAAAACATACTCGTATTACACACGAGTATAATATCGGTCGGTCATAATAGTTATATATTATTTTAAGTATCTTAACGAACAAAATTTTTAATTTTTTTCCTGTAAACATCTTATTAGGTACTTGAATTTTTGCTAATTTTCCGTTTGGTTTTCGTTCCAAAAAAATATGTTACCTATATTACTTTTGGTTCGAAATGTCAATTTTTTTTTCTACGATCATAAAATCTAAATAACAAATTTATATTTTGCATTTTACAGATCGTGCTTCATAGAAATACACATTTACGTAATACACGACGGTATATTATAGAAATCTCAAATCGCGATAAATAATAATTTTTATTTTTTCGTCGAAAACATTTTTTTTTTATAACATCAAAAACGGCGGATAATATTGGAAAATTTAAATTCCTATTCCATCCCCTCGCGGCGATCATCGGATCGACTCGTCCTGAATATATTTTTAAACGGTTCGTTTAAACTCGTGAAATAATATAATTATTATTTTAGATCGCGTATCATATACAAATATAATAATTATTATATTATTGTAGTATTGACGAACGGGTTTACACAACGAGCAGGCAAATATTTAATATTTTTTTTTATTGTACTCACGGGCATATTATTATTGAGAGAAAACGACAAACACGTGTCACACGCCTGTTACACGTTCGACGTCGATTTATTGGGTCCCGTCAAAAGAATCGCGCGCGCGCGAGAGAGAAAGAGAGAATGATTGAGAGAGCGACAAAGGACGGTAAACACCTCGTTTTACAAATTTAAAATTCGCAAACACACGCGTGTATAATTGTTGAAATAACAATCCTATACGCGACGCATAATTATCATAAACATCGACGACGACTGCGGTTTTACTGGCGTTTATTTTTTTTTTCCATCGTCAGTTATTATAATAATATCATAAATTATTTTTTATTAGTCGCGAGCCGTTTTCAAAGACACGCGTTCCTCTTCCGCGCCATTTATTAATTATAATAATAAAATTTATAAAAACAATTCCGAAAACGATTTCGGTCCGTCCTCTCCTCGTTGCGCATCGCGAAACGAAAAACGACCGCGATGGGAAACCGGTGGATTTTCGTCGTCTTGTGCGTGTCGTTCGTCGGACAACTCGTCATCGGAGTGAGTAGTTTATTAAAAAAATTAAAAACCATTTAATACCACGAGTACCTACTTTTAAATAATGGAATTTTTTTTTTTATTTTCGGTCTGTAAAAATTAAAAATTAAAAAAAAAACATCAAACCGTCGTTTTTTCTTTCCTAAGTTTTTTACTTTTTTCCCCCAGTCCATTTTGATATTTCGAATTTCGAATTTCACCAGTACATTAATTCTCATATTATTTCATGTCATATTTTCATAGGTAGATTATTATAATTAATATTATGACGTGTACTACTCACTTATTACACACGTTGGCGTTATAATATTTACGAGACTTGATCGTGCAATATTACTAATGGAAAAGTAATAATGTACAAACAATTAGATTTGAGTAAACGAATTTTAAATAATAATATTATATAAACAATAAATTTTATTTGTATATTTTTTTTTTAACTTTAATTTATAGAGTATATTTCCATCTCAAGATCCACAGCCAAACCCTCCAAATTCGGATATTGATGGGCTACCTCAAGAAGTAAGGAACGTGTATTACTAATAATTTAATTTTTTCTCACAATTTACTTTCAATAAAATATATTAATTTTTTATAACAAATCCACAACAACATCCACAGAATGTTGGTACATTGACTAGTGTTAATCATAAATTGAGTATGCTTTAAGGTTCCATTAAGTACGGCACCGGTCGACGGGACTATAATTAACACCAGGACTGTTTATACGGACGGGACACAGGAGAATAATGGTCAAAAGTCAGAGGATCATCATACAGTTATTGTTATCAACGATGAGCAGAAACGAATAACCAGTGAAATCGTAACCATAGATAAAGGAGGAATGGAAACTACAAAGTTAATCCCGGCCATGAAATCATAATAATATAATAATACTCAATATTTAATAAATAATTCTAAAAAAAATTATATATTAATTATAATTATCAGTTAAAATGTTAAAAAATTAATATACTTTATTAAGTATACCTAATATCCAAATGGTTTTCAATGATTTTCCAAATGTCACCCACATATCCAGATACATCGTAAATCATACTCTTATTTTTCAACAACAACAAATATGGTGGCATCTATTTATTGAATAAATAAGTAAAATTAACTAATGAATAATATTATGTTAAGTTGTAATAGTTAATTCTTAAATAAACATAATTTACATTAACTATTTTGAATGTACACAATAAATCCATATTTATGATTTACATAGTTTAGGTAAAGGTAGTTTAAGTAAAATTGTATATTGTCGAAAACAATGAAATAAAATTAATCGATGATGTGTATAATCATTTAAAATATAATTAACACTTTACATGTAATTTTATAAGTTATAACTTATAAATAAAATTTTTACTTACATGATCAACTATAACATTAACCGTCTTAGACATGTTCAAAAATTATACTGACATAAAATTATAAACATTAAAATATACAAATTACATAGGTAAAAAATATACGTATACATTTTATATTAACTACTGTCATAACACTTTAATAATATAGATAT
Organism: Tetraneura akinire; assembly: GCA_021307375.1. Taxonomy (NCBI): domain Eukaryota; kingdom Metazoa; phylum Arthropoda; class Insecta; order Hemiptera; family Aphididae; genus Tetraneura; species Tetraneura akinire. The sequence goes on along the minus strand of JAIUCT010000007.1, from coordinate 26,078,378 downwards.
GTCAGTTTGATAATATTGTTCATTTAATCAGTTACAACTTTATTGGTTATTTACTCATAAATTATTTCGTAAAGGTAATTATAATAATGAAACTAGATTGTAAAAATAATTAATATAAATGTCATGTATGTTTATATATAATCATAAATTTAGTGTAAAATTTTTTAAAATTAATATTTATATTTATAATAAATGCAAATATGCATTGACATCAGTAAATACGAAATGTTAATAAATTCGACAACAGAAAAAAAAATAATAATAATAATAGTAAAATATGTTTAATATAATACAGCTAATACTTTAAAATATGTTGAGAATCCATTGATTATTCTTTTGTATTGTATAAGAAAGCTAACAAGCCTTGAATATCTTTATTCTCATTGTACAATGCTGTTATTTTAGTAACTAATTGACTATGAGGTAAAATATCAATAACTGTAAAAACAAAACAAATAAAAATATTAAAAACTAAATTAATCCAAATTTTATTTTATTTAATTAAGATATATTTATTAAGATATAAATATAATATAAATACAATTACTTAAGAATACAATATATTTTATAGAAAATCATAATTTAATTTTTCAATTATATTAATATCAATAATATAAAGTCGGCTACTTTATTTTTCATTGTCGTCTCTCTCACTAGTTATACTCGTGTTATCATTATCTATTTTATAAATTCATTTTCAACCTTGCTCATTTGCCTTTTACCTTGCCGTTTAATTATTAACATATTACATGTTACTATATCATAATATATAAGGTATAATACTAAAATAATATAAACCGATAATATTAAATTAAAGTTATCTTTTGTATATTATATATTATAATATTCTTAAGATTCTAAATAAAAAATATACTGGAAAACTTGCGTTTAAAATTGTTATTATCAATTTCTTCTAGAATGACTTTATAAGATGTGTGATTTTTTAAATTGTTCATGGAAATATAAATAGTATTATCTGTCGTATCAATATTTAATTTTAATTGTAAATATTGTTCATAATAGTTTATTCCTGTTTGAAACGCATTAATTTCACTTTTAATTTTTTTTAATTCTCCTTTTTTTCCTATAAACAAATAATTATTATTGTTATATTAAAATAATTTTATTTGGTCAAACACAAAATATAAAATAAATACAATTATAATAATATATATATACATAGAAACCTTTTAATGTTTGAGTCATTTGTGTTTTATTTATATTTATCTTTTCTAACAATTCTTCTTCTTCTACTTTTAAAAGTTTATATTCATTTTGAATATTTGATAAATTATCATTTTCTTCTTTTATTTTTTGTTGTTGATTTTCAATCATTTCAATTATATTTTTCAGTTTATTACAGCCCTCATTATTTTTGTTTTTTATATAAGAAATTTGTTCTAAAAATTATAAAAAAAAAAATATGTACGTTACATATTATATATACAATTAGATAAATACTTAGGTAAGATTAGGTTAAATAATATCAAATGCATACGTAATATTTTGTATTGTTCATCTACTTTTTGCTCATATATTTTCATTATATTACTATGTTTTTTGTTAACTTCATCCAAAAAATTATCTTTTGCATTTTGGTATTGAATAGTATGATCTAAGACCAAATTATCAATGTGTATATTAAACAAATTCGCCATGCTGGAAACTAAAACAAACAAAAATAATAATAATACACGATAGTGTAAATTAATTTTATAAGTATGGTAATACTGCAACTAACACTATATTAACTACTATTTTATTATAATTATTTATTTTTAAATTACAATTAAAACTAACTGTTACGGACTGATAAGTCCATTTTAGAATAAAGGAGAATTATTTTCCAAAAAACGTAGGTATCGATGAGTTTATTTTGTATATAAGTAAATATTAACTAAATAATAATTAACTAAATATTATGGAGATCATGACAATATAGTAACGAATAATAATTTCCAAAATAATTCTGCATGTTAATTAATAAATATAAATTATCAATTAAATTAAAAATAAAAAAATTAAATATTACAATGAAGTAATCAAAATAAATAAATGTTTTATAGTAAAAACGATTTTTTTCGAAGCAAACCGGGTAATGTTATTTGAAATTAAATAATTGAAAATCAAAATTCAAATATTTACGTATGATGACATTTATCAATTGAACGGATTAAAAAAACAAAAAATGTAAAAACGTGCGTCAATGAATATTAGTAATGGAAAACTATTTTAATATTAAATTATACAAAAAAAACTTACCGATGGGTAGATGAACTACGTAAACATCAAATACTATTCTAAGTTAAACTTAGAGTAATCATCGAATAAATAATAAAATATAAGTTTGAAAATCGCATAAAAAAAAAACGCGTCGTGTATTATGTAAGTATATTATAATTTTATTTTTCAACTTAAAGTGCTAAAATTTATAAAAATTTTAAATGAATAATAAATGAATAACAAATTACAAAACAAAACTGCGTTCCGCCAGAGATAATTCCGCGTAAAACGGTTATATTGATAACAAATTTAAGATGATAGTGGTTGCTTTACGTAGCGTCGTAGTGGTAGCTGTTTGAATTGTAGTTTTGAACGACGGTTATAAATTAATGTACTGCGGTTCATTTTTTTAATTCTCCGTCGTAACAACTGCGCATGCGCTAAGGCAGTTCTGTTTATTCGTATTTTTGACTATTGAATATTTTTATAATAAAAAATGTTTTCAAAGCAGGACATTTTTGCGTTTCCTGAGGACACTAGGACCGTTTAGTTCGAAAGCCCGACGTAATACCACGTTAGGTTTTTATTCTACTCTAAAAAAATTAGGTAAGGCGTATTATTTATTATTTTATTATCATGACTATTATCACTATATTATTGAATATTTGTACAAAATTTGAAAATTCTAATATTTTTAATATTAATCAAAAATTAACGACTATCTGCGCCATCTATACCGTATTACGTACAACAAGTTACATTAAATAATTATAGTTTCTCCTTATAGATGCCAATACGTGTAACGTTTTTACTTTTTGTAATATTTATTTGAATCGATAATACAAAGAAATTAATAATAATGTTAATAAAGTTATTACTTATTAATTAATTACTAACACCTATAAATAATTTAATTAATTTATAAAATTATATAATTATAATCTTCACTTGTTATGGTTATTACCAAATATATGAACCATGGTTATTACGCAGACGGATATTAGATACCAATAGAATTTTCCAATTTTGTTTTTTTTCATAAAATATAGGTAATAAATAATTATCTCCCATTACAAGTTATTTTTCAATTAGTTGGTTCTTAAATTATTGTATTTTGTCATATCGTTGGCAAATTCTCAATCTTCTTAATAGATATGTTCAATTATCGTGCGCAAAAAAACTAAACATTAAATTTTTACAAACAGAGATTTAAGAATACTTTTAATAATTCATAAAATATTATCGATGTAGGTATAATCATATACGTATTATGCCTATATTCTATAATATATATAAAAAGGTATGTACCATAAACCATAATAATATTATAATTATTGTAGTTTCACTTTTAAGAGAAAATGTGCCTGATGATCATTGTCTTTAAAAATGTGTTACAACTGTACGTCTTTAAGTATAATTAAAATTCGTTTTCATCATGTAATTTGATTTTTCATGTATAAAATATTATGTCTGGACAATAATATTAGTCGATTCAACATTTTTTTTGTATTATCGAATAATGAATTGTTGTTGGTGAAAAATTTAACTACATAGATAAATGAAATTAAGATTTTTTAAAAAAGCGATTTATAGGTACATTTCAAAAGAGCATTAAAATATATATATAAAAAAAACGTTACCTAAGACAATAATTGTTCTTGAAATACTAGTCAATTAATAAAATTTAAGTATGATTAATTGTATCATTTAACATTTTTTAATACATATATTAAGTATAAGTTTTGAAATCTTAAATATATACAAATAATTGATTAATCATTTGAAAAGGTGTTATATCTTATATGTATTTGTATGTCTTATTTCAAGTATATAAATATAGAACGAAGCGATAAGCGAATGATATTCTCTAACCGAAGTTTCTGGCAAATTTTGTTTTGAATATTATTTTGCCTTGCTCTATAGTGAAACGTTTTTTTTTATCGCACAACGATGTAATCTAGTGTTTTTTGGAAACAGTTTTAATATTCAGAGTAGCATACAGTGAAATATGTTTCTGGTTTCGACAAAATTGTTTGATAATTACATATAATATTTAGGTAATTAAATAAAACGTTTCTTTTTATGAAACGTGCAAATACATTTTTTATTAGTGCAACATGTTTTAACTCGCGTATATGCAAAATTATTTAAATATCTGGAGGAAATGTTAACCAGATTTAAACGGGCTCCTTATATTATATATTATTTTATTAAACCTGTGTATTGACTCTTTTCTAAATTATATTATAGATAATGGATCATGTATGCATGTAATTTTTGACATTTCGCGTAATTGTATTATGTGAATATCTGTATGTTAAGTATAAACTGGATCCAATATGAACTTTCCTATGCGCATGGCTTGAAATTAACATCCTGTTGTCAATGTTAGTAACGTCAATATATTTTCATGACATTTAAAATTTCCAAATTCGCACGATTTTTATTTTATATTAATGATTGTCATGGTGATTTAACAACTTTTTTTTTTGTAATGTAAGGATTGAATGTTTATTTTGTATAAAGTATATAAAATATAATATTATACTTTATACGACTTAAATAAAATAAAATGATATGTTATTATTGATTGTTTAAAAACATTTTACGCGTATATCACATTATCACAAGTAACTCCGGACATGGGTACAAAACAATGCAATATAGTTAAAAGATAATATATTAAATGGTTACATAGTGTCAATTTTTAAATGTGGTACCTACAATGAGTTTCTTAATGAATCTATTCATATATTTGACTGAAGTTTGTAGCATTACGTCATTCTCATAATCATTAATGAATATTTTTTAATATGGCGAGCCTTACTGTTATAGAGTCAAGGGCATTATGCGCCAAGTATAGGGGGGCTGAGGAGCCAAAGCCCCCATGAAATTATTAATTCGAGGCCCAGTCCCTATTAATTTATTGAAAATAAATATAATTTTAAAGGATTATCAACATTAAATTATTGTATTTATGATAAAATCATAGCAGAATTTTAAATTTTGTTGTTATATTATTAATTTTATGGTATTTTAAAGTTTTTAATTCATTTAGATTGTAGATTTAGTGTAAAATTTCAAAAGTTATCCATCGATAATGATACTATGATAAATAGTAGGTTCACCCCCTGGAAATTTTCAAAACCTAGCGCCTATGGTCAAGGGTAATGATTGAAAAATCTACATAACTAAGAATAATGCAAAATTAAAATTCAAAAATATTTTTTGGCAATTTTCCATAATTTTAATTTTAATTTTAAATAAAATAGGTATATATTTTAGTAAATTAATTATAAAAATAATCAGAGATAATAGTTAAGTTGTGAACGTAAGCGGTTCTAGCAAACATTTTATAGATTAAAAAAATTTAATTCAACTCGTTAAATTTAAATTTAATACATGAAAATACGTAGTACCTATGTATAGTAATAAATGTGAATATAACGTATCTTAATTATAAATAAATAATGACTAAAATAAATTTAATAGTATTATGTAAATGTATGTGTATGTGTCATGTGTGTGTGAAGTCATGAAGAGATATTTGTATAATTTGTTACAAATTAATATATAGTTATCAAAATTTTAATTTAATTTTACTATTTTTATAATTATTGGCATGTTGTATAATGCGCATATTATAATAATATATACTAAAATATATTTAGTCAGATATAATATTATATTATAATAATATATAGGATAGGTACTAATAAGATAGTTGAGATATTAAGTAAGATAAACTTGTTGCGAAGTATAAGTGAATATAATATATAAATATAATATAGGTGTATATTAGGTATATTTAATTATTTATAACTAAACTATATCATTATTCATTTATTCATTATAAATTTATAATATACTGATACCCGTCTGAAATTAATGGATTTTATCTGAATAATGTCATAATATTATAATACGCCTGGCCTGATGAACGTACTATACCTACCTACGTATATTATAATATTATGTATACCTACATAATTTTGGTACCTATAATATAATATTTATACGTAAACGCATATAGGATTTATTCCAACAAGAATGACACTGGCACAACTGTAATAACACATACCTACTACCATATGATACCACTGTCCATCAACCAAGGTTATAATATTATATATTAAGTGTAATTAGAACGTTGCACAATAACCGGTCAATGAAACACTCGACTTTTTTTTAATAATAATAATATATACGAGTATAGGTGTGTATATACGTATAATTATAATTTGTATTCTGGACAATATTATTCTTTTTGTGTTTTTAAGCTCTAAGAAAATGATTGAAATTTGTAATATAGATATAATAATATGAAGAATAATATTATATCATGTTATAGTTATTATAAGATTGACTGTCAGTATTCGCGGGTTATGTTCACACATTCGCGATGATTAATATCCTTAAAAACGTCAAAACGTGCTTATTCGACATGATAATTATTATTATGTTACGTACCATAATATTACATTATTTTCGTAATTCGTTTAGTATTTTTTATAATAATTATAATATAATTAATATTATATTATAAGTTATAACGATTAGTTAATACTGGGATTCGTGATAATATTTTTATCTTTGATAATAACTGTAATTTATAATAACTAAATAATACGTATTGTTAATACAATGATCATTATCATAATAACGTTAACATTTTTTGTGCAAGTATAGGTGCACGACAATTTAATAATCACTTTTATATTATTATATGGCGTTTACAATATTATTAGAAATATGTATAATTGCTCATCGATCATGACGATAACAATAATAATTATTATGGACATTTCATACTGATAAGAGTTATATCTTATATGACATCGGCAAACAATATACCAACTCAACATAATACATATGTAATTAATAAAGTTTATGTAAATAATGAATTTAAACCATTAAAGGTTAAACAAATAAAAATAGATATAATTATGCCTTGTAAAATTTAATATGAAATATTTAAAATTATAATAAAATTAATTTCTGATAAGTCATATACATATTATTATGAAATCGAAGTAGTGAAAGTAGTGAAGCAATTAAATAATAGTGTTTATACAATTATTATTAAATATTTAATTATAATATAGTAAAATAATCATATGGTTCAGATTTATGACTAATATTAAAAAAAACAATTTTTGGACAATTATTAAATGTTGAACAATATAATATCAAATATCAACAAGCGGTTATTGAACGTTATGTTCTATTACGAGTATGATACCGTTTTTGACTAAATATAGGAATTATTATTTGATCGATTATAATGTATGTTATCATTTATCAATTTCATTAGTAATTTGTAAACAAATTATAATAAGGTTAGTTACAATGTACTCGTAGCGAAAGTGAAATGACCATGTACATGTTTACAATATTCATAATATAAAATATCTATTTTATTTGAATTTCAAAAATTCATAAATGATAACTATACTAATGATATACTTTATATAAATTAATTATTCAACTATTGAAATTTAAAAAAAAAAAAATTAAACCTATAAATTGGTTCTAAATCTCTAAATTTTAATTAACATGAAAACAAAAATTGTATTTTTATTTTAAGTATTAAAAAAAAATAAATAAAAAATATGACTTTTTTTATACCTACATTAGTAGATGAAAAAAATTAAGTTTTAAAAATATGTAATAGATCAAAAGTTATTGACAGTGACAAAACGATTGGACATCCTGTAAAGTTAATGATTGTGTATAAGTACTCGTATATAAATAAGAATTCACATTGTTTATTAAATCAGAATTAGGATTACATTTTACATTATATAGGTACATAATAATTTGTAGTTATAATAGAAAGAATATAATAAGAATATATAATAGGTTATAATAATATAATATAATATTATGTATGTGTAATATTTCAAATGGAATTAAGGTAAATTATCATTATCATTATGAATTCATAACATATAAAAATGAAAGATATGAGCGGTCCGCTGACTTTAACGATGATTTCATAACTATACATAAGATAATTTTAAAATCAGTCTAACCTCTCTTGTATTAATTTATCTGCCATAATGCATTTTTTTTTTAATCTAAGGATCTCATAGAAAAGGTATATTTAGATAAGCTTAAGCTTATATTTTTCGGATAAATTACTATAATATAATACATAATATTATTACCTATATATCTATATTTTTTATGATTATAAGTATTGTTCTCTCTTTTTACGTAATTTTTAGCACCATACAATTCATATTATAATAACATTATTTTATAATTTGGTAATTTCATAAACATCGACGTATATAATTTTATATTACTATATGATGTATCTACTCGTAAAAGTATCGTTATTATTTTTATATGTGAATTGTAAAGTTTTACAAAAACCAAAAATACAAGACGTAACTCTAATCATACTATGCGCATATAATTTATACTAGGTATTATGTCATTGTAAACCGGAAATTTTCTTCCGTTTTCTATAGTATAATAAGTAAAACTTTTAATAATAGGTAGGTACACTGAGAAATACAATAGGTACATAATAAATTATTCATTACCATTCTTACACCGATTATGCATTTCGTACAGAATATATTATTATTATATATTTTATGTTAAAGTATATTATGATTTTATTAGAATTGAATAAGAGACATCAACATTTAATGAAATAATAAATTAATTGGATACGTATAAACGTATAATACGCGTATGGTTTTCATAATACATTAATATTATTTTATACATTATATTTTAATTATTATTTATTATTAATAGAAATAAAATAATAATAATAAAAAATAATCAGGACGTACTTTAAACTTTTACAGTAATAATATTATCGTCTAGTTCTAGTTGGTAAATAGTTGTGGTAATATTATCGCACACGAAAGAAATAAGAATAATATTCTATTGTAATAGGTGTATCAGCTTTCGTTCTGCGACTGTATGTCTGAACACGTCATACTACATAGTATAGATGTTAATGTATTATACAATGATAAAGTTATATTATACATTTAAATTTTAAATATTTTACAAAGTGATTAATTGCCTATCACATTTCACATAACAATCATAAAAGTGTAATATTATACTTTTCATTTTCAATTATTATATTTAAATATAAAACTTATTAACATTATAATAAGATAATGTTATCACAATACTTCATAAAATGTGTATAAAATATATAATTGATTAAGATAATCTATAGGTACTAAAAGATAGATAAAATACTATAAAAGAATGGCAATCAAACATATATAAATAAATAAATATAATATGTATAGATATAATTATTATATTTATAAATACACATATATTATACATGTACATAAATTAATTATCTTAAGGAAAAGTAACTTTTATAATACTCCTATAGTTGTGTACTAATTAGTAATTACAAATATCTAACTATATTATATAATAATAATACTACTTGCGGATGGATATAATAATTAATCTTTTTCTTTATTAATTACCGTTCTATAAATTATGAAAGTATAATGCAAACAATAAATAACAGTCTATTTATCTATTATTTTATATTATATTATTCCATAAATGTATACTTAAAGTAGAATACTTTAAAGTTCGAATAACGTTAAGTTATTACTGGGGTTAACTCAATATAAACATTTTTTTTTTCTCAAAGATTTAGAATTATTTTCTAGATATTTAATTTGATAAAATTTTGAATTTTAAAATAATATAAATTAATATTTTATTGTTCTGTCTCTGTGAGATATTATAATGGCTTCTCATTCAATAAAAAATGTATCCATGGTAATAATTGTAAAAAAAGATGCTTATTTATTGGTGACAAAGAATATTTTAAAATAAAATGTTAAATATACGAGTAGATATCTTATGTGTATTCTGGAATTAGTTTAAATTGGTTCAGTTTTATATTTGTTTTCATTAATATTCCATGTTTTATTCTATGAAATTTCAAATAAAATAAATTTTTATGAAAAAAATATATACCTATCGACTATCACCTATAAAATAATAACATAGAAATAGGTATATCGAATAAAATTATTTTTTTATATATATTTAATTAATATATAGACAATTTCGAATACTGTTTTAGTAATTATTTAGAAAATCAAACGATAAATTTATAAATAGGTACCTATTTTTTGAATTTTACTGTAATATAAAATTTTGTTCACTCTGTATAATATATAATTTTTAACTAGGGGGATCGGCCGTAGTTCTTCCTGTCGAAATGTTTGCGTAGACTGTAGACATGCATAATTATAATTACATTATCTATATATTAATATAAATAATATAATATAATACAAGCATAATACACGTATAGTAAATACACGTATAGTAACGCCCTTTTTCCGGCGTCATTCAGTCTGAAACAATATATAATATAGGTAAATATACTTATATTTGATTTGCATTTATATTATAATATATATTTTATATTTGTTTATCAACATTATTATCATAAGTTGTAGTTTTTTAAATGATAATCATTATAATTATAATTATTCGTTTCGTATGTAAGCAAATATTCCTAAATTATATAAGCATCACAATGACACGGTATAATAATAATAATAGGCACGTCATCGTCAGGCTAAAAATCGGGTCACTAACAGAACGTAGTTCCATATAGGTAATATAACAGTGTTTTCAATGCCGTGTAACGATAATTTTTTATTTTTTACAACTTCTTCTAATTTCCAGAAATCGGAGGAATCATTTCATGATACCTACAAACATTATGTCAATATTCTGTTTTTATATATTTTATTCTCGGTTTAGGTACCTATTCAAGAAATACTTACAATTAATAAAATCAATTAATATTATGGCAGTTATCAATTTTATTACTTTTTAAAATTATCTTAAAATAGTGAAAATATAGTATTTTGGCATTATTAGTTTTTAAATAAAATAAATTACTTATAATAATTTATTTCAATTTCGTAATTTCTATTGTTATAGCGTATAAAGTAGTTTTCATTATATATGCAAGTGCCTGGAAAATTTGTAATCATTCTTTTTTTTTTTAATAATGTTCTCATACAAAAATCATGAGAATATTATATTGTATAAATTATATAGTATTTAACCTGACCATTAAATAAAATTGAAAAATAACTCGTAGGTATTCAAATCTATAAAATTACAAAATATAAATAAATTTTAATGATAAAAATTAATTTATTTGCGAGATTTCATTTATATTATTGATTAAGAATATATTACTTCGTATATCACTATATTTGTTAGTATTGTTTGTACTTTTTACCCAAATTGCATAAAGTTTTATTAGTTTGATTTAAACGTCTTAAAAAAAAAAAAAAAACATTAAAGTTATGACGGATTTATAAAAAATTTTTTATTTTTTTTAGATAATTACATGTTTTCCAGTGGCTGAAAATTTTCTTAACAACTGGGTGTTCATAATCTATCATAAGGTATGAAATATTAGTATATTTTGTTTATAGGGGTTTTTTTTTTTAAGAGGCCTAATCCAGAATACACACTTACAAATGGATTAACATAATATTTGTACGTCAATACGTCATCATAACGATCATAACGTATCATACTTACTATTATCAACGGATCATGGACCAATCGTCTCGATTGCTGAATCTCTAATGATTCTAATTACCGAAGTTATGCATTGCTTCCACGCCTCGGACAACTCGGTGTCCTTAGACATTTTACTCTCCGACAAACGATCCTCGATCAAATCCATCAACACATCACTGACGCTCTATAATATAATAAGTAATATAAGTATATGACGTAATTATACTATTTTCACTTTGGAGTGTAATAATACTCCTATATAATATGATATAGGTAAATATGAACAGTTTTCATTCAGACATTCAATTCATAAACGTAATCAGTGTATAAGTACCTACACTGATTTTAAGTCGAGGACGTCAAAAACAATATGAATTATTCTGAAATGATTGAACGGGTAGATCGTTATTATTATCATCAATCAATTCATTTCGTGACACGAAAGAGTTTTAACTAATATGTTAGGTGCTATAATAATATTATAGTTAAGAAATATTTAGAAACGATTTGACATTAATATTTCAAACATAATATATTATATAGATGACATATACAATTCAAATACGTAGACGTAAAGATGGTAATATGGTATTGAAGGTAAGAATTTATGAAAACAAATTAATTTAATGAAATTTAAAAATTGTGGTTTTTATAATAACATTTTTGGAATTCAATGTGTTCTCTCTATTCCACCTACCTGATATTATTCCTATATACAGGTAATACATATCTTTTATAATGTTTTATTTATTTATTCGTATGGCAATAATGTTATAAACATTATACTAAACAAATACCTATGTTGTTAATAATAAACTAGTTAAAAATGCATATCACTTTCTTTTTTATTCGTCTATAGTTATTATTTTTATCGTCAATATAAATAAATAAATTACATTGTATTTTTTTATTGAGATTGTTTAGTTATTTTTTATTCATAATTTTTGTTTGAAGGTTAAGTGAGGGATAGTGTCAATTAATTATAAACTGTAATTTTTTTAATTTTTAATTATGTTTTTCTCGGCATGTGAAAAATGGTTTTGTAAAATTGTATTAAATTTATAGATACGACATACGACTGCGTTTAAAATGCGTAATTTATTTAACACTTCACTTCAGGCCCAGAATTAACTAAATATAAAATGTAAGTACATATGATTATTAATTTCTAACATAGAATTTTAGTATTTATCTATAATAACTGTAATCTAATCAAATAAGTTGATAAACAATTACTATTTCTCTTTTTCTCACTTTATTAGATTATATCGCTTACCCATATAAAATACATTTTGATTATATTTTTATCGTATAATTATTTATTTTTCTTCCATATAATTAAAATTGCAATAAAGTACTATGATTAATTTATTATTAAATGTGTCATAAATTAATAATTCACTTTGTGTAATTATAAAATTAAGTTTCGATAATAATTATGAATAAAATAATGATTATTATTATAAAATTTAAATTATAATTTTTAAATTGATTTTATGTATTCAGTAATAAATTTTTAAAATATCTTAAATTCATAATATATTATATTGAAGACTACAAGAAGTTACAGTAGAAGTACAGAAATTTATACTTTAATTATTGTCCTTTTTTAATCCTTTTAAAGTATACAAATATTATTGAAATATACATAATGGATGCTAAGACTTTTAAATTTTGAATTTTTGTAAATCTTTTAAATGCAATAAAATTTGGCGAGTACTCTAATGAATGTCAAAAAATAATAAATGTTATATCGATAATGAAAAACACTTGTATATTTCCTGTATAAATTAAAATTCTGAGAATACTAATGTAGTAGGTACCTATCAATATCGATGCTTATGTACCTGGAAATGATCGGCTGTAAGATGAAATTTTCGGTGTTTTTCTCCCAAGTGCTCTAGAATATGATGCAGTTCTACGGGTTTTTCTAATAGTCCAACAGCTGTTTCGAATGCAAATGCGGTTCTGGATGAGTGCGCCAAAAAGTGAACGTTCGAAAGGAGTGCTTCGTGCGACACACGAGCGAAATGATCAAAGTATAGTTGGTATGACGGATTTTTTTTGAACAATCTGAAAAAATTTAAATTAAAAACTATAAACTTAAAAAAATTCAAGTTTCAAGCAATTTATACATATATGGTAATATAAATTTTTTAGATACCTACTCGATATAAAAAGAAGTCCAAAAATTTTTCGAAATGATAATCGTCCACGACTGTTTTACCAAAATCGTTTGAGTGTTGTTCAAAAGTTGTGCGTAAGACTCTGTCATCGTTGTGTTGTGGAAGTGATGTGAACCCAATGAAAATAACGTATGCAATGACAAACGGAAGCACAGTAATGCGAATATGTTTTTTTAAACTTATTTTAATACTTATGTACCTAATGTTAGTTTTACTTTGATAAGACACGTACGATGGTACAGTCAAATTTAATAGTTAAAAGGAATATAATATTATAACATTTTCTTATTGAAACGTTTAAATATGGAAAATTGTTTTCGCGAAGTAAATAATAAACTTATACATGATCATTGACCATATTTAGTCATTATCGTTATAACCAGTAACCACACACATTAAAATATATCCATAAAACATTGGGTGTATCTGATATTTGTAAATATCACAGAAATATCAAAAAATAAAATTTAGCAAGTTTAGATAAGTAATTATTTATTATTGCATTGAATTTGTGTGTATTATATTATGTTTGTGATATTATATTCAATTGACTTATGAACTGCAGAAAACCTAATTTTCAATAAAAAAAAATTATTATTTATTTTCAAATTATTCAATATTTACTTTAAAATTATTATCATTATTATAATTAAATGTATAGATATTTAAAGTTTATTTAATGTTATTTTGAAAGAGACTCATTATATTATTTTTTATATAATTTATATATTATTATTTATTACATTAGAATAATTTTAGTTATTTATATTTTTAATGAAGATAAAATATTACATACATAGAATAAGGTAAATAATATTATAAAAAATTTGAAAAATGATAACCATAATCAGATTTTAATTAAAAAATTATTTTTTTACTTATAAATACTTTTTTATGTAAATTAATTTACATTTTATTTTTAATAATTTATACGTAACATAATATATAAGATTTATATAATATTCATTTTAATTATTATTTTTAAAATACGAATATAATTTGTATTATACAAGTCATACTATTACGAGTATATATTCAAATCTATGTAGTCATATACATAATATTTTAATGGTCAATTTGAATACAATTTGATTAATATTATATAGTTGATAATGTCCTAATAAAATTACAATAGGTCCTGACCTAGTAGGGGTGGCAATCCTTTTTTGGGTCAAGTGCCAAAATTTTAAATCAAGTTTTTGAAATATGCTCGCGTGCCAAAAAAAAATTTCACTAAAATACATATTATTAAAATTTAAAACCATAATCATTATTTATTATAAATTTATAACATTTGGAAACACATTTTCTTACTTATTATTAAAAACATTTAAATTTGATTATTAAAATTTCTCATACTAAAGTTTTAAAATATAATTTTTTTTAAGATAAATAATATTTTTTAAAGTTTTTAAATTTGGCGTGCCACTTCTGGCATGCGTGCCATAGGTTCGCCACCCCTGCAATAGGTAATCAATATTATATAATATTTTATACAAAAAATTATACACTGCATTAATAAAAATAATTTTATTTTGAATATAATATTTAAATTAGTGAATCAACTAAAGATTTGTTAGTATTTTGAAACAAATAATATTTTAATTAAGAGATAGGTAATATGATTTTTTTGTTTAAAGCATCAAAAACCCGCATATGATGTTTTAATGACCATTAGAACTAAGTTATTTTTAATGTATTAATTATTGTCTATTGTGTACTGAATTAAAATATTGTTATTTTAACGAAGGACATTTTCTAAAATTCTTTATATTTTATTATAATGTATTATTATTATTATTATTATTATAGTACCTATATATTATTATAATATTTTCTAATTAAAACTTGACTAAAATAAAATAAAATAAAATACTTTTGTCTTTGCAAAATGTATTAAATATTAAATTATTTTATATTTTTTTAAATGTAATATTTTTATAATATCAATTAATGTACATTAGGTAATACACTCACATTTTTATGGAAAAATATCAATTTACCTACCTTTATTGGACATAAAACGTAAAACGTCAAACAAGTTCTTCACTTACGTATAGTTAATTGTTTATATTTTCACAACGTGAAAGTCTTTTTAAA
This sequence comes from Tetraneura akinire, assembly GCA_021307375.1. NCBI lineage: Eukaryota > Metazoa > Arthropoda > Insecta > Hemiptera > Aphididae > Tetraneura > Tetraneura akinire. Next base: position 26,062,302 of record JAIUCT010000007.1, on the reverse strand, counting down.
TTAATTTACTTGGTCGAGAAATCTAAAACCATAACATAATATTTTTTAGTCGAATTCTCTAAGTGAAATAATAATAATAATTATACCAATGGAGTAATATAGAGTGTGAAGACAATAAGTAAAAATTTATAATTTATATGTATCATTTTATACCATCATAAAAATTTATAATTTATAATAGGATATTACGTATATGTTATAAAAAATAATTAGTCCTAATTTTTTTTTTAATTATATTTATATAATATAATATATTAAATATTATTTAAACTTATAAAGTATGCATTTTAATCATTTAAATTAAATTTTAATACTTAAATAAAATGATGGATTAAACGCAATAATAATTATTTTTGCGTTTAATATAAAATATGCCATTTTTTTTTTTTAATTCTGTCTTAACAGAGTAGTACGTTACATCGTACATTTCTTATAATATTTTGGCCAAAATATTAAATATCCAAAACAATATATCCAGGATATCTACTATTCACATTACGAACTATATTAGTATATTATTATAAATATGAAATTTTCCATGTTAAAATATTTCAAAAATAAAATTATTTTATTTTTATTTCGTAAATACACTCATCGCATTTCATGTTTAGACATTTATTAATTGAATAGAGGAGGGGGGATAAAATGTTTAATGAAGTAGAATACTTGATTAAATTAATAAAATGTATTTTATAAATATTTCATTTCTATTAACAAAAAAAGAAACTGGTATTTAGCAAATAAAATAAAATAATATTATATCTTACATTTTATTAATTAAAAAATAAATTGTATTTTGATCTATAAGGGCAAAAATAATTATTTTAATGAAATGTACTTAATTGTTATTGATGTTAATTAAACGTTATGCAGAATAGTTGATTACGATACTTCATTTGTATAAGTTAGTATAGGTATTTTCAATTGATTGATTATATTTAGCTGTGGTAACGATTTGTTTGTAGAGATGGATAAGTTGTTAGTCGTATATGCGCATCAATTTATGTTAATTTTTATCTTCAATTGTCTAATGTATCTATTTTTTATTAGAATTATTGGGTTCCACGTGAATTACAAATTTTTGTTATAATACGTGTGTTGTGATTTGTGAATGAAAATAAGAATAAAATTAAAGTGGAAAGTACGATGGTCTTAACATGTAAAAATTTAATATTTACATTTTTATCTTCGTTCGCTACCCTCCTATATTCTGAAGAGTAAAGGGTAAATGTGTTTGTGTAGTGTTAAGAAATATGTGTGAAAAGCAGTTATTTATAATACATTATTACATTTTTATTTGTAAGGTCTTAGTCGTGACTGGCAGCACCGGATTATTTAAAATGAATACACAAGTACATTCATGACTTATTATATTATACTTTAAAACTTTTATATAAAATGAATTATTTGGATTCGAATGATGTCTTTTTCTACATATAGGTACAATTATGGAATTGGTAGGAGCCGACGATGATGATGACACAGACGTCGTGATCGCATGGACGGAAACAAGAAGCCATCGTTGATCTTTGGTCAGTGCTTATAATCTTATAATATCATATGAGTAGATTTTGATTGTTCGGTCGAAAGACATTGTGGTGGCCTTTTTTGTTGATGTCTCTATTATTCAAATAGCCGATGCAGAACAATACTACCCTTACGAATTTATGATGTACACTCAACACATTCCAAATGTTATTTTACAAAACAATATTATATTATTACAATAATAATGCTCATCGATTTGATAAATATTACATATTATATTTGTAGCGGTGTTGTTTATTTGTTAGTATCAGTATAATATTGTGATATAGCCGATTAAGATGTTTTTAATGTGTGTAAGTGTATATTATAATCAATATTCATATAACAATAATTATATTATTGATATTTGATGTGATGTTCATGGGACACATTCTAAATGTTATTTTGTAAAACGATATTATTATTTATGATTTATGATTTATTTATGCTTTGTTAAGTATATTACAGATTTGTGGCGATGTGGTTTATTTATATTATTTATTCGTTAATATTTTGGTATAATTAGCCGTCAGCCTACACAGATGTTTACGAAGAATATGTAATTTACTAATTTTATAAAATAAATGATATTTATGCCATTATTGAATATTATAATTATTATATTATTAATATACGTAAGGTTATATCGGTCAAACGGGACTAATTTTCGTAGTGTTATCATTTTGTAGTTAAATAATAATAATATTTAACTGGTAGTGTCGTAATTATTATTGACATTATTTTGTACATTATGGATTAAATAATACATATTTTGTTATTTGATATTATATTTTAATCTATTATTACGTTTTAAAAAAGAATTGTTATTTAAAAATAATTTTAAAATTTATAGTATGTATTTATTTTTCAAGTTAAACTCAAATTTAATATCGATGGCCACAGAATCAGTTCGTTTGACTGTAAAAGTTAATTGCCTTAAAATTTTAATCAAAATTCAACACTATCCTGTATCCCTTCCACAGCAGTATCAGTTCTTCTTTTTCATATTATAACATAAATAATACATACATAACATTAAAATTTCGTAAATAATTGTAGAGCAATACTATAATTTTCGAAAAAATTCGGTTAGGGGAGGTCGAACCTCTAAAAACTTCCTTGTACACGTGCCTGATGGTGATCGTCAAATAGTTTTATTTTCGATATTTATTCATTGCATTTTCATGCATATTCATTATTTTACAATATATTGTATATTTTAACTCTATTTTTGGAATGTACACGATACAATTTTTATAATAACAAAATATTTTTAGCAGTTTATTTATTTATATTACGTGGATATTTTATCCTGATGGGTTCGGCTAACATTGAACATATTTATAACATAATAACATCTAATATTTTGTGTAATTGTGTCTGATATTCTGTTTTTTTCACAACGAAAATAAATCTAACGTAAACATAATTTAAATATTTAATATACTTAGATTGCGTGTATAACGCATCATTTATAATAATTTATAATGATGATGTAGGTACCTACGTTCCGTACAAAATTGCTCACGGCTCATCGTGTCACGAGAAATGATTGAAAATGTTATGAGAACCAACTCAAAAAAACAAAATTTCCTAGTATATGATTATATAAATGATTACGATATAAATACTTAATTATACATTATATTAAATTTTTCAGCATTAAGAAAATGTGCATTTTAAGCCAAGCCAGATTACTTCTGTCAGTTTCGGTTCGGGTCAGATTGTTCGGTATAGATGTTGGCCACGTAAATATTAGATTTGATACACTATACGTCTTTACACGATTTAACTATTATTATTATTTTATTTAACCTATTCTAAACAGTTTTATTTACACGCATTTCATGCCGACAGGCGACAACGGTACATTAGATCAAATGATCCGGTTTTGATTTTACACATTAAACTATATCACGGAAAGTATCGAGAAATTCTCAATGTAAGGCTAAGTAAAAATATTATGTTTTTTACATAGTTAAATATTATTTCTATTTGGAAATAATTCTCTTGAGTTAATATTTGATTTAATCATAAGGGATACAATGTATCGAAAAAAACGAATTTTAATTAAAAATTATTTTTAACATTATTTATATCGACAATAATTATATTTTAATTAGTATAAATTATAATTTCACACAATTATTTTAATTAAAAATAATTCATTTTTTATTATCGATTAAAATTATTGTATCGATATTTTAATATCAAAACTCAGATGTTAAGAAAAATATATATTAATATTAGGACATAAATCGTTTGTGATTACTATATATTATATAACTACTTAATAATAGCATTGAAAATATCTTAATGAAAAATTAGGTAATAAAATTCCAAAAACATAACGATCTCGTTAGCAAACGATCTTATTTACACGAATTACAAAAAATAATATTAAAAGTTGTTATAATATGGTATGTACACACTAAGTGTATAATTTTATCAAAATAATACTCACGTCAAAGTTGAAAAATAATATTTAAATTACTACTATCAAAACAATAAAAAATTAGTAACATAGATGCAAATATTATTATGCAGACATGAAATATTTACTACGAACTTTCGTTTAGTTATTTCAATTTTTTTTTTTTTTTGTAATATTTAATTACCTTGTACAAGTATATCTTATATTATATACTTAAAAAATCAAGTTTGATGAAATATTTTTATACTAATTATTGATTTTTTTAAAAATTATAATATGCAGTTTATTATATGCAGTTAATTGCAATTTTCAAGTCATAAATTTTAATATTTATACAAAACATAAATACCTACATATTTATAACAATATCTCCTTATGTATAGTTTTTTGTTTATACGTAAATTTAAAAAATAAAAAAATGTCAATAAATTATTATAAGTATAACCATTCAAATTTGAATATGCCAAGATTTTATATATTTTATAACGGTATGTTTGCACGTCATTTGCATACCTACATAATATTTTAATATTGTATAGTCGTCAATAAAAATTTCATATTCGAATACAAATACAGATGAATAAATAATATTATTTAAACACAATGACCATCATAAACTTTTGAATATAAATATATTATAGATTATTATTTCGGTGAAATAAATAACTAAATGCAATAAACGATAAGTTTTATGATATAATAATATCTCAGTCAAAAAAATATATATCGTTCGATTAATATAGGTATATTATACATATAGCATATTACCGTGTATCGTAACATGAGTCACGACAAATTTTCGGTTTGTAATTCGATAATAATATGTTATTTTAAATAAAATTAAAATTATTTTATCTAAAATTGGTTACACATCGACTATTATTCTCTACTGTATATATTTCTTTCTATACGATATTTTTTTCTTGGAAACATATAATAGTATAGGTACTTAATAATTTTCGTTTTTTTTTTTATATTCAGTTACCATATTTGTTATACCTACACATAAATAATAATATTATATTAAAATGTAGTTGTGTATAGTGTTAAAATAATTCTTGTTGTTACATATATTTATTTTCGTAAATATTTATTAAAATATTATATAAAATTCATTGACAAAATAATAACAATATAATAATATTATGGCCTCTAGAAATAATTGTGAAATTTTTATAAACGTAGTAGTCATCAATTTTCAGGGATACATTATTAAAATTTTTGATAAAATATGATAATATTCTAAATCGTAATCACTACAATAATATTCTAGTTTACATACAATTTTATATTTATTTTAGTAATATCAATATTTTATTATGTGCCATTTTATTTATCTACATAGTATATGACTACCTGTACCTGTATACAAACGCGTAAATTTTTAGTTGTTTACTTGTTAATTTGAATAATTGTGATTATTAGAGCATGAAAATGTTTACTGAAATACATAATTAGACTATTAGAACGATGTAACATGTACCTATATAAATTTAATGTATCTATATAGGTAGGTACCTAGATACTTATTTATCTCTAAACGATAATTTAACAATTGTTATCTATATTGTATAGGTACCTAACCTAAAACATCTATTTTAATTTTATCGGACGCGATCATGATAATTTTAAAATAAAATAGTTGAATATAATAATATAATATTTTATTATTTTTCGATTTATAATAGTATATTAATAGGTTATATTATATTGATTCAAAGATGACTTATGTTAAAATTTAAAGTTTAACCAAATTCTCACCTTTTTGCCATGTGTTGAATCATAAATTAAATTTATTCAAACTTCAATAATGATTTAGAATAATTTTTTTTCAATAAATAAATAAATAATTATAAATGAACATTATGTAACTTCTTCGAATTAACTATATAGGCATACATTTTTATTCGATGGATTATTTCCTGTGGAAGGTTTAACTTGACTAATATTCGAGTTAATTTTTATGTTTATTAACTTTCGCGTTTGTCGATCTGCGTTTGTTATTCTTATTATCATAATAATATAATAATATTATACTTCCACCTACGATTTTGGGCGAGGGTCACGTCGCGCTTTGTCTGGGAAATTGATTGAATTGAATTAGACGCGTAAATTTAAAATCGTGCCGTACACGTGTAACTTTCTAGCGGTTGAGTCGTAATGACAATAAGGAAATAAAAAAACTCGTATTTTTCCACCATGCGACTGAAAAATAATGAAGTTATAATATGCATACTTAGAGTATTGTTTAATATTATTTTTTAATTTAATTTATTGTATAGAAAAACATTTGTGTGTTCTATTTTTTATAATCGTTTAAATAATAATGTATAATAATAATATATAAAAGATGAGCTGATACTCCTGCCGCACAGGATACAGGTGTGCGGATCATAGCGTTTAATTTTACTTAGAATTTGAATGCAATGATAAACCATTGCATTCGAAAAAACGATTCTGAGCGAAGTTCAGTCAGATTATAATTTTCGTTTGAACTAAAAATATCAACTTAAAACAGCTATAAAAAAAAATTTAGATTAGGGATTTTTCTAATATTTTAGTATGATGTTAATTAATATGTAAGTATACTTCAATAAAATTTTCAGACCTTAATACCAAAAATTGACAATTTTATCAAACATTATTATATACGTAAAAACGAGAATTTTACGAAATATTCAATGTTCAATATTTTGTAGAAAAATTTAAAAAACGGTTCCAAAATTTTACCACATATATATAATAGCTATGTGAACCTTCAAAAAAAATTTCAGGTCTCTATCTAAAAAATTGCCTGAGTTATCGTGAAATGTAGAAATTGAATTCATCAAAATTTCATTTTTCGTGAAAAATGCCGTTTTTTCGTCATTTTTTCGAAGTTTTTTCTACCGCTTATAGTAAATTTTGAGAAATTCGAAAAATGACCTAAATAAAGTACCATCTACATCCACTTTTACATCTGAAACTCAATATTCGTGAAAATCGAAGCGTTATTTCGGGTAGTAAAAGTGTTTTCAGAATATTTATTTATATGTATGGATTCTAAGATTTTCGTTTTCCTAAAAATATCAACTTAAAACGGCTATAAAAAAAAATTTTGACAATGGATTTTTATAATATTTTAGTATGATGTTAAGTAATATGTAAGTATACTTGAGTAAAATTTTCAGACCAAAATACCCAAAATTGACAATTTTATCAAACATTATATACGTAAAAACGTGAATTTTACGAAATATTCAAAGTCCTATATTTTGTAGAAAAATTAACATAACGGTTCCAAAATTTTACCACATATGTATAATAGCTATGTGAACACCCAAAAAAATTTTCAGGTCGCTATCTTAAAAATTGTCTGAGTTATCGTGAAATATAGAAATTGAATTTGTCAAAATTTCATTTTTCGTGAAAAATGCCGCTTTTTCGTCATTTTTTCGAAGTTTTTTCTACCGCTTAGGGTCAATTTTGAGAAATTCAAAAAATGACCTAAATAAAGTACCAACTAGATCCACGTTGCTACCGGAAACATACCCTATTCGTGATAATCGGAGCATTATTTCGGGTAGTAAAAATGTCTTCAGAATAAAAAAAAAAAAAAAAAAAAAAAAAAAACAAAAAATAATCACACATCATTGTAAAACCAATACATTCTTCGCTTCGCTCAGAATCTAAAAAGTATAAAAAAAATATCAATTTAACGAAACGTCTTTGGGAATAACCGTACTGCGTATATAATACGTGTATATAGGACAGAGATGTAGTAAAATACGAGTGATATTATTCGACCGCGGTATATTAAAATATATAAATATTTAAATATATTTTAAACCAATTCGAATGTATATTTTATTACTGATAAATTTATGTATTTAATTTCACGCTAAATTTTAATCGTATAATTACGTGACTCTTTGCATTTGCGATCGAAATCCGAGCCAGACTATATTTTTTATTCGTACCATAAACAATTTAATTTGATAACGTTATATTCTAGTGAATGAACGCGAAAAATATACAAACACTGAATAAATACGTATAAGAACATTTTTATAAAGTCAAACTCTCCTGTCCCGCCGTCCGAATATGGAAAGTGATAAATACAATTGTTCCTTCCGTCACCTCGACAGGTAGTCGTGTAATGATAACGTACCGAAATGTCGAAAAAGAAAAATAACAATTTTATAATACAATCAGGTAGTATAATAATAATACATTTCAACGTGCGTATTATAATATTATTATTTATTATGTATGTTCGTTCGTTCACAAAACTGTTTTGACGGTCTCTTGGTAGGAGGGAAACGCGCGCAGTCACACGTTGTACTTATGAAATACGTACAGAGCGGTCCTGTTTTAAAACTTACGACTTTCCAGCTAAATGTTATTATGTTTTTCGATGGGAATAATATTAGTAATATTCGTATGAAAAACAGATAATAATATTGTTCGCGTGACGTTTTACACAGGAATCCTGAAATCCTGTATACGAATAACCGAAATAATAATAATAATTAATAATATTATTATACCGAAGTAACCGACGACGACGCAGAGAATCGCTCTGTGTGCCATGAAAATAATATTACGTATCCCCCCTACTCCCTTCGTTCCCAAAGGTCTGCGCGCTGTCGGCGACGAACGGGTTCTCCTACGTCGAATACAAAAAAAATAAAAAAATAAAATCATCAAGTGGTCCGCTGACGTTACCGCCACCGCGGTTTAGTGTTTTGTGAATAACCGGACGCGCCGGTGCAGCTTGTGTTTACAGTTTTCATCTAGCGCGTTTCGACGTTGTTTTTTTCGTCATTCGCGTGAATCAAAAAAGCTCGCGTCCGGTCGAACGCAATCTTTGTCACCGGAAAGCCTAGTGAGTTTCCTATGTTTTTCAACATAATCTCACATTGATATTAATATTATATCATAAAATAATAATACGGTAATTGATAATATTGTTATTACAACGAATCGGATATAGTACAAAAGCGAAATAAAATTGCGTGCGAGTATTCGATTTGAAAACATTTTATTATTATATAATTTCTTTCGGAAATATAATTTTATTTTATCAGATTATAAAACGTTTCATCCTATTTTCCAGTAGATATATCACGTATTATGATGTAGTTTCGCCCCATTTTCACTTGCAACTACAATTTCGTACTTCGAATACGAGGATTTTCCGTCCAGTTGGTACATTAAATATAACATTGTATTATTTGTTTTACTTTTAATATTAATTGTAGTTTTAATATTCGTATCGTTTCGTTATGGTAATATAGGACTACGTTATACCCGGTATATGGTATATTACTTTATTATCATGTCTGCGGTAACGCTAGTATTCGATTCCATTTGGACGGTATGATTAGTTATTATTATTCATTAGAGGTGTACTCGTATATAGTATTAGTATACTTTTATGGTTCTCAGTTTCTCACTATTCGTAATAATTAATAAAAATGTATAATATGATTCGTTCATTTAGATATTATAATATATCATATTAAAACAAATGTCGCGTATATTTCAATATTTGTTTATGTTATTTAACTAGAAACGCTTTTTGATACAAACACGATATTAAAGTGTTACACGTATTTTTAATGTCATAAACATTATAATATTATATTATAAACACATATAGAAATAATAACGTGTGAATTCATAATATAATGTAAAGTAATTATAAAATATTAATAATAAGAATTTGATCGATTTGAATATTGAAATAAAATGATTTTATTTTTACCATTCGGCGAATTATATTATTATTATTATCTATGATTATATTTTATTCGTAACGTTAAATCGTTAGTAAAATTATATAATTATAATTTATTATGAAATTAAATTATTGTTTTATCGCGTTATTAGGTTTTGAGAATATTGCTGGCTTTTGACGGACTCCATTCGTCGTTTTACTTTTAATCGAGCACGAGATTGGTAAAATAATATTGTAAAATAATCGCTGGTTGCCAGTAGTCGTAGTCATTAATAATAATATCATTATTAGTCCGATCGAGTGCACTTTTGTACATAGATAAATTTAATAATATGCAAAATTATTATATATCATATTTCAATAATTGCAGTGTAGTTAAGATAACTCAATAACGATTTAGAACGAATTAGAACCTGTATAAACCACGGTTAGGTTCAAATGTCCGTTGAACTTATAAATTTGTAATCGTAATGGGAACGGATCGATTTAAATAATAATAATAATAATGTGTTATGATACGATTGTTTTTAATATTCATGTTGATAAAATGATAACGTACCTATATTTTAATTTTATTAATGTTAATATTTTGTGTTCACGATTTGTGCGTATTATTAAATATTTTATTTTACAAGCTATATTTTGTCGAGCTTTTTTTATACGGAAAACGAAGATGGATATTGGATTTTCATTAAATTTACAATATATAATATTATCGTAAACACTATTATATCATATTTTTCTATTTTAACTTTGAATTGGCCATTTTAACTGGTATTTTAACTTAAAATTGACCGGTGGAGTTTATTTTTCGTTTTAATAATTTAATCTGTCACAACTGCTTTTCTAAACCTAATAATTTATCAATATATTCGATATCGTTATGATATAATAATTAAATGCTTATTACAAAACTCTCGAAAGAAATTTGTGGAGACAATCCGTTTATCGTAATTTATCGCGTAATTTAATTATATATAGATTATATATCGTTTTATAATATAATAATGTGAAAGAAGCTTGCGGTTTTGACGCGCACGTAAATTGCGGCGTGCCACCGTAAGGAAGTCAATCGTGCGTCGAATAAAATAGACAAACGTATGCGCGTTTGCGCTGTTCTTGTAAGTATAACTGAATAGTACGAATGTTCACGTCATATATAATAAATAAAATATTCGTTAGTAGTATTTTCATGCAGTTCGGCCAATAAACCGTTTTAAAATAATAATAATAATAATAATATAATATTATGTTATGTTATTTTCATTGGTATAATATTTCGAACACGTAAAAAATTTATAATCACAATAATTATCGTGTTGTCAATACAATTATACGTTTCGTTCTCGATACGATAAAATATAATATTATACTTAAAGTTTTATACGTATCCTAGCTTGAAATATTGAATTACATATTATTATGCGAGGCAATAGATACCTATGATAATATTTTTTTTTATCAGCAATTACGTATTATTATATTATATTTATAAATAACGTAATTTTTATATTATCATAAACATAAACATAATATTATCATAACGCTATACAACGCGTGTTTGTATATAGGCGAACGGTTAAAATTATCATTTTCTATTTCATTATTATATTATAGGTTATCGATTCTAAACGGTTGTTTTTTTCTGTACATTTCCAATAAACGGAAATTAATTATCTGCGGATTATTTTTTTAGCCATAAAAAAAATTACCTCGTATGATGTGAACACGATGTTTGGATAAAAACGATTTATTGTGGAATTAAAATGTTTAAATAAATAGCGAATTTTTTTAATTTTTCCATAAATATTAATGAATAACGTTAACTATAACTTAACCTCTAACCTAACTCAATATAAAACAATAATATTATATAATATTTATTATCACTTGTTTTTTCATAGATAATAATACGCTAATATTTCGATAGAATTGACATGTATTTAATATTAATTTATCCGATGTACTTATATAGGTACATAAGTTATACGCTAGCCGAATCGCAATTATCAACGATAACGGTAAATACAAATAGAATTATTTTTTCTATATTAATTTATTTTCAAAGCGTTAAAACGTTCGGGTCAATTGTCAATTATTATAATATTGTATTCTAGGTCTGCTCGATAAAAATGGTTAACAATAATAAATTATTCGCCAAATGTCGAGAACAACACTTTAATATAATATTTTAATAATGTTACAATATAATATTATAATAATGTAATACGTTACACGTAACTCCCACTAGAATACAATTTTATTCCGTGTCATATTAATTTATTATTTCGACGTATATAACATTATATTTTATATATGTACAATAGAGACGATCTGTATTTAAAACGCAAATTACGTTTAACTATTATTATATACGAGTTCATTTTCACTTTATTAAATCGGTTTTGAAATCGAAATTGATGTGGAATTTAAAAAAAAATTAAATATATTACATATTATGAAAACCTCATACCTAAATATTATTTGTTTTTCATTCTGCACGCACTGTTTATGGTTATAATTATTATCGTTGAGAAGGGAATGTAGAAAAAAAAATAAAATATTTCCACTAGAAATACTCGTATATGCGTACTTACGTACTTTCAAAGAAAATAGAAAAAAAAATATAATAATTGCCGCAAATCAAAGAGTCTACAAATGGGATATATAGATATCTGGCTAGCTTGAATACTCTGTACTCGGCATTGTTTTCGAAATGTCACAGGAACAGGTTTTTGCGTATACACTAGGAAGTCTATTATTGTTTAGAGTCGACGGCGGAAACTTATAGGCTTTATGAGACTTGGCTCATAATGTTATATCGACGTCTACGCGCAGATGATTTCTCCACTCAAAATGCCAAAGTGAATGCGCGTGCTACATATACGTCCGTCGAACAATAATAATAATATTTTATCCACGCGGTTCTGTTTCGATTAATAGAGCGTGTTCTAAAAGCGTCCACGTTAATTACGATTTATCGCGTGTTATACTCGTTACTCTTTGTTATAAATTATAATCATGTACCTAGGTATATAGGTAACCGCGTGCGGTATTTATACGGTAGGAAAACAATGGCCAGGCAGCAGCATTAAATCAATTATTTTATTTAGAAAAAAGTGAAATAAAAAACGGACGAAAAAACGTAATAAGTAATAAATAATAAATAATAATACGAGTATATTATGGGTAAATAAAAAGAAGCACTTTATGGGCTCGTGTTGTTGATGTTAACGACTCTCTGCCGTAGAGAAAGCAGATGGCCTTGTTCGGATGTTTTGTGGCTGGCCAGTCTGGACACTAGACGTTACTTTCAAAAACTGTACTAGACCTAAATCGACGGGTCTTCGGGGGGTTCTGCGATTATAACTTATTTTAGCTCGACCGGTTTCGGTCAATGGATAAAATTCGTTTTTACTTACAATTTTTTTTTTCATACTCGTTCGGTAAACGCAACATAATATATAATAATATGTAATGCAAATTAGTGTTTTTCGCGGATATAAACACCATTATGCGTGTCTGATATTTTATTAGAAAGCCGTCCGAGGTATGTTCGTAGTAGGTACTTATCGCCTATTTTTATTCTCGTTTTCGCAGACGCGTTCTGCCGGGACAATGACTACGGAGAAACGGAGCCTTTCCGGTAGCAGGAAGGGCAAATTGCGATACACCATTCGAGGAGGATTCGACTTTGATACTGTGGTAAGTCTTTGGCGTTCGTAAAAAATAAACTGTAATAATTTAACTTTAACTTTTATTTTATAATAATAATAATAATATTATGAAGATCCGATTATATGTTTTAGGGTCATACTAAATACCATGAACTGCGTAAATTCGTAAAAAAAGGCAATGATTTTTGCAAGGAGCTCGGAAATATTATGCAAGAGAGGTAACAACATTGAGTGATTTTCGTTAGAGAAACACACGTATATTTATATACATTAATTCTACCGTTTTAGAGTGGAACTAGAATTGAACTATGCTAAAACGATGTCTAAACTTTCGGCGAAACTGACGAAAGTCGCACAAAAAGGCGTCGGATCCATTCAAAACGCATGGCTAATGATCGGCAAAGAAATGGAAGCCGACGGTCAAGCGCATCGTTGCATCGCCAACTCGTTAGAGGACGAAATAGTTAAACCTATAAAAAATTTGCAAGAAACGCACTGCAGGATCAAAAAAACGGTCGAGTGCGATGTGAGCAAAACTAGTGAGTATTTGCTTTTTTTTATACGCATATAAAGTTTATGGCATAAATTATATAATTTCTTCATTTTATTTCGGTAACAAATTTATAAACAATGTTATCTAACTAAACTTAACATGAATTTATTATACAATTTTATTTCCGTTATTTATATATTAACATTCATTTATGTACTTTTTGCAATTTAAAAATATATTTTTAAAAATATCAAGTCATAATAGGTATCGTGTATTTGATTCATACGTTATAAGTAATATCATGAAACATAATATGTAATAGTTATGTATTAATGTATTATTCATGTTTGCGGTTAACAATTAATGGTGACAGTAACAAAACAATTTTTTTTAGGATAACATTCAAATATTACTTAATGAATTGTGTTGATTTAGCATAATTGTTAAATGAAACTGTTAATGTTATTAGAAAAATGCATGAACAAATGGAGGACCGAAGAACGTAGAAGTAAAAAAGAAAGTTTTACAGTGGCCAGAGAAAATGAAAAAGTTCAGGACACAACGATTGATGCTTCTTATTCGATTCTCACGAGTAATACAAATTTGACTAAAGACGCTGCAAAAGTAATTTTTTTTAAAAATAATATATTATGTAATATTATGTTAACATATTATCGGAACATTTATTTTTTTTTTTAGTTGGAAAACAAAAAAAGAAAACTAGAAGAATCTGTAAAAAAGGGTTATACGGAATATTACACGTATTGCGTCCGCACCGCAAGAGCCAAGTAATGATAAATCGTGTTATTTTCTACTTGAAAAAACTTATAATTCAATAATATTTTATAGACTCGAATGGGAAATGTCAGTAAATAAGGGAGAAAAGAATTTTATGTCATTGGAAGAGGAACGTCTTATAAGGCTCAACGAGTATGCTCAACACGTATTACAATCGTATCAGAAATTTGTTCCGAAAATATCACAGGTAAGGTGGCTAATTGAAAACGCGAAAAATAAAAATTTGCTAGAATTTTTCTAGTCAGATGTTATTATTAAATCAACGAACTCTGTATTTAAAATATTATATGGTATATATTTTATATTTATTTAAAAACAGATTAATCAATTTTTTTATTTGACTACTGTGGTCAATATTAATATGTCATATGAAAACTGTTCATTATTATATATATTGAATAATAATATAATATAATAATAAATTATATAATAATAATATAATAATATTATATAATATATGATAATATATTTTTTTAATATTTTCATTTTAGATTGCGTCGCGGCTAAGTGAACCGATTTACGCATGCGATGTGTCGAAAGATTTCTCAATTACCGTGGACACCGTGAATCGATATGAAGAAGATCTGAGTTTGCAAGTACTGCCCGATTTTTATCCGGAACACACGAATCTCGCGATGAACAAAAAGAGAAGGATTTCGGTACGTTATAATAAAAATAAAAATGAGGAACGTTTATGAAATATTTTTATTCATTGAATTCCTAGGCGTTGACGAAAATCTTGCAATTGGTCAAGCAAGATTTGGATCGAGAACGGCGCAGTAAAAATGGTCTGGACACGTTGGCGAACGCGATGCAACATTCACCTGGATTGAAGAACAAAAACGACGATTCACAAAACAATATTTATGAAAAACTTCAACACGTTAGTGACAAAAATATATTTTGAACTTTAATAGTGTGATTAGGCTTGGCTGTCAGGTTAGGAGTCCTAGACATTCCTGTTCAAAATCAGTTCAAAATTTTCACTGATGGTTTTATTAGAAATTGTTTTCAGTTATATTACTCATATCACTTTCATATAAACTTTTTTATTGGAAAACTATAATAAGGTTTTGGTGAACATCTTTAAAGGTTAAAACATTCGTACACTCGACAGATAAATTTTGAAGATGACATAATTGAAAACAATTCATAGGTACATCATTTTTATGTAGACAATATTATTTAAATTAAATTAATGGATAACACGTTAATACTATGATTCAAAACGATATATTTATAGTAGGTCGAGTTTTAAATCCAATGAAAATATGAAAATCTAAAATAATGAGTTAAGTTACGTTTCGTTACGCTCGAGGGGTTCGTCGAACGAAGGAAGTTGAAAATTCGTTGGTCAACATAATACCTATAATCTTAATAGTTTTGTTTTCCGTTTCAAGTCCTTATTGGGATGGATCACCTACTCGTCCGAATGCCAGTACAATTTTAACATTACCATACTAGAATTTCCATATTGGGCACCTGAAATACACAGTAATTATTGTTAACTAATACCTACGTAACATAAAAAAAAATCATAATTATAATTATAATATTACACTGTCGTGTGAATATTTGTTTGCCAATCGAAATGTACTTATTATGTAAATTTGTTAACCGTCCATAACACAAAGACGTTGCTAAAACGAAAAGAGACATTGAACTATACGTTGGTAGAATGCAAATAATAATGTGTAGGTTAAAAAAACAACAATATTTGTGCAAAAATTCCAAGTTGTTCTTTTATAAAAATATTATAACAAAAGGACACTTAAAAATGTGAAATAATAACATCGAAAAAGAGTTTATTCTCATATCATTTTATATAATTTTATATTTTTTACCATTCTATTTCAATCCAATACCTATTACTACAAAAATACAGAAACAAAATTTACCGTAATAAAAAGGACTATTTATATAAAATATAAACTAATAAACTCTGATAAAAAAATTTAAATATATTATATAAAATTATGTTATTTTATTTGTACAGTACTCTTCTCCCCTTCCTTAGCTTATAGACGCATTTCATATCAATCTTTAATTACATTATTTTATGTCAATTACATTTAATAAATATACCTAGTTATGCTTATAGGTAACTTAAATTTTTAACTTTAATTGGTCTGTCGACTATTCCCACGTTTAATATGATAACCTCAAAAAAGTAATGATTATAAAAATAATAGATGCACAGTTTATTTTTGGAATCAAATTTTTTTTCTCAACGCTCATTAGATTGGAAATATAGATAATTATTGTGCAATTCGTTTAATTTAAATAGAATTCTAATTAAATACTTACAATTTTTTATTATTTTTTTTATTTTATTCATTTTTTGATTTTATGCATTAATTTATCTTTATGATTATATAATATATATATATATATAAATAATGTGTTAGGATTTCTGAAAATTAACATTTTGATTATACCTATAGGTGTCTACAACTACAAACTATCATCAATACCGGATTATAATATAAGAAGCCTCCAAAATTAACAAAAAAATAAATATTGTGATTTTATTTACACTTTGAAGTTCGGAACGTTTTTATTTTAAGTTTTTATTTGAAACGTTTAATGTTTTAGTTTTATAGTATAATTTTGAATTAAAATACAAGCCATAATATTATATAATATTAGACTTTTATTTTCAGACAAATCTAATGATATTGTACTTGGAAGCAGTTAAATACAAAGTAGTCACAGCTTTGGATATTTTGGAGGGTCAATCGCCGACTACATCCAATACTCTGGGACAACATATCGAGACGACTCGGGATAAAAACGGGCTTCAAATGTCGGTTTTGAAAGTACGCGGCTCTATGAAATTATAATATTGTTGTTTAAAATCGTCTTCTATTTTGAAAATTATTTAAAATAATTTTTTTGATAATTATTATTATTATTTGATTTGAATTTCAGATGCCCGCGTCGGTGTGCCAGAAATTGATGTCGGTGGACACTGTTGACGAAATCAAACCCACGTGGTCGGATCGTGGTTCTGCAGACGGAACGGATATCGGTGCGAATATTTTCTTATATTTATGTGATTACCGGAAAACCATCGAAAGTCCCGTTTAATGCGAACGAGTGTCAAAATTATATTTCTAGAGGAGAACATGCTCGTCGAAATGCGAACTATAATAATATGATACACATATAATTATTATTAGTCATATATTAGTGCCATATTAATTTTAAAAATATTATTACAAGTTGTTTTCTTTAATTCAACAATATTGCGTGTATTGATTTGTGTTATTCGCCTAATCTTATCAAATGATTTTATGCCATGATATTTTGGTTTATCGACTTTCGCATTTTAAATGAAAATATAATCTAATAATTTATTTTTAAACCAATACACAACACCACAATTGAATACTAAAAGATAAATATTTATAAAATATTTTCTTTCGAGTTTCAATGTAGGTAATGATAAAAATTGAATATTGATAAAATAACACGAGTATAATAACGATGATAAAAAAAAAAAAGCTTAAATCTCAATACTGTTTGTTGTCACATATTTATTCGGTATCTTGCACAACCCGTTAAAATAGTCAAAGTATTGACATTGTTGAATAATATGTTCCTAGTACAAAAATACAACGTATCGCTATTAAAACTATAATATTTACTGTAATAATTAATACGTCATATTATAAATAAAACAACGTGTGGAATCGAAAATTTTTAAACTCAAAACTGTAGAATTTATTTCACAAACAAAATTATAATAAATATTATTGGTTTCACTTCCATGAAAATATATACGAGTATAATAATGAGACGTATTGTTTTAAAACACAATTTAATATTGAACGTTTGGTATAGTGGAAATGATAAATATATAATTACATTAATTACCATTCATGGAATTTTTTTTCAACGTTTCATAAGGTTAGGATAATTACTTTCGGTTATCAATTACTATAACCATAAAATAATTTCATCTGTGCCACATTATACGTTATTATGATAAAAAATTTGTCCATATTCTTTAGATAAGAAAAGTCGTTATTGATCTTTAATAATTTAATATCCTCTTAGTCGTTTCTCAATCACCTACATGTAACGTTCATAATTATATTGTTAGATAGTTGTCTTATAACTAGGCGATTTTTTTTTTTTATAACCGATTTTTGCGATTTTTTCAGACGATTTTTCGAGCGACGAAGAAGAAGACGGCGTTGACGACGAAATCATCAACAGTCCTCGTTGTAAAGCGCTCTATCATTATTCGGCGAAACTTAACGACGAGTTAAGCTTGGAGCCGGGTAAGTTGTAATTTTTTTCCTCGTTTCAAATTCGTTTAGAAAAAAAACATCAGCGGGTGATTTACGACGTATCCGTTTTGTGATATTTCTGTCCGACGAAACGGGATTTTAAACGATTTAGACGGCCGCCATTTCCATATCGGAACGATAATATATTCGAGAGTTTTTGCACCTTACCGGTTAAACGATAAGGTAAAATTAACGTTCGGGTAAATCATGCGTTTATAATATATTAACTTTATTATTAAAACTTTAGTTCTTGCATTACCGTGGATGGATTATATTCCGTTAAAATTGTAAACTTTTATTGATAATAATAAAAAAAAAATTCATAAATTCAATTTTTCACCACCTATATGGGCGTACAATAAACAAATATATAAATTATTATAATAAGGATATGGAAGAGTTGTTGGAGTTGACGTGTTTTCGATGAAATTACGAATTTAATATACTATTCCACTGGTTATTAGTCGTTAACGTCCATTATAAGGATATAAACTTATCACTGTCCTTAATAAACACAAGTCGTCTGTGATCGAGAACCTCTCAAACTGTCCATTGTTCAATAAATATTACTTATGAATTATACACTTTCAAATTTAATAGTTTCAAAATTCATTGATAATAATATTTGATACGATAAAAATATAATCGATAGTACGCTGTCCAATTGCTTAAAAAACAGAATGCATGCGCATGCGTATGAATTTGTTTTGGTAAATAGCGTTATTTTTAATCGGCATGGTGCAAAAACTCTCAAACGGATATTTTTACAAAACGTCGGTGTCACTCGAAAATATCATTTCGTTTACAGTAGGAAACAGGAAATCGCCCGCCGATATTCCCTGGAATTATCAAAAGATTTAAAAATCCATTAAAAAAATTTGATTTTCAGGGGACGTCATTGAAGTTCACAGTAAAAAATCCGACGGTTGGTGGTTGGGAGAACTGAACGGCGTTACCGGAGTGTTTCCTGCCACATACGTTGTAGAAATAGACTGATAAAAAACCAATCACGAAATAATAAATATATATTAAAAAAAAAAAGACGTTTAAAGTACTTTATAAATATATTTTTTTTCATATTTATTATTATATTTATAATATTGTTATAATCGTATAATATTGTATTATTAAGTTTGCCAAAGATGATTAATTTCTAACAAAACACGCGATATTTCATATCATATATAATTATGTTATGTACAATAATAATTATTTGTTTTTAACGTTGTTATACAGTTTACACGTGAGTATACTATTAATTAAGTGTATATATATTAATAATTATTACAAAAATAAAACATTTTTTTTTTTTAGTAAATTTATTTTTTTTTCGACGGTTTTTTTCATTTCCATATATTTATTTTAATATTTAAATACAACGATTATTACAACGATAACTATAATATTCAACGAGTTCGAAATTAAAGTAAAAAATAAAAAAAGTCACAAATCGTATGTTTTATTATTTTTTTTTTTTTTTATTACAATAATAATTATACATAACCTATAACTATAATAATAATATGATAATAATAATAATAATAATATACTTGTATAAATAATCGTATTAAAAAAGAAAACAAAAAATACAATTCTAATACAAACCATCCGTACACATGAATGTATTTTTAATAATAATAATAAAAATTGTATAAATAAATATAATTACCACAGATAAAGCTTGTGGGGTGGGGAGAGTGGTTGGGGGAGGGGACGTGATTGGAACGGTCTCGAGGGTGATTTTTTTTTTTTTTTTTTTAAATCAATTTTTTCATGAAATTTTGACCGGTAACGTTAGTATAATTAATATATTGAACGACTCATTTTTTTAAGTCTGCAAGAGATTGTTAAAATATGTACCTATTCGTTAAACGAGACAGACAATAATAATAATAGTTTTATGACGTCTTATTAGATTTTTTTTTTAAAACTAACAATAACATCAAACGTTTTTTTAAATCGGACGAGGGCGTTGCGCGTATAACGTAAGTATATGGTACACAAATTGTCGTGAAGATTGTACACAAGTCATCTCACCAAACTTGGCACTTTTTCATCGGGTTCATGTTGGACCCTAACGGACACTTAAAATCGTGGCTGAAGTCTTCCAGGTTGGAGAATGGTCCGATGATCCGGAACCGGCCGGGCGAATGGAAACCGGTGGTGATGCGGTTTTTCAACGTCTCCGGCCTGTAAGCAGAACACCAGATGTTGGCGGCACTGATCCAGAACATTTGCTGCGGCGTATAGTCCTGCAGGCCTGGTAATCGGGGCTCGATGCCGTGGCGTTTGGCCCACACGTTGTAAGCGTAGTACGATTCCTTCACGCCGCCGTTGTCCGCGATGTTCTCGCCCTGAGTATTCACGCCGTTCAGCTGGTGGATAACAGAGAACGAAAATTAAATTTATTTTTAAAATTTATTTTAAAAATTGTCACTTAAAAAAATTTAAAATATCTGTTTCTTTTTAAAAAGGTGGTTTTAAGAAAACTTTTGATCATCAAAGCGGACGCGAATGATAAGCGTAATTTTATGAAAAGCATTGCACACTGATGTGGATTTGATAACAAACGGGTGAATGAATATTGTGTTCAATTATAACGAAGATAAAAGCGATAATAAATTTGAAAAAACGACGATTCTGAGCAAAGTGATTTTCAACACATCATTATCACAACAATTCATTGTTAATAGTTTCTAAAAATATTTTCAATTTTTAGACCTAACTTATGTCATATAAAAATTATTGGAAGATTACAAAAATGACCTAAAACGCATAAATCAAAATCATCTAAACAATGCACACCGCCTCGTTTGATGTAATTATTAAACTATTTTAGTATTTTACTTATTACTTCTGCCTCCAAAAAAGCGAAAATGATTATAAAATCAATCAATTTTCCTGTTTGTTCATAATTTAAAATTTTCAAAAATGTTTTCCAAAATCTGAATCATTTTGTTCCGTCATTATAAAATAAGTTAGGTAAAAAAATTACCACAATACAATGCAAATGAAATTGATGAACGATTGAAATGCGATTTACCTATAAACAAGAAAATGTTTTAAATCAGGCGCGGATTCATGGGGGAGCTATGGGTGCTCAAGCATCCCCTATCGCATAACCACCAATAAAATATATTTATTTATTAAAATAATTTTTAATTTTTTTTTCGTAATTATTATTGTAATGTTAATTAAAAGTAATATTTATTAAAAATGTTAATGTTGAAAAACTTTTTATACATAAATTTTTAAAAAATGAGAAAGTATATCTCTACTAATAATTTTTTTTATCTTAGCACCCCCTGTCAAAATTTTCTAGATTCGCGCCTGTTTTAAATGCGTTTTAATGGATATTTGATAATTGAAAAATATTGACGAAACGGTTAATATTTTAACAATTTAGAAACGTATTAGATCGTTTTTAAGAGAGGAGTGAACCTCGGGATTAATTTGCATGAAAGTAATACTATTTTATACAGAGATATTGAGCATTGCACACACACACCTTGAGACCAACTTCATGGGCCGTGTAATTTCCATACTGTCTGATGATGCACGACGCTTTTTCCAAGTACCGTTTTTTCGTCTCTTCAGCCCACCAATCGACCAAGTTACCTTCCTTGTCAAATTGTCTACCTTGATCGTCGAAACCGTGAGTGATCTCGTGACCAATAACAAATCCAATGGCACCGTAATTCATGTACCGCGGTCGATCGCTAGAAAAGAACGCTCCTTGCAAGATACCAGCGGGAAATTCTGCAAAATAAAGAACGAATATAATAAAATAATATCGAATAAAAAATAAAAAAAATAATAATTTAAAATACATATTTCATAATTTAAATATCATTAAAATCCTAAATCAAATTTTATTTATATCAAAAATTTTCTCTAAGACTCCTTCTGCCCTCCCAATATATAATTATTGTTCTTATGATACTAATATACTTTTGGCCATAACTGTTTAGACTTTACGTACGTATGCTGTTTTCGATGGCACTATAAAACGCGTTCACAATAGCCGTTCTACTATGAGTGATCCAATCAGATTTGTTTACGGGTTGCCTTAATTTTGAAAAACTGTAATCCGTTCCGAACTTTGTCAAGTTCAATACCGACGTGAAATAGTCATCTTCGTTGACTTCAAGCTAAAAGAAAAATAATTAAATATTGATTAATTAATATTAATTTGTTATGGTGGAATTGGATATTTTATTACTATTGTAAGCATGTATTCTTACATTATAATAGAATTCGTTTAATCTTTTATCGTCCAACAATTCATCTGGATAAGCAATGTGAGTGGTCATTGATTTTGCTTTGTCTATCGCGTTTTTCCTAAAAATTTAAAATAACATTAGACAATAATAAACAGTGTACTAAGAATTTTATTTCGAGTGACTTTAATCAATTTTTTTCTTGTCCACCATCACGAAATTAACGAATTTATTATTTTTATAAAAACAAAATATTTTAAGAATTTTCAAAATTTTTAATTTACCACATACCAATGTATATTGACATTAAAAATGTATGCAAGTTGAATTATAATTAAAATAATGTTTCTTAAATAAAAATTATTGTTAGGTAGAAATGTTATCTAATTTCTTTAAGTATGTCACTTATAATAACGAAAATTATTATTAAAGCGTAAAACTTAAAAAGCCTAAAGCTGTACCTTGTTTTGTCGTCCATCCATTCTACAGCTCCTAATATTTTGTACATTTCTTCTCTGATGCCGTTCACCATTTCCAGAGCGTTCTTTTTAGCGTCCTCATTGAAGAATTTCCGAACGTACAACGATCCAATGGCCAACGAAAAACTCCCCGAACTTATTTCAACGCATTCCTTCCATCTTGGTTCTCTCTCGGTTCTTCCAGACAACTCAGTGCTATACTCTAATTGTCTCTTTCGTATATCCTCGGTCAAATAACTAACAGACGCAGCGGCTGCTCTCCAAATCACGTAATTTGCTTGGATTCTGCGAAAAATTCGTTCCCATTTAAATAATGCATATTTATCGAAAATAGATATTTTGTTAAGATGATACACTCGTAATTTATTTTTATGTGATGCAAAATGTCAGCTTACCTTTTGGGTGTTACGCTTAAAAGCGATTCTAGTTCCGTCAAGTATTTAGGAGAATTAACGATGAGAATATCATCGCGTCGAATAGATAACGGGTGCAATAGTTTGTTCAGATATTCTTGCCACGGAATGCTCGGAAACTTTCGTTGAAGATCATCAATATTCATAGGATTATAAAGTTTCGACGCATCTCTTCGGTCTTCTAGTGGCAACGATATTTTTGCCAGACCAATTTCAAAATCTAAAGATTCTTTGAGTTCTTTGACGGCCCTAGATCGGTCCGCGCCGAAAAGTACCGCAATATCCACCATGTACCTGTAATACGCTGCCACAATTTTCTCGTCAGTACCTTTAACTAGGTACTCTCGACTGAGTCCTAGTGACGCCTGGTCCAGCTAAATCATAGATAAAAATCGAATGTTAATAACTTGGAACTATTTAACCAATGTCCGTCACAATACTTACATCAATAGCTCTCATAGTAGTGTTTTTCAGATCAGTGCTGATGGAGAAGTCGATGAAATAGTCTACACTGTAACCTGCGGTTCTAAACTTGTACACACTATCCTTCCACGTGAACATCGCATCGTTCCATTTGTCCCCTTCCAGCACTGGCCATCCACCGAGGCTTTGCAACAATTCCTTAATCGGTCCTAACCCCTTTTTCTCAATTTTTTCTACGAATAAAAAATATTATTATATTTCTTTTACCGATTAAATTAATTATAATTTATTATGAATAATATGATTTTAAATTATATTTTACCCTTGTCCATGCAAGATTTGTAAAGCATTTTTGCCATTTTGAAAGGTCTCTGTTCGTTCGGTTGAATAGGTTCGGTGACGATCATTCGGAGCTTGTTCAACAAAGTATCGCTAATCGCACTGAACGTTGTGTGTGACGTTTTATCGTCATCAATAATAGTTTCTTTCAAGAAATTGCCGCATGCGAACTGATAAAAATCATCACAAGGATCTACCGATTGGTCCATGTTGTTGATTACAGCAGCCGCTATAATATTATAAGTTTATGACATTAAACTGTGTTCGAAAAATTTTTAAACTTAAAAATATATTTTTGAAATAATTTTTTTATATAAATTTTAAACAGCGTTTTTAGCGTTTATTCTCACCAGCTTTAACGCAACCGGGTGTCAGGCATATGTTATCTTTTTCTTGTTCCCTGGCTTGAAACAGACTTCGTCCTCGAGCTTTACCAATCAGGGCATTGTTTTCAGCAGATATTGACGGGAGGCTCTCTATGAAAGAAATTTTAATAATCACTAAATGTACATTTTTATTGCAGTTATGGATAAAACTATGACAATTCTTTCAAAATAATGCTACACTGTAAATATTTGTTATTATTGATTTATCAATATTCATAGTATAATTTATACGTCGTTTAAAATAATATTAGTAAATATTACGAGTTGTAGTGAAACGCATTAGATATATCATATAGGTATGTGTACATTAAAAGGACTGGCCAACTCTCACTTCAAAATTATTTTTAATTTTTATATTGATAAAAACATGTTACAATCATAGACTGTAATATTTTCACTTTTATGCCGTGGAGAAAAATTAGTTAGAATGTGTTGTCAGTGCAGGTTAAACATTAATATTAATCATTTAAAATTGCTTCATTAGAATTTAAAATAAATAAATAGCAAATTTCCGCGCGATGTTAAATATAATATTATTGATAAAATTGCATTTCTTCCGCTGTTTGATTTTGTTTAATATTTCAAAAACGTTTAATGTTTAATAATAATAATCATAAACAAATTAAAAAAATAAATAAGTAATTTATTCTAAAATAAAAAATAAAATAATAATTTAATAATAAAGATAAAATAGTTCCCGAGATGATACTAAAATAGCTATTTAATATTTTAGGTATAAATTTATTACAAATTCAAGGACGACAGTAATAATACCTAATAATAATATGTACTTATTAATATATTATATTTCTTGATGATTATTATTTAGAGAAAGACAATGACGATATTGAAATGAAAATAATCATTTTGCATAATAATATTATAATAATATATTCATTATGATAAATACAAATAACTTATCGACTTATGTATGGGTACTTGCAGATCGGTGTATAGATATTAAAATATGACAAGAACCTGAAACGTATAAATCTTTTAGAATTTTTGCGGAAATTATCAATATTTTTTTTTAAAAAAAACTTGGATTTTAATTATTTTTAAATATTATTATTATTATTGCGGAAATCAAAGAAGAAAAATAAAAAAAATAAAATGATAAATTCTTTCGGTAATTGTCATTTAGCGCCCTTCACTCAAAAAATAAACGTACGTTAATCTGGTGTTTGTATATTTTTTTCGTATGATGAAAATATTCCCTAAACGTATTAAATAATAAAATTTGTTTTTATTATCGATAATATATTTTTGATAACCGTGAACGCAAAAGTACACCTACAGGTATATCGTATATTATACGAAATAATATTTGCGATGATTTTATTTTATAAAATTCATGGATATAATATGTATTTAACATACAGCAACCACGGTATATGTTATAACGTAACAACTTAAATAGGTAATAAAATGCACACCTGTACAATTCGTACGAGTTTTAATTGGAATTTTTTGAAGTTTACGTTTGAAAATAATATAGAAAACGGCGACTACAACAAGTCAACAAGTCTAGTGGTGTTTATTTTGTTTTTAAAAAAAAAAGTCAAAACTGTAATACGATTTGTAATCGTTTAAATCGATATACAGGTCAACCGGTGTACTAATGTTTTTTTTAGCGTTTGTTCAAGTTCTGTACAATATTTGTATAATAATAATAATTTAACATATTATGTGGAATTCGTAAACGTAATAATAATAATATAGAGCACCGTAACAGGTTTGTTATATTATTTTATTATTTCTCAAACGATAATATTTTTGTTTTACCTGTCGACTGGTATGCATATTATAATACGTAAATATAATTGTGTGTACGTTAAAAACTAGTTGTAGGTTGTAATATTTCTAATGAAATTGTCATTTGAGCCGTTGTATAAGAAAAAAAAAAAAAAATATATCTGCTCTTTCGTAAAATGGTAATGATTTTTATACATATAATTTTACAGTTACTCGACCTGCATCACTTCTGTCTTTATATATACCTAGTTATTATGAGCATTTTCGTGACGTTCCAATAAGTGTTTTGACATTTTTTATTTTTTTTTTATTTTTTTTTCCCCCATATAGGTTATACCAGATACCTAAAGCACACTTACCCATGCTGCAACCGTGGTTGAAGTATAGCGTAGACAAAGCGAGCGCCAGGAACAAGGACGCTAAAAGCATACCGCTGGCGACCACAGTCAGATTGCGTTCCAAGTTTGATCTCCTCTTCCACCATGTGGGATTTCTGAAACGACGAGAAGGACATGTTACAATATAATACGTAAAATATTTTCTCATTATTATTATTATTATTATTATTATTATTATTATTATTATTATTATTATTATTATTATTATTATTATTATTATTATTATTATTATTATAGTTCAATTTATGGGATGATACACTTGCGGAGAGTAAGAAGAATCAATAATACCAACACGAATAATAAAAGTAATTATATTAATTATATTTCTAAGCGTTTATTGTTATGTACACAAACGCGGAAAACGCGGGAAAACTTGACAATAATAATTGTCGTTTTATCCTTTTGCGTTTTACTGTATTATATTAACATTACTATTATACGATTAGGACATTTTAGGTATATAATTTATATTAATAATAATAATTACTCGCGATATAATGATAATTGTTCGCGTGTACGGTAATTTATATTATCGTACGGTTATTATAAATTTTTAAGTTCGTTTTTTTTCAGATATTATATTCGAATAAAATAAAATGATATAATGTAATATAGGTATACCTTTACGTACGCGTATAATTTTTATCACAAACGGCCTTGCTTTAACGTTATCCCCGCGTGTGCTTACCAATATTATTAACACTAAATACGATTTCGCTTCGTATAATAATAATAATAATAGGTAGTATAATACCTACTATATAGTTATTATGTATCTATGTAATAATATAATTATTATATACACATGACAAAGCGTATTTTTCTACGACTTACTTAATATTTAAATATTATGTAAATGATGTAAACACTTGTTCAATGTTATCTACAAACGGTGGAATTGTTAGCAAACTAATACAAAATATGCATTTTTTATTTTTCAAAAAAAAAAAAAAAAAAACATATCTATGTATTTTTTGACAATGAATCGCGTTGGTTTAATAATATCAAATCTCTTTGAAATCATCGGGAAGTATTATATAGATTTCAAGGGTCGATTAAAATTTAAATATATTTGAAAGTGATTTTAAAATTAGTATCATAATAGTGTAATAAATAATAATATGTCAATTGCCGAGTTGGATTTTACCTGAAGTTATAAATATTAAAATAAAACCGTCGCACTTAATATTTTCATTTAACTAGAGATAATAATAATCTTGCCTTGGCTTTATAATTTTCATAGTTTAACAGATTACATACTTTATTTATAATATTATAATTTACTCGCTAGTAAAGTAGTAACTATAACGAAATAAAATTAATAATCAAGAAAATCACAAGACTCGTTTTGCATCGATTCATAACGCGTCATATTTTATTTGCGAAGAAGAATTTATTTCATACGTAGGTATGTTATTATTATTATTATATTATTGTATTTTAATATTCTTGTCGAAAAACAGCGTTTAAAATAAAATAATAACATCTAGAAGGACTATAAAAACTTTATTTTTCAAAAAATAATATTATAATTATTGAATTACATTAATTAAACGCTATATTAATAGAATAATCTATATTTACTTATTAATTTTATGTTTTCTTACAAAAAAATAAATATAATCGCTGAATTGTAATATAAATCGATTAAAGTTAAAAACTCCTGTAACCAGAACAAAACTGTAAACGTCCTTTTACACCAACAATGAATATTTAATATTGTTGTATAATATATCATTAATTGTTTTATAAAAATTAAAAAAAAAAAACACAACGTTTAATATAACAATGCATGTTTACTGTGATTTGAAAATTAATTATGTATACTTACAAGTGTAATATAACAGCTAGCCCTCGATTTTATAAAACTTAATTATATTTAACATATCAAATCGTGTGTATTAAAACAACGGAATAATATCGTAAAACAATTATAACGAATCGATGCGAAACAGAGCTACGACTCTGACTAATATTATAATATTAAATATGTTTTTTTCATAATAACCTAACAAATTAGTATAAATCGATTTGGAGATAATTTGATGATTTCGTTATCATAATAATTGCACAATATATACGATTTATTATAGTGGGTGTATTATTTTAATTACCGCTCTTCTACCATTATTGGTATACGGATATGGAGTTATTGACCAATAGAATTAACTGATTACCGGTTACCGTATAGACATAGAGTAATAATAATAACCTATAGGATATAACCCGGTCAGGTAGATATACATAATATTATATATATTTATCATATAATACCATATTAAAGTTGTATGACCATAAATTTTATCATCGCGAACATGATAAAACTAAACTAAAACAATAATAATATTACAACTTTTATTAGAATATTATTATGCCGTAAACGAGAAGTTTTATTGATGATAAAAAAATAACAATAATAATGCGTGTGTTGAATAAACTAAAGGAGGAAAAATAATATAAATTATAAAAATAATATTATATTTCATTATAAAACATGATATTATATTATATGGATTGTGTAAACATGACGTTAGTTAAACGCGTTAGAAAACCAAAAACGAGGATTGGTCAAGGAGAGAAAAAATGAATAAAATAGAAATAAAAACTGAAAAAAATGACGTTCTACGGTGGAAATTTGTTATTATGTAGCCGTGTACACGATCGACGAATCTGAATTTTTCGTGAAATCGACCGTGACCAATCGCTCGTCCGTCGTTTCGGTCGAGTTTAAAATAATTAAACAGCCATATAATATAATATTATTTTAGTTAGGTTAGGTTGTTAAAAACAAAGAAAAAGTGAAAACCGGAAAAATGCAATTACATTATAATAACTATACGTTATTAATATAACAATATTTTGCGTGAACGGGTACGAAATATGTTTTATAATAATAATAATGTAATATCATGTTATAATAATTATCAGTTATACGAATATGTGTTAAAATTTTCGTGTTTTTTCGGCCAAGGGAAGTGGATAAAAAAAGATTTTTAAATTTGGCGATATATTTTTTTTTTTTATACTATATAAGTATTTAATTATGTAAACGCGTATAGTACCTATACTCTATTTTTTATCGACCGATGTTTACGATTGAGCTGCAGAACGACATGTTATTACAGAACGTACCTTAAACGTATATTATTTTTTGTTTTGTTTTTTACGACGCTATTATCGTATATGTATATTTTATAGGCGCCTTAATACATAATGTACTTAGTTAAAACAAAGAATATAACCGATAATAATATTGGAACAGTATTATAAATATTGTGAAACTTAACCACGGTTCAGACCTGTTTGCGTACCGCGTTTAAGATCAGTGACCGGTGAACGGGTTTCAATATAATATATAATATAATATTATATTTATATATTATATTATATACTTTAAAAATAGAATAATATATTACATTTTAAACAGTCGTTTGACATTATTTGTACGTATATTTATACAGACGCCCGTGCGTAACCGTATACGATATTTTGTACTGATAATATAACTGTAAAAATTAAACGTGTACATAAATAATTAAGCTACAGGTAGTGGTACTATATTAATTCTAAAATAATAAAGTGGATTTGAGGGTGTATGCCTTTTAATTATATCTCGGACACGCGGATGTAGTTTAAAGAATTGATTTTTGCTTTTAGATAAAAAAAAAAAAAATACCGTTTTAACCTATATATCGTTTCCAAATTAATATTTTAAAAAGTGGTTTTTTCACGTTTATACAAATAATTTATATACGTACTTATTATATATGGCGAAAATCGATAATTCCCGTTTTTATACCGTACACACGCGTGTATAAATTCAACCATACGTAATATATTTTTAATAAATCGTTTGATATAGTTTTTGCGAGTCAATCTCGTCGAGGGGTGAAAAAAAAAATGATATTCAACGATACTACCTGAGTATTGATTTGCTGTTACGCGTTAGAAAAACAATGTCTAAAATTTTCGACACGTGGCCTAAAATTAATAATATCGTTAACTCATACGAAACAACGTCCCCCAGGAGGTCGTTTAATCATGTCTTGTCAACCGTACATTGTATAATATATTTGGAAGTTTTGAACTTCATCAGTAAGTTTTTTTTTATAGATAACGGTGAAAAAAAACATTGCTTCGAATTCTTTATCCGATCGAGGTTATGTTATGTTTTTTTTTTTTTTTTTTTTTTTTTTTTTCCCGTTTTTTTTTTCCATTTTACACGGTTTTTTTTTTTTTTTTTTTTTTTTTTTTTTTTTTTTTTACCACGATTTTACTGACCATATTACACGGTATTGTACATTATAATTTAATTCAGTGAGAAAATCGTCTATTATAATATTTTTATCCTTATCACAATATTAATAAATTAGGTAAATAATACGGTAAAACGCAATTTTATCACTATAAAATAATGAAATAGGTATTTATTTATTTACAAATTTATTTATTTATTTGGAATACGGAATCATATTACTACATGTTGTAGTTCTTTTATCTATTCAAATCCGTTGCGTTTTTTCATGATTTTATATAATAATAATAGGACAATGTACTCATTACTCATGTATTCAAAATTTTTTTTAGAAAAAATCGTAAAAAAACGCATGTCACAGGAGTTTTACGACAATAATCCGTTCGTTTTAAATTAATTATAATAATAATAATCCTTTTAATAAATTATATGTTTTATTTTTCAATAAATTAACAAAAAAAAAAAAAAAAAAATATATGAAGTTAGATTTTGAGTTATTTCAATTTCAAATATATAAATTTAGTGACAATATTTATTATATTATATTGTATTATTGTACAAAAAACTTTGAAATAATTGAATATTATAATATTATATAATATATTATTATAATATTTTCTTGTATAAGTTGTCAATAAAATAAGTAAAAATCGAAAAGTGGACTTTTGTCTTTCGTATTACATTAAAAATTCGTCAAACGATATTTTTATAGACACTTATAAAAATATTATACATTATGCGTACAATAAAAGTTTGTTTTCTAAAGTGTTCTTTTGTGTATCAAATTTTATCCATAATATACCTGTAAGTAGGTATATAATAATTTTTTTCCTCTTGGAAACTCATTTTACGTTTCGTGAACTTGTTTTTATACAGTTATTAGTTTCAGTTTCAATTGTTTTGAGAAATAATATATAAATTCATTTTCGATATTTTATGAAACGCGAAAGTTAAAAGGAAACTATAACGATATTATATATAAAAAAAAAATTTGTTGCAATATCGTAATACAAAGTTTAAGTATCGATAAGGTATAGGCTTAGTATAACATTTTATTATTATTATTACTGGTTTAGTAAAAATATTGCTGCCGGGTTCAAGAAAAAGCTAGTATCGTTAAAATTGTATTTTGGTAAAACACAAAAAGGAAATTTGTTGTTTCCAGCACAATTCGTTTTGTATTTCAGATATTTATTGTTCCTTTACTGGAAAAGTATAGTATTAAATTGTCTAAAAAGGAAACTAAATATAATTATTATCATAAAATCATATATTCATTAAAATTATTATAATAGATTAGTTTTTTATAACATTACCTATATTAAATTTTAATTCATAATTAAACTACCTATATATACTGTTTTCAAATAATTCGTATTATTCAAAACAAGAGAAATAGAGGGATTAAAGTATCTTAGGTATTAAATTATAAAATTTTAATTTGATTAATTATTTAATATAGTAATGAAACATCTAAAAAATACGTAAAGAATTGTACCTACATGGGAATAAATATAATATACTCGTATCTCACCGGGTCAAAAAGCCCAAGTGTGGTAATTTATTCCGTTTTATGGCAAGTAGATACATATATTCATTGCTTTTCAAAGAGAATAAATAATCATCCACTTACATTGTTGTTGGAATATTATAAAAGAATTTATCGCAACACGGAACAGAATAATTTAAAAAGATCAGTTTGTGAAGCGAAACTATAGGTCATTTCATTAAAATAGGCCAAAATATACCAAATCCCCATAACAAAAATTATATTTTTTTAGGTGTTTGTACAACAATCATAGAGGATTAGAGACGTATTTTGAATTATTTACATATTATATTTTTTGACTCGTCTTTAAATAATAATACGACACTATGACTTATATATGTTATACAGTTATATTTTTATCTTATTTCAATAGAAATAATTATATTTTATATATTATACTATACAGATATTCTGTTGACATTAGGACAAGCCTTGGCCTGACTGGCCTGACCCGTAAGTTTCGCCTATGTGTGTGCAAGGAACATAAAATAATAATAATAATATATATAATTTTGCGTTTTTGTGTAGTTTTTGAAAATAAACGATGAAAAATTCAAAATTATATACCTTCTATGTAAAACTGTAACTGCGGTTGATAATTTTACTAATCTATAACTTTATAACTATTATACAATATTGTGCAAACTGAACGCGATGTACGATAAATACGAGCATAAAGAATAAAAAATATTAATAATATTACGCGAGTTTTAATTTTAAATTTAACAGTGTATTTTTATATTATGTTATATTATGTGTTTTGATTCGATTTTTATATACCACAGTGTTAAGGTCATTACAAAATTTGATATTCTGTCGGCAGATGTCTACATGATGACCTTTGGCTTTGGTATTATACGCGTGTATGATGGTGACGTTCTGCAGGTTGATTTGCATTCGCTCCTTATAGAATCTACGCTAAAACACTGTCGTTTTTGTCCTTAAGTTATAATCGGTGACTCGAATATCGAACTTAAATTAAAATATTATTAATGGAAATTCGTATAAATACTTAAATTAAAATCAAACGCGGATACATTACGATAAACACACTACTGATTATTGATCGCGACGAAATACGAAATATATTTAAAACAATAAAATAAAAAAAATATTGATTGTTTCAGATACTATGAAAATACTAAAACTGACATTAAATTGACAAGAAATATGGAAAATATTAAAAAATTGGTACACGTAAAAACAAGTTCATGTCCGAGAGGGAAAAATAAAGTGATTGCAGGTTTACACTCTTATAATAATATATTATACTTTCTGTTTCGCTGTAAACTTCTTTTGGGTTCTCCTCAAGTTTTTAAAACTATATAGATATTCTATAGCCTATATAGATATAAGTATAAATTATTATTATTTATTATACCGTGGGACATCGTGGCGATTTCGTCAACTATATTACATAAAAAAAAAAATTATTAAGTATATTATTTTTAACCTAATCAGAGTACGTTTATATATATAATCGATTTACTTTCATCTTACAGTTGTGAGAAACGACTAATTCGATTTTTATTATCGACGTGTGTTCTTAATTTAATATTACGCAACATCACAATAATACAATAATAATAATAATAATAATAATAATAATAATAATAATAATAATAATAATAATAATAATAATAA
>JAIUCT010000007.1:25924859-26027482 GCA_021307375.1 Tetraneura akinire | reverse complement strand
AATAATAATAATAATAATAATAATAATAATAATAATAATAATAATAAAAATACAATATTTTTTATTGTAATAATAATAATAATTGTACACGTCGGTCGTTTTCTAGTGTAATATAATAATTATATTACAATATTATTATAAAAACGATAAAATGGATTCAGAGTAAATAAAGTTCGATGGGTCAAACGAGAGGTGAAAAATTCTACGTTCGGCTTCAACAACGTAATATTTTTAATTTCGAATTATATTACCGAGTAAATATTACCGTTCGGACGAAAATAATATTAATATAAGATATAACTGTTATAATATAATTAAAAAATAATATAACGCGAAAGGCGAAAAACATATTATAAAAATAATTTACAATAATAATTTGTAGGTAATCGTGTTTAAATATCGTTTTGAGACGATATTATGGTTGTAATACTAAATAACTAATTGATAAAGTAATTATTATCAAACATTTTTTTATCTCGACCATATTAAATAATATATTACTGTATAATTGTTTTGCGTCATCGCGTGTTCTAAGATTAATTATTATTGAACGGTTATACTGTAAACAAAAATTATAAATGCCGTAAAAAATCAATATTACTTATTACCGATCGTTATTTCTATAATATTTCGTTTGAAATGCCTATATAACTAATATTTTGATTTTTCCAATAATTAAAGAAGAGCTAAGTTTAGTGAAATCAAACTTGTCTTGAAAATAAAAAAATAAAAATTTTTATATAGGTATTATACGTATATTTCAATATATAATTTATAAAATTTACGTAAAAAATACACTTTTGTAATTATATTTACATAAAAAATAATGTGTAAAACAGATTATATTTTAATATTATGTTAAATAAACTTTAACTACAAATCCATAATATATTATATATAAAATGTTTTAATAATTTTTCCCGAAATGTTCCGTTTTCGCGGTTTTGTGTATAGTACGTATGTCAAGTGCGACAGAATTATTATATTTATTCCAGCGTTGAAATTTATTAAGTATACGGTTGAAAAATTATTTTGAAATTAATAATACTAATTTATTATACGTGGAATATTATAAATTATTTATTAATCCGTCATATTACAATAACGCTGTACGTTATACCATACGATTTTTGTGGGAAATTTTGTAAGAAATAAAATTTTAAATAGGTCGAACGCTGGGATCGATAAAAAAAAAAAATCCTCCCGTAGTACGAGTATAACCAGTTTTGTAAAAGGTACTCTTAAAAAGTATTTTAAATACGGATACAAACACTTTTACAAAATACATATTTAAATACTAGGTTATGAAATTTTTTACAAATACAAGTGCAAATACAAGTACTTTTACAAAATATTTACAAATACATTGGAAATTCTGATCGCAAGTATCATTTTCTGATTATTATTCAATTTAAATATATCATTGTCCTATATACTTTACCCGAAGGAAAACAAATTATCGAGATTTATTTTTATACAAATAAATTTACGTTTTGTCTTAGTACTTCTGTTTTTACACGAACACATATACGAATTCCTATAATAGATAATGATTATAAAATGATATTGAATGACAAATACCGATGTCGATCTATAATAAAAAGTATTTTTAAAAAAGTGTTCGATTTCAAAGTATTTAAAATATGTTTTCAAATATATATCTATTATCGAAAATATTTAAATTATGTACCTATTATATGCGAATAATATAAAATTATTTTAATAAATACTTCACGAGAATGCATCGCATACCACATTATTACGATAAAAAAAAAAAATCGTTATATATTATTATTATATTTATTAAATATTTATAGCGTTTGTTCGTCCTTAACCTTACTGTTACAATAAATAATATGTATTGTACATATTATTTTGTACGCGATTTATTATTTTTATTATTCCATTCCGATTTCCGAATGCGTTCGACATTGACCGAATTGATATTTTTATTACGCGTATATATTAAGACGATCCGAATTCGCGATGAAGAATCGACTGTTGCATTTTTATTGATATTTTTTATTATTTTTATAATTATTTCAATACGTACTTAATATATTATCTTGTGGTGGATCAAAAATAAGAAATCGTATACGTATAGAAGGGATAATCATCACGATATTATTATTATTCTTGTTAAAAGTAACCGTATTTTCGCGGGAATTTTGAATAATTATAAAGAGCAATCACTCCGGGATACGTATATTATCGGATATTATAATTTAATACCATCATATGTAATAATATTACACCTATACCGTTTTCTTTATCCCAATCATCAGACAATAATAATATTATTATTGTATTATTATCGTATTGATGTCAAAAACTCGAAAGAATAGACTAATATATTATATAATCTTCGATCTAGGTCTTAAACCTACAAGTCAATTTTTTTTACTTACGTAACGTTTATAAAATACATAATACAATATTAATACAAAACAAAATTTATTTTCTTCAAATTTTACTCGTTTTTGTCACGTTATATTATATTAATAATAATAATAATATATTCGCTATTGTTGTAATTGTTGTTAAGTACGTTATGGATATTATATTATACGTATAAGTATACAATATTGATGCGGACGCAGTGATAAGTAAAAATAATACTAAAACGAGGCTTTTAAAATAGAAAAACACGCTTTTTGTTTAACCAACCTTAATTCCATAAATTCCGAAGATTACGTATCGATATACCTACATCGAAACGAAGTACAAAAAACGGTTTTATGCAATGTCTGTATATCATTACTGTTCAACTATAGTTTATTGGTATTCGATATTATCACGTTTTGCAATAACTTCGAATCGTTATCATAATTTCTGTGTCGATTAAACGCGAATTATCTATTTAAAAAATATTCAAAATACGTCTTGTGTTTTATAATTTTATACGATAGTAATATTGTAAAAGTAATAAAAAATTTATATTATCATTTATTTTTCTTCTGTATGTAAGAATACACGCATTACTTTTTCATTTTGCATTTTACGATAATAATAATAAATATTCATACTCGCAAATTCGCGATTTTTTTTTTGGATATTTTCCAAATGAAAACCGGATTGGACTTGTCGACGAGACACGAAACGTACGTTTGGTTTATATTTTTATTTACAATAATAATAACTCAATTAAAACAATAATTTAATGGAAAAAATCGGTCACGACGACACAAAAAAAAAAAATTTAGCTCTATTCGTTTGGTTATGTTGTCCGCATGCCAAAATGAATTTACAACCATCGCGATTTAAACAGTTACCACTGTACAGGTTAGGTAGTCTTGGCGATTTTTTTTCATTCTATGTCTTACAGCGTCTTATAAAAAATATTGTAACGCATTCGTTGTACATTTTCAGCACGCGACCAATATTATTTATTTTGTAAAGTATAAAAAAATATAAGTGGGTTATAAGTAATTTGGATAAATTCTTTTACAAACTTAATAAATTTTATTTTTGTCATCCATAAATATTGTTAAAAAATTCTATTTTTTTTTTTTTTATATATTTTAAGTATATTTTAATTAGGTACTTACATTTTTAATACAGAATAAAAGTTTTTATTTCTTCTGAGAAAATCGAAATAAAATTCGTTTGAAATACGCGAATATGTAAAAATATAAAATCAATCGTAAAATATTTTATTATACATACGCGCCTATTTTAACCGAAATTAATATTTATTTATTGCGATATTTTAGTTATTTCGAGGAAAAAATAAATTTTACACGGCCAACGATCCGGTTTGAGGTTTGACTATTTCTATTTACTAGGTATGTGGTAATATAGAAAAGACGAATTTTTAAATTTTAATTTATACCTACGGTAAGCATATATTAATATAATTGTATCATTATACACAATGATTTAATAGTTTTTTTTTTATACCGTATATTTAACTTGAGTACCTATAGCATAAAATTAGACAGCTTCGCATGATTTTCATTATAGGTATATAATAAAATATTATATTATAAGAACGATCAAAACGTATATAATACGGTTCTAATCACTTTCTCTTTCTCTTCCATGCGCCGTTCGAGTCAAAATTATGAAGAATCCACTCGGTCGTTTGATGCGTGTAACATATTAAGTTTTTGTTATAAATTTCTGCAATAAACACATATACAATAATGTAATAATATACGATGATGGCCGGGCTTTCACTAAACTCTCGCCGTGAATCGACCTAGACGCGTCTATATTGTCATTATTGGCGATTTTAAATTAAATTATAATATTATTTCGAATCGATCAATGGAATTAGATTATGTCTATAATAATATACATACGTTTTATTATTATTATTATGATTATGATTATTATCAATTTATCATTATGTATGATATTTTCAGTTCCGTTTTTCGTGTCGTAAAAGGTAAAACACATAATAATATATAATATTATGTACGATCAATATTTTGCAAAAAAAAATATGGCATTTCGTTCGATTGTTAAAGCGAAAAAAAAACTGTAATAAATAAATGCTGGTTTGATTTTGAAGAACAAATATTGCGACGTGACAATATATTATTTATTATTATAATGTTATTATATACGCCTATTATACATACGAGTAATTTTTTATCAAAACCGTATTGTTTTACGCGAACCGGTTTTACATCGTACAGTATATTTTTTTTGTTTTTTTTTTTTTTTTCAGATAAATTGGCGATATTAAATTATATTACATTCGTGAATTTTAGTAGTCTTCCATAAATAATATTCCAACAGTATCACACGTCGATATTAATATTATTATTATTATTATTATTATTATGCAGCGATCGGAAATAATAAAATATAGGATTTAATGTCGTACATTAAAATATCACGTGGATGAGAACGATTCGCGAAAAAATCATATAGTTTTATCGTTTCCTCTTATTGGTCTTCGTCTCCTAATACACGAGTTACTTTTTGGACGGCGAGACATTAAAATTAAACGATTAAACACGGGTAAGAGTAACGAGAAAAAAAATCTGATAAAAAAACTATACAAATAATATTATACCATACGAGGTTTTTTTTTTAACGCCGTGACCCGTGCAAAATAATACTTGTTTCGTAAGTAGAAAAATAATATATTATTATTCGAAATCTATACAACATATTATGCTGACGCGTGTGTTGTGTGTTTAAACGGGGCGGGACACAGTGCGAGCAAGTTCAAAAAACGATTGACAATGATTTTATTATTATTACCATTTTTATATTATAATCGTGAACGTGAAGATTATATACTATACCGTGGTATATTATATAATATTGTGTAATAACTAATAAATATACCTGCGAATGATGTGAATTATAAATCGATTTTTTTTTCGTGGTCGATCAAACACCGTTTAGAATTCGATAATTTTCACTTATTTTTTAATCGTGTTAAAATATACGAATATGTAGGCTATAGGTGGTATATTTTTTCGTTGGTTTTTATCCGATGAACAGATTTTAGATAGCACGGTACGCGTTATATTATTATTAATACGTGTGATATGTCGAGGAATAATTACCAATAAGTGATGGTATTCGAAATATATAATAGTAATAATCATGAAAAGATTACGAAGTCGTTAATGCTCGGTATAATATGATTAA
Organism: Tetraneura akinire; assembly: GCA_021307375.1. Taxonomy (NCBI): domain Eukaryota; kingdom Metazoa; phylum Arthropoda; class Insecta; order Hemiptera; family Aphididae; genus Tetraneura; species Tetraneura akinire. The sequence continues at coordinate 26,021,869 of JAIUCT010000007.1, read as the reverse complement.
ACGAAATTCTTTCCGAACGTTTTCCTTGATTTTCAAGAATTCTTAATATATACATTTATACGAGATATACGAAATTAATACGATTACATAAACGGATAATATTATAATACTCGTATAAATATAGTTTACTAATGAGCAATAACTAGTAGACTACCAATCGTTCGATAATAAAACTACTGCGATGCGATTTTAGGTTAATATTGATTTTAATAAAATGACGAGGAGATATAAAATATTATACAGTATACGAGATAAGTTTCGCATTCTTATCGTATATATAAACACTATTTATATATAAACAGAAAAATAAAAATGTTCGTGTCGCACGTATAAAGTCTTTTGTCGCCCGCCGTCGAGCAGGATTTAGGATTATTATTATTATTATTATTATTATTATTGAAAGGACGAAGGATAGTCTTCGCGTAAAAATATTATACGGTTTAAAGGGAATATCGCATATTATACTCTGTCGACGTATATATAATATAGTCAAATCGCGAAACTAGGCGAGGAGAAAAAAATAAATATCGAACACTCATTGCATTTATTTATTTTTTTCCCCCGAGAAAATTCAATTTACGCGCTAAACACGCGATCGATCTCTAAAAATCAGTGAAAATCGCCGTCGAGACGATAATATCATTATCCGGCACTTATAATAAAATAATATTATTGCGTTATTACGTAACCGCAAATTCGTTCGTGCGGTATAATACACACAAACAAAAATCACGGAATTATTATAATATTTCATCGTGTAATGCTATTATTATTTACCGTACTTTCCAACACGTGGTTACAAAAATAATATCGTATTTGCATATTTAATGAGCCCGAGTGTATTATTGCGATGAAGTCGAATATTTTTATGACGTGTTTGACGGCAAGTTCGCTCGAATACGAGTGTAATAATATTATTTAAAAAAACATTTCTTTTTTAACCAATTTATATTAAACTTCGTTGTTAAACTTTTCACCGATTTACATATTATTATGTAGTCAAAATTGAATTATAAGTCGAACGATAATTTAAATATATTATAATACGTACCTATATAATACATACGTTCATTTTTCACTTGTTACGTATCATATTTTCTAAAATATTGAATTTTTTCGTTAAAACTCGACAGAAAAAAAAATATGATAATACCTACGCTTAATATTAGTTATGTGTACTTTATCAGTTCAAATTCGATTCGTTCGAAACGATAATTATTTAGATTACCTAATGGACTTATCAATATGATGCTAAAAATAAAAACTCGTAAGGTTTTTCTTTCACAAAAGTTCGCACAAATAATTTATTTCGTTCTGTATATAAAACGATTACCTACCTACTTATTTCAATATCGATCTGAAATATGATGTACAACTCTTTATTGATAAATGATTATTATTTTTGTAAAACAATCGTTTAATTTTTGACCTTTAGATATTTAGATTAGTCGGTCTCGACTTACTCGCGGGTGAAATGTTTTCGTTATATTTTGCACACGTTTTCGCGCAATTACTGCATCACGGGATTCGGTGTGGAAACAATAATATTATTATAATATTAATGTAGGTAATATAAAAAATTGCCCATTTGTAATTTTTTCTACGCTAGGTACGGTGATAAACTGATAACAATAAAAATGTATACGATCGCGAAAAGAATTATCGGTAAAATGATAATAATAATTTTTATTTTTAATAACGTGATTCGCGGAAATGTATTTTTGTACGAAAAGGGTTTCTACTCCCACTCGTATACTTTATTTATTGCGTTTATGTTTTTTAATACAATAAACGATAATATTTTGTTCCACTTTTTTTTTAGACCGAAATCATGACGATTGGGCGGACAACGATAATATTAAAATTATAAAAATATCGTTTTGGCGAAATAAAGTATAGCTAGGTACTAGTAAGTGTATTAGGATAACATTATAATATAACATAATAATTTATTACTTGATCACGGTCGCCGTCGGATTGGTCATCTCGTATAATGATGTTATGGCGCTGTACAGTTACGCGGTAACTGGTAAATAACGTGAATTTTCCTCTGTAAAACAAATTCATCGCGATAACAATATTGTTTATTTCGGATAATCATAATATTATATTTAATAATTAAAATAATAATTTTACCGGCGTTAGTTGGACAGGCGTGCACCGATCGCCAAAGAATCGTACGAATGAACCACGTGCCCCGCGGAGACTATAATAATTATAATATTATTGTCCGCTCGACGGTGTTGTTTTGCAAAATAATATTATTATTACAACGATATATTATACGATGTGTTATATAATATTATTATAAAGTGTAAAATTTGTAACACAATTTTTTCTGATAAAAATCATACGAAAAATATTTTAATTTTTTTTTTTTAAATAACCGGTCAACACTGATAATACGACGTGCGTTGTTTATTATTGTCACGGAATTAAAATTTTAAAAAAATGTAAATTGTATAAACTTATTAAAACGATATAAACCAACGAAAACGCACGCGAACGCATCAAAGTACCGCGTCCGTCGATCGACGTGACGAGAGTGATCGCAACATTCGCAACGGAAATACGGAATGGTCGTCGTCGTCGTACGCAGAGTCGCCTTCCTCTCCGAACCAACTTTGGGCCGCGTTCATCCCCTTCTACTGGATTACGGGAGAATAACCGGTAACCGCAATTACCATACGTTTTATACCGGTGTTTAATAATGATATTTTTAATAAATTGTCCTCTAATTATTATTATTATTTATCTTTCGGCGCGTGGTATAATATAAAAATCATGTTATAAAATATTATAATAATTATTATAATAATATAAGATACTCGTATATATTATTATTGTCAAAATTTCTGCTAAAAAGTTACAAGTTTCAGGTAGAAAAATATCAAATATCCTCCGTTTTGTATTCTAATTAATATTATAATTTATAATAAAATTAATGAAATATATTAATTTCGCAAGAATTGTGTAAAATACTAAAATCGATAAAATCGATCACTTAATTTCGTAATATCTTAACCGTTTTCTCTTTGATTTATATGAAAATAATATATTTTATTAAATAATAATTACGATTTACGTAACGCGAATGTTAAAATATAAACATTCGGAACGAAAACAGCTTAAAACTTTGAAGTTTTTATAATTAATATTATATTTTTTTCTCTGACAAAACACTCGCGTATTATCACATTATCATCAATTATTCATATCGTTCAGACTGTCGTATATTACGTACCAATTTTGACAATTTAAATTTTTTTTAAATTATGTAATAATATAAATATTTATTTCGTGTCATCGATGTAATTTACTATTTTTATAATATAGTATAATAATATACAAGTATGTACTTTTAAAAAAAAATAATAATAATAACTTTATTAATATAATATTTAATAAGCGAACTACGAGCACATTATAATTATATCTACGTTAACGATGAATCAGCCTTAAGGATTTCGAAAGGGAAAAACAATCGTATAGAATCGCAGACAAACAAAACTGCAAAGCAAAAAATGACAATATGAATGAACTATAACTTTCCCATTCTGTAGACGTTCTTGAAACACTGACTCTCATACTCGTCCTTTATCATCATCCAGGTGCCGTCTTGACGTGTCTATATACAAAACCGTGTTGACATACTCTCTTAAGATTCGTCAAGGTGATTTTTATGCTCCGCTAGATATCTTCGATTTTAATTATTACAAACAACACGAGTTATAAACCATTCATGATATAATTTTCAACGGCGACGGTCCAAATAATAATATAGGTACATTAATAAACATATATTATTAATTATTAATGATTCCGAGACATTAGCGGATAATATTATATTTTAAATGAGAGAATAACAAAATCCGTATATGTGCCTATAATATTATATAACAGTCCAAAGATATCGAATTACCCGTGCCAGGCAGGTAACCGTGGTAAATATTCTCGAGAGAAATAATAATATTAATAAACACTGCGAGTTTATTGCGGCCGTGCCCTAATACCGACGCACGTAATGCGGCTCAGAAAATACACGATAATAATAATATCATATTCAGCATCCGCAATTCGCATTATTATGTTGCAGTCTCTCTCGAGAACGTGACAAAATTTTTAGTGCGTTATGAGTAATTTTCTTCTCTGCTGCTTTGATCTTATTGGCGTTTAATTAATTAAAAATCTTTACCATATTATACAATATTTTATATTACATTTTTTTTTTTATATAAATTACTTTTAATTTATTCAAACGCTTGGCGATCGTGACAAACATAATAATTACATTTAATATAAAAAAAAGTCTAAAAGTTTGTTTTTTAAACACCGCAATATACGTTTGCGTTTCTGCACTCGTCGTGTTCATTTTTCGCATCGCATCAATTACACAGAAAAATACTATTTATCTATTGCGGGTATAGCAAGGTAAGGCAAGGCCTTGTACTCGGTTAATTATTATATTTTCGCACTCGTATAGTAGTAAAAAAAATGATAATAATAAAAAAATAATAATAATAATAATATACATCGTAACGTGTAATTTTGTGTACGTTCTCGCTCGTGTCGTCTTCGTTTTTATTTTTATTATTTTCGTTTACAATTACGATATACATAATATATCATACGGAGTGATCGAATTATTTCATTTGACAAAAACGACGGAGATGACGTTTTACGGTGACATAACATCATTTCGATCATCCAGTATGTTATTATAATATTTCACGCACCGTAATAATTGTCATCGGATTACGTGGGCAAAGTAATTTTGTCAATAATGTAACTGTATAATATTATATTGCAGCAGATATACCTATTACCTATTCAGTTCAGGGATAAATCGTCGAAATGCCAATATACTCGATCTAAGATCTAACCCAACCTATTGGTAAGTATATATTATTATTATTATTATTATTATTGTACTCGTTCCTGTACCTAACTATAATTAAAAGGGAAATTTTTAAATATTGCGCCTTTTAATTTTTACAGACGTATATTTTAATGTAATAATAATTGTCGACATTGGTTAAGAACTCACATACCGCACGCGGTAACCTGTGGTAAATTATCCTTTAGCCGTGCATCCGTAACTTAACGCACGGTATAACAGCGGTCACAACACGCTAAACGCAATTATTAACTTACCTCGTATATTTATTTTATTTTTTACCTAACTCAAATTATCAACGAATCTAATTTAGATGCGTCAATGAAAAATCACCAATTATTTTTGATCATTTTTTTCGATTTCTCTTCGATTAGGTACTCAAGAACCTCGTAAGATATAATATATTATACAATATATTTATTGAAGATCTAATTACATCTATATCATTCGACCTTACATTAATAATAAGACTTTATTTTTCACACTGTTAGTGCTACACTGCTACTATAACAGAATTTACATTATTCACCTACAATACGAACAGTATAATATATAGTAATAATGGTTTAAGTCCGTAACTATATTATACACAATCCATTTATCATTTTTTTACGATTTTACGATAAAAAAAAAAAAAAAATACAGTTTTATTACGTTACAACTGTTAATTATTAACTCTTAATTAACGCGCGAATATCGCGTTGCGCCTATTATAATGACCAATTGTCTTATATGAGGTCATCGCAGTTGATGGAATTATATCGACTGAGCATATTGTCGTGGAAGGACGTGTGTATTAATATCGTATTAATATTATAATCCGTTGTGGATTGGCGAAAATGCGTTCTTATTGATTGATTTGTTTTCGACCAAGTAAATTATTTGGACTGGTACAATTATTATTATTATTATTTTCGGGCACGTCGTCGATAATAATACGCAATAAAAAATATTATTTACGCCGACATTTTTAGTTTAAGCGATTAAAAATATAGTAAGTAATATAATATGTTACTAATATATTTTAACGTTAATAATATTTAAACCATTCATTAATCACAGCAAAGTACTCTGTCAGAATTTAGAATGTTAAAACAAACACATGTAACCACTATACCTTACCGTATGTTACCACATTCCTATACAAATTGGTCCTGCAAGATGGTCGTTTCAGTACAATAAATAATAATGGTGGTTACTCGAATTTCTTTTAAACTTTCATTTCACTATTTTAATTTATATATTATTATAGATTTTAGATGTTGAGCGAAACGAAAAATGTATTGGTTTTACAATGATGTATGTGTCTTTTCTTTTTATGCGTGTTTAGACACTTTTATATTCGAAATAATGCTCTGATTTTCACGAATAGCAAATGTTTTCTGTTGGAGAGTGGATGTAGTTGATACTTTATTTAGGTCATTTTTCAAATTTCTCAAAATTGACCTTATGCGATAGAGAAAACGACAAAAAAAAAAAAAAAAACGGCATATTTCTTGTATGTGATTTTATTTTATTTTCAATTTTCAGTTAAAAGTATGATAATATAATCGTATTTTATACGATTTAAAATATAATATGAAAATCTTTTTTCACGTAATGGTATTTCTCTTCGAACACGACGATCCTGTTTAATGATATACTGTGAATAAATATATATTTGTATAATTTGAAGCTAGTTGGAATAGATAAAAAAAATAATTATCACAAAATCAACATGGCTAAAAAAAAAAAAAAACAAAATTACGGTGTTTTATCACCACAGTTATTATTATATTAAATATCACAAACTCAGTGAATTAATTATTCGATATAATATTGTGTATTGTAAATTATAATTAAATACGAACTCAACGATTTTTAATGATAAAAAACATTTTGTACAATTATTATTAAACACAATGGTTAAAAGTGATGCGAAAATTGTCTCTTCCCTGAAGTTTGGTGATGGACTCCCGGAAAACGAACGCGTATCCCGTATTTCCAATCAAAAACATTCCGTTATCATTCGGGAAAGAAGAGAGATGACGCAAAAGAAAATAAGAGAATCCCGGGAAAACAATGTTCAAAAGCGAATAATGAACGATAATCGAGCATCTTCGAGAGTCGAGGTCCCAAAAACGATTCAGAGGATCAATCGTGAAATAAAGAAATTATAAACACGAATATGATCATGGCCATTAAGCTGTCTAATGTCAAGGCGACAATTCCACGTTTTCGTTAGACAGTATTTACTATCACCGGACATTTATATTTATTTCACTTTTTATCAATCGCATTTCATTTATTCAAACAATATCCGACGTACTACACTCGTATTTTCCACGTGGTTGTTCAATATGTGTAGAGATATTTTACGTTTTCACGTTTTCCACGTTTCAGTATTTTCTAAAAATATTCGTACATCGAACACGACGTAAGACAATATTTGTTTTATTTAAACATATATTGTAATATGTTTCGGGTACATACCAAACTACAAAATAATTAATTCTACACATTGAATAATTATTGGATTATATTATTATCTAATTTTTCATTTATTTAAATTTTCATTATACATTTATACTAATGAAAAATAATATAATATTATCTGGTTATTCAATGTTGAATTAAATTAAAATATGTTTTGATAAAATAAAACAAAGAATGACTCACAAGTACGTAGTTCATACGAAGAATTATAATAGAAAATAGGTTTTGCAAACATGAAAACGGTAAATTTTTGATACATATAACGAACACTGACATGGACACTATACGAGCATAGTTAGCAGAATGCTCATGGTTTTTAACAATAATATTTATAATAAGTTTTAGTATAATTATTTTATAATTATGTGTTGTTCTGTAAATCAACGATGTTTTTAAAATTAAAATATGTATCCCTTTTGTTAATCCTTATATATATATATATATAAAAGAACAGACCTTTTTTCTGTTCCAATTTTGTGACGACAATATTTAACATTTTTCCAATATTTCTTTACAGAATTATTCCAAATACCTTCCTGAGTATCACCACGTCGCCCGTTTTTTAATTTTCTTTTTCGTCTGAATGGAGAAAGAGGAGGGAATTGTATTTTTATTATCCCAATATTTATACTATTTATTTTAATAATAATAATTATATTGAAACTAATAGCAACCATCTATAAACAAAAATTTCCATCGTAAATCTCAAACTCTTGTTTGACACAGTTTTTTCGTTTTCGGTTTTATCGAATAATTTTTTTAAAAAAATTGTATTTACATTTCTCTTTATTTTATTGTTTAAATTTTACACAACAACACTACAAAACAATGATTAGTATATAAATATATAATAGATAATAATTATGGAAGACGTTAATGCGTTGAAATTATGATAATATAATTGAATTATAATAGTTACTATATTCGCGTGTTCTATTTTCTATATTTAATAGAACAGAAAGAAAGAAAATTTTAAATATTAAATTTGTAATCTTTTTGTACGGTGACATAATACAATATACAATAGGCATACATAATAATATTATACTAATCTGTAAATTTATTAGTTCGTTCACCCATTTAATGGGCCATCAAATATTGTTCGATTCTATATTATGTAACTATATATAATTTACTGTTGTTCCCTTGAATATTATCGTAAATTTTATGATAAATAAAATTGGACGATATTAATAACATGCGTTTACGTGTATTTTGTAGCCTCGAATTCTTTATTATCATTAACGATCCGTTTTAAATTTTCAAAAAGTAAATCGCAGCGGTAGATTGAAATTGAACTCTCTCGTTTAACAACGAATTTATTAACAAATCAAAATTATTTAAATACAGGTATACGAGTATATTGAATTATATATTATATAATAATTATTTTCGTTATAGATTTTAGGGTATTTATTTTTCTAATTAATTTAACAACACTAATTTCATTATAATAATATGCTGTCTGTTGGATTATTACGTATTATAATGATATTTAAAACGACTGTTTGGGCTTGTAATTAATACACTTATATGAACGTGTAATTATTATATTATCTTATAAAAATATTTTAAATGTTCATAATCGATATAATATTATGTTATAATATGTCAATAGGTTAATTAAACTGACGAACGATATAAAAATAGATTTACCTTAAGACAATACCGTATTGTTCGTTAAATATTTTTTTTTTTTTTTTAAATTTCTTCATCATTATTTTAAATTTTAATTAATAATAATTATTCCTTTACAACATACCGGATAGAAGATACGCTCGATGTGGACACTGAACTTCGTTCGATTTCACGGACCACACGTCACTGTTCGATTTGATTTCCATACGATCATAACTGTTACTAGTTATAACTATTGTAACCTAAATACTAATGGACTTAATTTTATACAGAATTATTTGTTGTTGTTTTTTTTTTTTTGAAATTGTAAACAAATGATAATCGATTGACTATGCAGTTTTAATTACATTAATTATGGGTGTTATATAATAATATGAAATTATGAATAGGATAAAATAACAAAATTCGTTTTAGGAAAAAATAAACTGTGTAATGCGAACTGCAGTTGTCGAAGGCCTTCAGTGCAGCACATCCTTGTACGATAAAATCTCGATTTATTACATTTTTGTTGTATTTATTTGAATTTATAATTATAATATCATCCGCGGTATAACTACATTTCCATCGTTATTATCAAAATTTTAACTATAAAAATCGTTTAATTGTGCATTTTAATATAAAAAATGTTTTTTAAAGTTTAAAAATTAAATAATTTAATTAAACATTTCATTCATTTCTCCTAAAAAATTGTTTTAGTCTACACATACCTATTAGTATACGCTCGTTTTCATTTTATTAATTAGATTTTTATTTTTTAACGATAAACTAATGAACTAATATTGTACTTAATTAAAAAGAAATTTAATATATTTATTAATATTTATATAAACGTAATGTTTTATTACGATACATTATTATATTGACTGATGGTTGGAACTATTCAACGCAATTAGCGTGTGATTAGCGTTAACAAGGTTTTTTTTTTTGTATTAACGATAACAATGGAACACTTTTATATTTTTTCTCATGTCTCTATTTTGTTTTTTTTTCTTCTAAAATATTACAATCATATTTACATTATTAATATATTCTTATCTAAATATTATAACAGTTTATGTATATAAATTATATTATAATATTAACAGCGATGACGCTCTAAAATATAGTGTAAAGTAGTTTTTTCCTTATTATAAATTTTTTTATAATTATTACTATTCGTTCCAGAGTATAATTTGGTTCGTATAACGAATTATTTAAAAGGGAAAATTTTATTTCACACATTTTAATATTTATTCAATTTTAATAAATATTTAAATAAATAAATTACGAAATTTTTAATGTTAAAATGTAGTATATTTTTATATGATTACCTTGACGCTTTAGAGTTTGATTTAATAAGTATTTTATGAACAATTTTTAATTTTTCTTTCTAATAAAATAAACGGTTGTTTATTTTAAAGTGCATCTTTTTAGGATGTTTTTGGCAGTGTATATTTCGTTTTTTATAGTTTTTACAGAGAATTCACATCGTAGACCTAATATTAATATTAGTACGTACGATTATGATGCTAAATAATCTTTTATTTTTTGATAATAACTTAATGAAAATTACTTTACTTTTTAAAGAAAATTGGTTCGATTTAATCTTTTTTAAATACATATTATCTAATAGTTTAATATTTAGCGGAAATTGATGTTTTCTATATAGTTTGTATCTGTATCAAATTTTCCTTAAAGGTAATTCTCATAAAATTTACACAAAAAATTCACTCGAATAGTCAAAACTAAAATATTATCGTGGTTCATTTAGATATTACACAATGATCCGATTCTGATATCGTGAACGAATTATTACAAAAGATTCCATTGTTTTAAATTAGATTAAAATGTATAACGCATTTATATACAAAACTATTTAATTTGAATTATATTACTCTGATTACAAATATTATATTCGCAATAAAATGTAAAATTATAAATTAACACTTTTTTGAATACGTAATTTTAGATTGATTAACTTTTGCTTTTCTATTTAGATATTATATTTTAATTCCAACTTCTTTTCTTACTTTTAATTATTTCATATTATCAAGGACATTGTAAAATGCATAATATTACACGTTATACGTTCACGTATATGCTACACAAAACTTTATTAAATATAATTAAAATGATTTATGTGTAAGACATCTTGTTAATATAATTTTTTAATAGATAAATTTATTCCAACGAATTGTTAAATCTACAAAATATATAATACGTATCTTATGGACATAAAATATAAATTTTATACAAATTTACCACAAGGAAAAATTATTTTAAAATGTATTTTAAACCTATTTTGGCGTACCGCCATTATTTAAATTTTTTTTGCAAAACAAGAATGCGAATCACATATTAATATAATATATAGATATATATAGGTATTAGATACCTGCGGTAATATTATTAAACAGACATTTAAATTTTTTTAACTACTGAGCGAGAAATTATTTTGAGATAGCTATCTAATAATTACATCAATATTATTGGTTATGACCATTATATTGGTACAAGTGTACCTACAACACGATAACAATTTTTTTTTTAAATTTTACGATAATTATATTTGAATAGAGTATACTAAAATATTGTTTTTACTAAATTTAATTTTAATTTTCGACCAATTTTATATATTTATATATGTAACGTGATTTAAATAAAATAAGTGATGTTTTTTCCTAAGTACCTATATTTATTATTTTTAGTATTTCAGTAATATTACGTTTGTCATCGGGCATAAATTTATTTTAGAAACGGAATGTATTTATTTTAAAATAAACAATTGAAATAAAATATTTTTTTACGTCTAAGTATACAAAGGAAGATTTTGGTTAAAAAAAAAAATTGTTAAAGTCACGACAGTCTTAAAACATCAAACCTAGATATACGAAAATCATTTGATTAAAGAATAAAATATATCGATAGACAACGTAGGCGAGACATCTTGTATATTGACGTATTTACATATTTTACAGTATACTAGTAAATAAAATATTTAAAATTGAAATAACGGCATATTATGTATAGGTACATACGTTTATTAAATTCGAGTGCTCGTAAATGATTCGAAACAAGTTTGAAGACAGTAATAATATAGAAATAAAAGTGTACACGAAAATTACACTTTTCTTTCTTTTTTTTAAATAGCACATCGTTCGTTTAAATTACTTTCAAATTTATATACATTTATTTAAATTTAAATAAATGCGAGTATCACATTTTAAAATAACAATTATCACTTTTTATCAATAATTCGTTTTATTCGTTTGTAGTTAGTTCATTTATAACACAGCAGTTAGAAACTCGTTCTTTCAGAGTATAGATAAATCCCCAGAGAAATAGTAACATATTACCAATTTAATATCGACTTTATCAAATTTTTTATTATAACAGGATGCAGATATGCATAAATTGGAATTTTAATTATTTTTTTTTTTAGAAAATTAACCCGATTCGTTTTCGATACAATACAATATATACCGTTTGTTCGATGAACATATAATTCTATTCTGTATTTAAATAATTTAATTAATTTTACCAATTTTTGTATTTACTGATTTCTAAAATATATAATAATATAGGTACGTATTTTTATTATTCACTCTTATAATAGTCCTACGCACAATTTTTTTAAACATTTGAATTTACGATTTTCTTTTAACGTATATAATTTAGAAAATTCACAATAATTAATTAGGGGTTGAAAAACTAGTTTTATAAAGTTAACGAACCTTAAAGGCCTTGACGTTAGGTAAGACGTAGATATGATCTGCAGACTAAGTCATGGAATAAAATATTGAAGGACATCGTGTATACTTTAATCCGTATGTATATTATATAAGATGCGTATTAATTATAAATTATTAGACGAGCGTTTTATTGTTTTATTGTAAAAAAATTAAATATTAATTTAAAAACCAAAAACGTTAAAAAAAAAAAATTTTGCACGGTAAGAAAAAAATTGATGATTATTTGACACACACTAATATTGTAATTTATAATACTATCGTATTGTAAACGATTATGATTTCGGTCGAAAAACACATTTATATACGCGGTCGTGAGGTAGTAAATAATTTGAATTACATACATAAGTATCGAATAAAATAATTATTGCTGTGAATCATTCCAATGGTTATTCTATAAATCTGTTATTTTATTAACATAAAAATATATTTTTAAAAATTTTTTTTTTTGATATTCATTTTTCATTATTCGATATTTAGTATCGGACTGTAAAAACTGTGTAGAGAGGAGCTTTTTAAGCTAAATTTAAAAGGAGAACGAGTATTAATTTCTTTACCGATTTAAACGTGGAGATAATATTACTACCTATTTAATTTCGCGTGATCGACGGTGTTGGTCCAATATTGAAACTTAACCTCATATCAAAGTTAATCTATACCGCTGTTCGATATTAAAATTTATAATAATCGGTTTTATTATACTCGTATAATACATAGTATGGTTCAAAATATATTGATTCGCGAGCAGTTTGGTTCTACTTTGGTCACTCGTATGGTTACGGATAGGTTAAGAGTTATTTTATCTTGGATCTTGGTATTTCGAAACTTGGTAAAAGCAAAAATTTTCTTGGTAAACTGTTTGGAATTTAAAAATTTCAATTTCTATCAATTGACGCGTGTATTTTTTTGTTTTTAGATTAAGACCCACGTTTTCAAAAATACCGCTTATCATGACGTGTATATTATATATTTCAAAGATGAAATAATGTGATAGAAACGATCAAAATGTATAAATTCAGGGTTTTCGGTCTGATTACTCACAGACTCCCACAACTCGATTGTCTCAAATATTCATACAAGTACGTGAAAAAATAATATTTTATATTGTAAAATACGCGATATAATATTTACATCCGACGAGATACAAAATTTGATATTTTCAAAATATTGTTTTATTCTTTCGTATAGTATTGTGACAATAACAGCTCGGTATAAAATAAATAAAAAATAGAAAACGCGGTCGACGGATCTTCTATACTTGTATTATACTCGGGGCCGCGGGATGGTTCAAAACGGCCATCATCATCGTCGTGTAAGAATGTATAATGCAAGATGAGCATGTGCATCGTCATCGTTGGTCATCTCGCGCCGATCACTTTCGACTTTTCCACGATTTCGTCGTGTGCCTAAGTATAATACGACTATAAGAGGATATGGAAAATAAAAAAAAACCCGCGCGGGAACTAAAAAATAAAATAATAAAAAAACCGACGCGATATTTCGCTGATCATATGTAGAAAAACTGACAGTCCGCCGCCGGTGTGAACTAGTTAAACAAAATGACCATTTAACTTATATATTTTTGCATTGTTTATTTTTTCTGCCCGTTCATTATTTTTTCTTCCTCTCTTATACATTACATTTTATAAGTCCTCTTTGGCTCTTCATCTCCTTCTTCTGTTCCGTTTATACACTATATTATTATATTGCTTCTTCTTCTCGCCGTCTTCCGGGCACACCAGTTCGATATAGTTCGTGGGCATTATACCGAATTCGTTATAGTGACGGTACATTGCTTTTTTTCTGTCTTCTCTCTTCTCCTCTCTCTCTCTGCAAAACCATATACCTGACCAGTGCATTCTTGTAATTTTTTCCTCGGGACCGCCCCTCTGTGTGATAGAAACGGAATAATAATAATGACCGTAAATCTTCGTCGATGACGACGTCGCGATTTTTCCGTCGTAGTCTCATTTCGCACATCGACGAAATAACAATCTTCGCGAATTTACGAAATAAATAGTGTAAAATTGATTTTATAACCTAACCTAACGTTATACCGTCGGTAATATTTGTAATAATCATCATCACACGACGTAGTGACCGAACACGCTGGACAGTCGTTTCGTCGCACTTCGCACACGATTTATCGTCATATCATTATCGTCGTCGTCGTCGTCGTCGTCGTCGTCCACACGCATGAGCGTACGCGCGTCACGTTAGCGCCGTCCACACTACGCGATTATCGTGTCGCCGTCGTCCACATGTTGCCCGCGATATTGTTGTTGTTCGCGATGCTGGCGTCCGTCGCTGCCGCGTCGCCGTCGTCGGACGAGTGCGTGCTGGACCTGGCCGTCGTGTGTCTGGACGATAAGCTGCTGGTGTACGTCCACTGGCTGGAGAAACGGGACAAGCTGAACGTGGTCGGCGACATCGTGACGATCGTTAAGAAGCGACCGGTGGGTCGCCTCGAGGACCGATCAAAGTTGCAACACAGTGACCAGCGGGTCCAGGCCAGCGAGTCGTTAGGTCCAGCCATCGACGAATATTTTGGCACGCACACACTGAGGATATCGCTGCCTTGGATACTGGACGACGACATCGAGTTAGAACTCGATCAACAAGGTAGGTTTGGTATTATGTACTCGTATATTACAACCCTAGAGGAAAATAATTTGTCTCCCTTAAATATTTACACGTTTAAAATTATATTAATAACATTTAAAATTAATCTTTACATAAACATATTTAATTATTAAAAAAATAAATGTTCCGTTTCAAAATACAAACTTTGTACCCTTGCCCCTTGGCGCAAATGCTTAACTTTGCCTTCCTTTAAATGAAGTTCTGAATGTTCCGCCATTCTTGTCGAATCAAAGGATAAAAAAAAAAAAAGTTAAGGTGATTATGTTTTAGATTAGTTTAGTAAGGTAAGGTTAGGTCAGAGTATATGCAGAGGTCATGTAAGATGTAATTATATTTAATTTATA
Source organism: Tetraneura akinire (assembly GCA_021307375.1). Classification (NCBI taxonomy): domain Eukaryota; kingdom Metazoa; phylum Arthropoda; class Insecta; order Hemiptera; family Aphididae; genus Tetraneura; species Tetraneura akinire. The sequence continues at coordinate 26,006,144 of JAIUCT010000007.1, read as the reverse complement.
TTGATAGATTTCTGCATAATTATGTTGTTTTTACATTACAGAAAATGAATTTATATTTTTGATGAGAATATATTAATATAGATTTTTTATTCTTATCAAAATCCTTTTATATCCTTATAAAGAAATATATTTGTGTATTTTGATCGGTAGCTCAATTTCAAAATGATGTTATTTTTTTTTGTTTTTGACTATTTTGAAAAACGATATAAACAGTAATTAGGTAAAATTAATAAAAATATTTAAAGTATTTAAAATAGTTTCTTTCCTCCGAGATTTTGTTCTCGTATATAGTCGTTATTCGACCATTTGATTTACTATAATAATACTCTTTTAATCTCACATTAAAAACACGCGAAATCGAACAATAAATCGATCAATTTGTTGCGACTGAATTGAAGAACAAAGACGTGGATGTATTCGAAAAATTCAAAATGAATAATTTTACAATATTTTATATTTTGTTATCGGCCGTCAACGTTTTATTGCGTTTCTGCAAAAATAAATTTACGCCTTATAACTACATAAATTATTATTATTTTAACGTCTCATTTAGGACACTGATGAAATTCTGGCTCGTGTGATGACCATAATACGTACATTAATAATTTTTAAGACAATATTACAATATAATAAATATTACGTAGTTGGCATAGAACACAAGTCGCCGGTATACCACATATTTTTGTTTTTATGTACCATGTTTACGTCATGCCACGTAGTTTCTTTTAAAATGCGTTAATTTCGGATTATGATAAATGATAATACTCGTACATACATTATTTACCATATACAAATATACAATATATTTTACACAGGACGAATATTGTTCTATCAAAAAAAAAAAAAAAAAAAAAAATGACTAGGTAAGGTTTGTTTGTAAAGACGAATGTGTCGATTATCCTGTACAATGTACATTGTACATACACACACACACACATATATATATATATAGTAAATTTATTATATTTGGTAAAATTTCGTTAAATATTTTAACCTTAAATATTGAATTTCGTACGACCACGTGCTATAATGAATACGTTCGTTTTCATTGCAATATGTCGGAAATCCGAATCAACCGACAGGTTTTTCATTAAATTCTCTCGCAATGTCCTTCACGACACTTGGCAACAAATATCCGTCGAACGTGTATTTTATGAATTTCTAATCTGAAAACCTCAATAAAACCGACAAGTCATCGTGTTTCCGTGATTCCGACGTACGACTACGTTTTAAGTTAAGCATATTGCTAAATAATTATAATAGTATCCTGTGTTTGACAGAAAAAAATGAATAATAATATATTTTATACCGCGGTATAATTATGTAATATTGTGATAGGTAATAAAATAATATAAAAGATTTATTATCGTGTATTTTTTATGATAATCACACTACTATGTATAAATTATTTTTGAATAGGTTGTTCGTAGTTGTCTCTATACAGGAAAACAAAACGATTTCTGGATAGATATTATTTATACTTACTTATATTATAATATCCAGTTTGAGAAAACAAAAAATATAATATTTTATCCAAAAAAATTGTATGCAATTGCACTTTATAGGCGTATGAAAAATTTGAATATAATAGAAGCATAAAAGTTAGGTACCTATAATTATTTAATTAAAAATTTAATATTAATGATCAACTAATATATAAATCTGACATAATTTATAATAATATAGACGATGAACTATATAACATCGTTATGTAATACCAATTATAAAATTAAGGTTTGGAATATTCAATCGATAAGATATAACTACGAAATATTAATATTAATTTCGAATAATATATACCTGATTTGCTTAACGTTGTTTTAAATATTATACGCTATAAATATATTCTAAAACATTTATAAAGCTATTAACTAAATTGTATTATATCCAATACATAAACGGTAAACCATAAAATTATCAATACGTAAAATAAATTTATCAGTTTTGAAATTGAAAAAAAACAAAACTTAAAATCGTAAATACTCTTGAGAAGTATTATTAATTTCAAAAAAACAAATTATTTTATGGGCTGTGACTGCGAATATGATGAGTATTTATCACACGCAAATATTACCCTGCTACTATCATAGACTCGAACTTGTTGGCTGTTATTTAATTATATATTATAATAAAATATCACGTTATAAACCATACTTGTTTTAAAATTTCAATTTATATTTACTCGAAAAGTTTAAAATTTTACCAATGAATTAAATCTTTCAAATTATGTGTTATTATATTATATTTATTTTTTCTATTGAACCAATAATAATTATTATAGTCGTAAAGAAAAACACGCGTTGTTATTGTTTCATTTAATTAAGTAATGCATTATTAATTATTATTATGTATTTATAAAGTCAATAAATTGACGTCATTTGGATTTCAAAATGACTTTATATGTATAAAATATAAACTTAACGATTGTGAATTCAAGTCGTTTTATTGGTTAAATTTTTATAAAGTACATATAAGACTCTATGTTACAAAAATGTTATATTATATGATAATATTGTTATAAAATAAAACTGAATAACTTTATTATTATACTTTCTATCACCTATACAACGGCACGAATAGTTTTATTTTTTTTTTATTTAGGCCACTGAACCAAAAAATAATAATTGTTAAATCGTTCGAATAAAAGGGTTAAGGCTATCGATAAACCAATTAAAATATAGTTGTACTATTTATATTTAGTCTATTAATAGATAACCAATGCATCAGTAATGAATACTAATTAACAACAATTATAATTATTTTTTATTAGTAAAATATATACCTATTATTTTAATTTATTATTTTAGGTACATTTCAAGTTTATTGCAAAATCTATACCTATATTTATATATCTATTCGCGTTAGGTAAGCTAAGCCTAACCACAATAAAATGTGTTTATTTAAAAGAAAAATATTAATTTGATTTATGGCGCATTATAACAATAACTAGTCTTAATTCTTAATCTTATTTTAACACCATAATATTTATTCTATGATAAAAAAATATTAGAGATCATACAAATGGAATACAAAAATTAATGTCCAAATCATTTATAAAAACTATTGTAGATTTGTAATTTGAAATTTGAAATATTAAAGAACATAAACGTTTGTATATGGATGCAATTATAATATTTTCTTAGCATTCTTTGAAATTTAATTTTAAATTTGCTTCTAGCAGAAAATTTATATTTACATACAGTTTACCATATAATTGAATTTAGTGCGTTGTTCCGAGTTGCTACCACACCCAAATACTTTTCATACATCGTCGTTGATAAAAATTTTAGTTTACAACTATAAATAATATAAATAATTACTATAAATATCAAATTTTGCACGAGTTTTAATAAACTCGCCTTTTCCACCCTGCCTTGTCCCTGTATTTTATATTATGTTTTTTATATTGCCCGGTCAACCAAGTTCATAACTCGCGTATACACTTAAAAACCGTGAAAGTACTATTTTCGAAATTTGATATCTATAATAATCATTATAGTAAATTATAACCTTTCACGCAATGTCATAACTGAAAATTTTAAATTGCGGTGTAATATTATAGAAGTACGAGTAAGTATATAATATAATACGGTATTCGACATGAAGTTTGAAGGACAAACTCCAGGAGAACCGCTAATAATTCCATTTACAGTCGACGGATATTTGTAGTTGTGGTTATATACTTTAAATTAATTTTACTTTCGTTAATGTCAATTTGACAAAAACTTTTATTACAAAATATATATAGTTTAAATAAAATACGTTTTAAAAATAAAAATTATACATTCCGTTATTGGCAAATGTATATAATATATAATACTTTTGATTTTAGGATAAAATTTAAGCGAAACCTTGAACGAAGACGTTAATTGTAACCATTAATTACACGCACAAAAAAAAAAAAAAGAAATATAATATAAACAAAATATACATACTCATATTAAATAATATACGATGTGAGTTTTTAAAATGAAATAAAACTTATTGTTTATTATTATTATTATTTTTTTTAATAAAACTTGTTATTTTATAATAATTAATTTTACAAGTTTTACTTAATTAAATTTTTTTGATTTGTACTCGTCCTCATCGTTAAAGTTATTAGTGTTACTATGATAATAGTCGTTCGTGTTATAACTGTAAAAGTATAAAAAAATATAAAACTTAAATATCTGATAAAGTGATAACACTATATTTTGTACATAGTCGATTAACAAAATGTACATCAGAATTCAGAATAAACGTACAAGTTAGAATTTGAGATGACATTTTTTTTATACTTGTAAATTGAATTTATCGCGGTACGTCTCGTGTTCGGAATGTCGTTTAGAAGATCGGACGATCTTAACGATTACAAAAATAATGAATAATAACACATTATAATATTTTTGTCCACGAAAAATTCCGTAATTTCCTTTTTAGATTTAACTGATATAGGTAATATTGAAACGACTAATTTGCTTTGGAATTTTTTTTCAAATTCTTTCACGTGTCCAAAAGCGTCGTATAAAACGCAATAATCATTCGCGCGAAGAGCACAAACGACGTGCGGAAATAAATAATAATACGAAGATCCAAAATAATATTATTGCATTATCGATTTGGTTTCGTGAAGACGGCACATCCGGAAAATTCTCGCGAACTTCTTATCATCATCAAGTAGGTATTGTGTTTGTTTTCATTGTAAAACTTGTAAATAACGAAACCGTCGATAAGCGTATCGACGAAACGAGTGTATGTATTTTTTATAATATTTATTATTCAATTCTGTTTACACAGGAATGAATAGTTCTGGTACAGTATTCATTCTCGTTTGGCTATTGGACCGCGTTTTCCCGAAAGAACGTCAACGAATATCGGAAAAGTGTTTGAGGTCAACGAGTTAACCGAATACCCGGTTACGAATCATTGGGTCGCGTTTACTTAACTGCGACTATTGCCTACTACGACGAAATTATTATTATAATAATGACCCGCGAGACGAGAATAATGATAATAATAATAATAACAATAACAATAACAATAATATTATTATTATTATTATTATTATTATTATTATTATTATAATATAATAACTCGCAGGTATATAAAAAACATTATAATATTATATTGTATAATGTACGGGCGTACGCGGTCACGGTAAATACCGAATCGCGACCGCGCGCGGTTACCGAATAATTGGACGATACTAATCGAGTTGCAACCGTTTTATACCGCGATACCTGTGTGTGGTACAAGTAACAATATTATAAATGGTGTAAGGTACACGACGAAAAAATAATAACAATACGGTCCTCACCGGAACGATTATTTTGTAGAGACGAACACGATAATAATAATTATAAAGATATTATTGTTAGGACAGTCGTTGTCGACTTGTAAAAATACTTTTTCCCGTGCATAATCATGCGGTTTTTTTCTGTAATGCGCGCGCGCACTGTAATTTATTATTGTTATTATTTTTATTAAATTATTGTTTTTTTTTTTTTTAAATTTTATTTTCTATAATAAATCAATTTTTATTTTCCTCCGTTTTGGATTCCGTGCGAAGCGACGAATGTATTAAAAACTAGCGTGTGATTATATTTAACTTTTATTTATGAATGCACGTTTTTGGATTAGTTAAAGTTATCACAAATATGCTCTGGGTAGTAAATTTCATCTGGTCGCGGATACTTTTTAATATTTAGATCATATTTAAGAATTTATCAATAATAGTTTACTCATGATGCTGTAAATAGGAAAAACTGTTAAATAAAAAAATGGCGGAAAACCATGAAAATGTGAGAAAACCATATATTATTATGTTATAGGTACCTAATATAATATTTGATGAAATTGATTTTAATTATTTTATGATAATCACAGAAATATTGAACGTAGGAATTTAAAAATTTATTCATCATAATCTAATTATTTTAACCTTATCATCCACGATAGCAAATTACCGTAAACGTGGAATGCTTTCTGTAGAGAATTTTATCTATTTACGTATAATAAGTTATTTTAGTATTTTTCAATAGTTTACTTAATGCGATAAAAAAAATACATACCTAAAAAAATAAAATAAAAATGGAAAAAAACGGACAAAATACAATAGGAAACTAAATATTTTTATACTTTATATTTATGTATTAACGTTATGTATCAGTTTGTATTAACGTCATGTTCGTTTTTCTAGGCCGCGGAAAAAAGTCCAAATTAAAACAGCTCAAGAAAATGATGTCGCTGCTGGGCGTGATCATGTGCGCCAAACTGACGTTGATGGGACCGCTTGCGATGGTCATGATCGGCGCCAAGGCGCTGAAAGCTCTGCTACTGGCCGTCGTGTCGTTGACCATCACAAAATTGATGCTTTTGAAAAAATTTAAGGGCGGGGGCGGCGGTGGTGGCCACGGAGGTTATAGTAGCGGTTCTGTCGTCCAGTCCGATTGGTCGTCAGACAAGGACGACCGAAACGCGCACCTGCTGGCCTATGCCGGACAATCGGCCGCGGCGTCCTCGAGTGCTGTCATGTCGCCGTCCATCTCTCAGCAGTCGATGTATCCTTCGTACGAACCGCATGTCTACCACGGCGCAGCTTGATCGTGCGGCCAAGTAGTCATCACCGCTATCGTCAACACCACCTCACCAGCACTGATGTCTCGCGGATCAACCACCAAGCTATAAATTAGGCAAACTATACTCGATATTTTTCGTCTCGAAAAATTACACCCTACAAAATATAAAATGATGTACACACATATTGTAATTTTTTTTTAAGTACCTTATTTCACTCTAAGTTATTATTGTCTAAAAACAACTCGCTATTATTATAGGTAAACGTTATACTTCCTTCCGTCTTCGACTATTTCATTATTTATACCGCGTTAATTATACCAAATTTTAATAAATATCACGAATACCGAGGTTAGATAAGTGCGGTATAATTATAATAGAATATACTTACACTGGCAGTTTTGATCTTATATTATGACCGGTTTGATTTTGTAAAATATAATATTGCGTATAATATTATATTGCTTGGATAGGAATGAAAATTACCGTACCCTGTAGAATAATATACTACGAAAATATTCTCATCAATGATTACATTATAGGGAAAAGGCCGTTCTTACAGTATTTTGATCAATATTTATTAAATTATCATTAACAAATATTTGTTTCAGAACACGATGCATAGTTTTAAGGTACAACATTACGGTAATTATCAAACTTAATCCTTTACTTAAACTGATTACTAGCTCGAAAATTAAATCTATCTCCACTAACATGGTTTAAACCGATAATATAGTGGTAACTGTTTAAATAATTCCTAAATCCCGGACGATATTACTTGTCGTAAAACGCTTCTACGCGTGTTATGTGGTATAAGCGTAACGCCGTTCAAGTTTCCAAATGATATTTGACAGAAAATTTTCGAATTTCCTACGAGTAGAACGAAATATTAAAAATGTATAACGCTACGAGAGGAAAACATTGCTAAAAAAATGCTTAAAAAATTAAAAATAATATTTTTGAAATCGCTGCATTGTAAATATTTGAAATTTGATTGGATAAAAGTAGAAAAAGTAAAACCTGCAAATACTTTTCGAGAATTATTTCAATCCATATTTTTCTAGGTTTCCATCGATTTACCTAAGTCACAATAATATTTATTTAATTTGTTCTAATGGAGAAAATCAATTTGGTTTAAACGAATTTTTATTTTTAAAAATGTATATTATTTATAATTATTAAAAAAAAACATAATAATAATAATAATAACATTGATTCGTATTTATTCATTATTTATTGTCAATACTATTATAATTATTATTTACTATGTATCAAAAATATAATAATATTTATTTTAATATTTAATAATTTGAACGATTTTTTTAAAAATATTATAATATTATTATTAATTTATTATAATAGTTAATTTCAGTTTTTTTTTTTTTTTTTTAATAATGACGGATTTGTGACGATCGTGATTCGTCGTCGCCACAACTACGTGAAAGTAATATTGATTGCCTATATCAGGTCGTTTCCGTAAAGTATAAACTTTTCATAATATTATTATTAATTAATTATCAATGGCCTAGTTAGAGAGAAAAAACCACGGAGAATAAGAATATTTGTAAAAACTACCGGTTGAACATATACCAATATACTGTGGGCATTAATAATATGCACGTCTTAGGCATTATACCTTGGTATAAAAATTATTTATTTTTAAGTACACCGTACAAAAATACAAAAAAACCAAAAAAAAAAAAACGCGTGCATTATTTGATAATATTATAAGAGAAAATTGGATTTGGACTAATCAATTAGACACACGACGGATCGAGGGCCGATTATGCATAATAATATGGATGATGATTTGTTAAATATAATAAAAATAATTGGTTCAAAATAATTTACTATATAATAATGTATTACAATTTACAATTACGTAATATTAATACGTTAAATCCGTGTGTTATTAACATTCGCCTAATTTATTTATTTTTTTTAATTTGCAATTTATAATCAAGTCTTTTTGTAAATCTTATCGTAATTTTGTATTTAATTTGAAATGAAATTTCATCGAATTTATTACAAAGTTCATTACAAATAATTGATATTAAATTTAAATTTAAATTTTAAATTTTAATAATTTGATACCTAAAATTGGTTTTAATAAATTAGGCTCACATTCGAAAATTTGTTTTCATAATCAACGAAATCTGGGTCATAAAATCTATTGAATATTCGTATAATATAATAGTATATTAAATTTTAATTTATCTGTTAATTATTCTAAAAAAAAAAGAAAAAAGAAAAAAAATCATGTAATGGTTTCAATTTCTATATTAAATATTAGTACATATAAGTGATTTGAAATTACCGATATCTATTTTTTTATATCATCACGCACAATTTTTACTTTTTCTGTACGTACGTGTTTAGAAATTTCTTTTAAAATAATTAATAAAATTACGTATTATTATTCAAATTAATTGTAAGTATATTTATTTGATGTGAATATTTTTCCATTCAATTTTTTCCACGAATATGAAATTTTAATATAATCCTTTAAAATAATCGTAGACTTAAAAAAAAAAAAAAAATTATGAACTTAATATTCTTGTTGGCTGTTTTGTGTTCGACGAAAAACTATTGAGATTATGGATTAGGTTACTCTTATGATCAAACATAAAATACATACAACGAAAGAATGTAATTTATTAAACAGATAAAAATAATAAAAAATATAAAGTCAAAAGTAAAGTACTTACTTATAATACTAACGTATTTTCGATAATCCAGATTTATTTGGATCGTGCTAATTGTTTGTTGAAAATATTTAGAATAATAATATTAATCTTGACTGGACGAAAAAAAAATTATTCAATAATATTCAACTTGTTTAATAATGAGTTTCCGAATAATGTTTTTTCAACTTCTTATATGTAAACAATAAATTAATATACTATTAAATAAAAACCCAAGTCCACAAAAAATTTACTTTATTATTTTAGTAAATATTATTAAATTAATGTATATTGTTTAATTAAATTAGCAGCCCTATTAGAAGAAAAATTTCAAAATCACCAAAAAACCGAAATAACTAAATTTGAAGAATGGGAAAACAACTTAGTTAAATTGGGATATAAGTCCTTTACAAAATCGTTTACTAAAATTATTATCATAATATTCGACACGCACGAATATGAGTCATACGACTCATGACTTACAAGTGCAAGACCACTAGTATTTAAGGGCATATTTAATAGCTATGATCGATCAGTCTACGTTTAGTACTGAAGATGATAACGTTGTGGTCGAAACACGTAATTACTAAAATAATAAAGTAAATTTTTTGTGGACTTGGGTTTTTATTTATTAGTATATAAAATATCCACAAGAACTCTTATAAAATTAAATAAATTAATATATTATATTAAATTACACGAAGGCATAAGAAGTATAAAATACGTTTATATTTCTATATATACTAATCGTATTGTTTAAGGGCGATTTTAAAATTGTAAAATAAGTCTGAAATGTTTGAAAACGAAAAATCCGAAAATATTATTGGAACGAATAAAATGGCAGAAATTATTATACAGATTTATGTAACGAATTGGGATATTGGAAAAATTTAACGACGTTTTTACGTCAAACAAAATTATATAAGTATTATATTTTTATTATTATTGTGACAATTTTACGAGTGCATGAAACAGTAGGTACTTATATGTTTTACGAATTGCATTATTTTGCGGATATTTTCTTAATTTAATTTTTATCCCTGGGATTTTTTGGGAAATTTATTCCATCGCGACGGATTATAATATTTAATGCACTCATTTCGAAACTGCATTTTGTAAATTTTCGTTTAATGTTTTTATAATGTGTATATTACTTATTATTATTATTAATTTTATAGTGAAATCGGTCTAAAAGTGTATCGATAGAAATCAATATATTATGGTAAATTGCGAACTTATACGAGAATAAATGACCAATCCCGTTCGTTTGTTTTGCGCGTTTTTAATTGATTTAAATACGCCAATTACGCGTAAATTTCCAACCGATACGCGCGTATTGCGTTTAAACGGGTCATTCGCACACGCGCGTATAGAAAACAGTAACACGTCCGTTTCTCGTGTGTGTAAATTTATAAAATTTGTCGCAAAAACGTCCGCGTTGGCCGAACCACCTATTTCCCATGTTTCCGATTCGATTGTTCTTCGGCGCAATAATAAAACGATTCGATATCATAACTCGTTTAAGTCATAATAATACTTGGGTACAACGTAATATTCCCGTGTAGGTACATTTCACGTCTCGTGTCTTTCGTCGACACGAACGAGCCATTATCGTGTCATTAATCCATCGCGGACGATCGGATTTTCACAAAAATAAATAAAATACGTTTTGACACACAGTTGATAAGACAGTAGGTTATTATGCTGAGAAACTGGCTTTTTATTTTTATTTCATGTATTATTATGCACGTATATTTAGAGAAAAACGACATTTTTCTAACACCGAAAGATTGGCTTCGTCATAACGAGCTGCAGGTGTACCAGATCAATAATTGCGATATCTATAAATATATTTTTTTTGAATACTAAGATTTTTGAAAGTGGTTTAAAAAAAAATTGTTACTCAGGCATGGACCTTTACTTTTATTACTTTTTTTTTATCATTTAATAATATGCGAATTTTTTTGTAAATTTTTATAGATGGAAATTTGAATTTTATCTAGATGGGATCATATTTGGGAATTAATTACGTCGTTTATTGTAATTATTTATGAACTTAAATCGACTTTTATTAACTTATTTGAGTCGTCCGAAAGAAGAAACGTTTCGAAGAGTAATATATAATATGTGTTATCAACTATTAATATTGTAATAATTACTGTAAGTGTATCGATGAGCAACTAGTGGCACGTAGTGGCTTCAATTCTCGGCGCCGTTTCTTCGACAAGAATAAAAAATGATCCTCATGTTTAATATCAATTACATAATTTTTATTTAGGTTGGAAGCATGGAAGCAAGATAATTATATTTTTTGGTCTCGATCTGTTATCGGATTAACCTTAAACGTTTGAACGTCCAAAATTTAGTATTGGTTTAATTTCAGAAATGAAAAATCGTTTTATCACGTGAATATTATATTAATATGTTATAAACGATTAAAATAATTAATGACGTAGAATATTTCATTTTTCAATTAATTGAAAACAATTTTAAAAATAAATAATATTTTTTATAAATAATTTTCTTAAAATATTATAATTTTTAGATCGACCATCGTTAAATTTCACATTACTTAAAAAATAAACGTAAGTTATAAATTAAATTTTTTATAAAATGTATTTAGTTAAAAAGGTAATTAATAAGTAATAGGTATCACAGTCTGTTGTAATTAATTAAAAGTTGTATTTAATTAATAATTTTAAGAAACCACGATAAAAACATTTTTACTTTTATTAAAAATTATATTTTCGCAGAGATATTAAATATAATTATAATATAAATATATCTGATAATATACACCTGTATGGCTGTATATTCAATAAAAAATTTACATTTTTTTTAATATTGAAAATTTCACATCGTTTTCAAATACGAAATAATAATATAAATTATAATAATATTATAATATACGTTTCACATTCGTTTTCATCATCGATGATCAAATTTCGAGTGACGTTGTTGTATTTTATAGGTCTTAAATAATTAATTTTATAAATTATAAAAATTATTAATATACTATACAATAATTACACTCGAATGATTTACCGTCGGTCATCACGCTTAAAATTATTATTAATTTTGTCCATGCATTATTAATATTTTAATTATTTCGTATATTTAATTAATCAGTTTTTTATAAAATTCAAGGTTGGCGCGTAATATTATATATTTATACTTAAAAAATTAAATGTATGATATTGATGTGTAAAATTATTAAATAAAATACGTAATAGTCGATATTAAATTTAACGAAATTTTTTATTGAAACTCCAATTACAAAATAATTAAGCAAGATTAAGCAATAAATTATATTAATAATTAACGGTAAATATTCTTATTTAATTAGTAATAATAACGTTAGAAATAAAATATTTTTTTAAAAATAGTAATTATTAAATAAGTAAATACAAAATATAAAATACTGTTCAGTATAATATTAATATATAAATAACAGTCCAAACTACAACATGAAATTTCTTTTAACAACCTATAGGCATGTTTAAAAATTAAATAACCAATTTATTTGTTTTATGTACGCGTATAAATTAATAATACATATAATGCATTATGCATCTTAATGCATAAAATTTTTACACATGATTTTGTCCAACTATAAAATAAATACCAGTTTTAAATTTTATTAAATTATTATAGTGTTGTTTGAACTTTGAACATATTATTGACAATTTATTTATGCAATTTAATCGAATGTTCTTTCCGTGTATTTCATTTGATAAATCACAATTTTGTAGGTTAAAAGTTTAATGCGTTACTCCAAAAAAAAATATTGAATGAAGACATTAAGCTATTTCAAACTAACTTAACTGGTCACTGATTCCAAACCGGCTATTATAATAATTATAACATGCTGCACAGCAAACAAGTTAATCGTCAAGTTATTAAATAATTAATATGTATACAGTTAATTGGATTTTTCGTTATTATATCCACAATATTGCATTTATAATACCATAATATGTAGTAACTCATCTTTGGGAAGAATGATATTTAGTGTAAAGTGATAATTATATATATTAAAATAATGTATTATCTTAGTCGAAAATATTAACCAATCATCGTTTAGTACAAAATCTAACCTATAAAACAACAATATAATAATTTACAAAAATATAAAGTATTTATTTACATTTTTATTGTATTTAAACAAATACAAGTACCTACTGTTATACAGCGGATGCTCTATAAAAATAAGGAAAACATGTTTCATACATATTACTGATTTTATTACAGTACTTTTACGAGTAAAAAATTTACAATAAAAATGTATTTCTTTAAAAAAAAATTTATATTCGTTTACTTTTACGATAATTAATTTTTATATTAATGATGTTCTATTTTGATAAGTTTAAGTACATTTTATCCGAAAACCTAATTAAAAATGTATTTTTTATATTTTTATTTATTATTATGTCGTAATTTATATTAATTTTGAATGACTTAATCGTTAATATTCAAACAATATATAACTATTAACATGTAAATATGTACTGATAATACAGAAATTGTTGTATCGTCATATTTTCATGTATAAAATGTTATAATTACAAAAAAATAAATAAATATAATTATAAAACGATTTGAATTAACATTATTTTATTTATATATTACGTTTTCGGAATTTATTTTTTGTACGAAATTTTGTGATTATATTTTATATTATTATTTTCGTACCTATATGAAATTTACCGGATTTATTTTCAGATTATAATAATTGGAATAATAACGAGACCATGAATTATTCATCTGCAGTACCTGCACACCTTTAATTATAATTAAAAATATGCCTTACGCCTAAGTGAATCAAACTCGAGCCGTTTAATTCGAAGTTGATTATTATTATAAATTCTGTATAATATTATTATAAGAGAAAAAAAATTTCAGTTATTTTTGTACCTAATATAGAATATTAGACGACCGTAATAATAATTATTTAATTATACGTTATTGTATTATATTATAAAATGTGGAAGAAGAAGAAGAAAATTAAGGAAAAATACGAGTCCTAAAAGTATTTCTTTTTAAACCATAATAATACTTACCTATTTAAAAATAATATTATTGCATATTAAAAATGTCTGAAAAAACAATAATATAATTTTATATTATACGGTCGTGTCTATTTAATTATAGAATTAAAATGAAAAAAAAAAAAAGATATTTTATTGATCAAAACGACCGTTGTTGATAATAACTAAATATAATTTATTAATATGACTGACCCCACAATGAATATACACGCCATGACGTATCACTTTTACAAAATGATAAGACATAATTCGATATTGTTATTACGACGACTCCTTTAACTAATATCATTAGTCAGTATAATTAATAGTAAATTTATTTTAAATTGTTATTAGCTTGACCTAAATATTTTCCATGTAAATAACATACGTTTAGAATTATTATTGTATTATTATACACATGGGGCACGTTTATACAAATAAATAAATGTATAATTTACGATCGTCATAATCGCGAATCGTACTGGTAATTATTATTATTTCACGACTATCAATTTTTTATTAATAAAATTGACCGATTTAAATCGTAATTTTCTTTTTATTGATGATGGGAAACATTATAATAATATAATATACTAATTGAATAATAATATTTATCATTTTTTTATTAGTAATTAATAATTTTTTTTTTCGTAGGTATAAATAAAATCGTGTAGGTACCTATGTATATTTATAAATTTTAAGTTTCCGTCGTTATATTTTATAAAAAATTTAAAAAATTATTATCAATAAAAATGGTCGTTGATTACATTATTTAGGAAATTATAAACGATACAGCTACCTACAACTGTACTTAACGAATTTTAGTCGAGAAAAACATTTTGGAACTTAATTAACAGACCGCCGAGAGGAATTATTTGTCGGACCCACTATAATGTAATAATTATTACAGAGGTGTGTGTTGGTTTCATATTTTATTTATTTGAAAGCAATGAATCGTCGTTTTATTTTTAAACGCACACTCCAAGCAAAGCTCATTCATTAAACGAACAATGTAAACATTAAAGCAATAATAATCAAATGATTTATAATTTCTAAATAATTACTGTCTACATTTTCACACGCAGTTTAATAGTGTAATTATATCCTTTGATCTCTCTTTTTAACTTAATGTAAGTCAACGGATATTTTGAAAAATTATTTCAGGCGTTTAAAATTTCATAATTAAAAACACGAACCTTATGTTATATTGGAAGAACATAAAATATAAATTTTTTTAAAAAAAAACCCCCGTTAAACTTATTCGTTACACTCGTAATGTAATATTTTCTTCTCACTTATGAATAATAAAATTTAGGTTAAAATGTGCGTTCAGGTGGTTATCGTTTTGGTGGAAATTCGTTTTTAGTTCCTTTTTCATATTATTTTCAACAGTATTTTTGAAAAGGTATTATTTCAAGTATTATTTTATTAATAATTAACAAAAGTAATACATATTTCAACGTTAAAAAATGTCGTTTATTTAAGGTATAATACATAATTATAAAATAGTTATACTAAAACATATTTGAAATATTATTGTTAAAAATCAATGAGCCTCCTTACTATACTCGTATAGTGTCACGGTTGGTGTTCGTTATATGTATCAAAAATTTACCGTTTTCACGTTTTCAAAACCTATTTTCTATATAATTATTCGAAAAACAAATGACTTCTAACATTTTTTGTTTTTCATTTATTTTATCAAAACATATTTTGATTTGATTTAATTCAACATTGAATAACCCCAGATAATATTATATTATTTTTCATTCATAAAAATGTACCTATATGAAAATTTAAATAAATGAAAAATTAGTTAATAATAATATAATCCAATAATTATTCAATGTATATAGAATTAATTATTTCGAAGTTTGGTGGGTACTTACCCAAAACATCTTACAATATATGGTTGAATAAAATAAATATTATCTAACCACGTGATAGATTACGAATATTCATAGAAAATTCTCGAGTGTGGGAAATGTGAAAACGGAAAATATCTACAGACATATAACATATTGAACAACAACCGCCAGGAGATAATATTTGAATAATTAATGATATGAGATTGATAAAAAAATTAAATAAAAATATAAATGTTCGTTGACAGTAAATACCGTCTAACGAAAACGTGGAATTGTCGCCTTGATATTGGATAGCTTAATGGCCATGATCTTATTTGCTTTTATAATTTCTTTGTTCCTTATTTCCCGATTGATCCTCTGAACGGTTTTTGGGACCTCGACTTCGTTTATTCGCTTTTTAACATTGTTTTCCCGGGATTCTCTTATTTTTTTTTGCGTCATTTCTCTTCTTTCCCGAATAATAACGGAATGTTTTTTACCGGAAATACGGGATACGCGTTCGTTTTCCGGGAGTCCATCACGAAACTTCCGGGAAGAGATAATTTTCGCTTCACTTTTAATAACCATTGTCATTGTGTTTTTTTATAATAATTATACAAAAAGCTGTTTTATACTTTTATCGTTAAAAATCGCTGAATTCGTATTTAATTATTATTATTAAAATATTATGTTAATAAAAAAATAACTGTGGTAATAAAACATAGTAAAATATGTTTTTTTTTTTTTTTTAGCCATGTAGATTTTGTGATAATTAATTTTTTTTCAACTTATATTAAATGAATTGACTACTACAATTGAGACATAAAATGTAGTATTTTGTCGTTCCTCGTGCAGATACAAATGTTTATATCATGATAACATCCAGAACGAAATAGAAGAGAGACGTTTATCAATAACAGTTACTTCTGTATGTATAGTTGAGATATTATTTCTTGTGTCTGTGTACATTTTATTTATAAATTCCGTTTAAGGAGTTTTGTTTTTAATTAAATTCGATTTTCGAATTAAAATCGATCAATTAAAAATAATTATACAAAAATCCAAACATTTGGGGGTTTAAATACTCCCAAAACACCCCCTCTGCGTACGCGACTGGTATTGGTCGATATTTTTATTTAATTTTTTAAACATGCATTAGTTGTTTAATTTCGAATGAAGTCGGACATCGGATTTGTAAATTTTCGCTGTTTTCTTTATTAATGTCCGTGTTATTTCTTCTAGGACATTTTTTTTTATAAAGTGCTATGGCGAAAAATATAACTTTTGCCATAATTTAAAAGATGGAAAATTGTTATAGTTTATCGATAATTTAATAATATCGCGTTTACGTGCACACATACTCGTATTATTTGCATGAGGTCTTTACATTTCGGTTTGGTCGGTTGACTTTCTCACTATGACACTATTCTGAATCCGTCCGACGTCTAATTATTTGTCTATCGTCTCGCGTGTTAAATACGTCCTTTCTCCTAACCACTTTGACTATGGTCTTCGACTATAATATTATACCTATTATTATTATTTATTTCCTCTTTCGTCTAGCGCACATACACGGAAACAACACAGAACCGGTTTCAGTTTCATCCGGCCGATCATAATTTTTCACCGGGCCACTTAATTTTTTTTTTTTTTTTGTTAATTCGGTCGGTGTTTTATCGGCTCGATCTTAAATTAAAATTGAATAAACATCAAATACTTTTCAAATTAATAATACTTATAAATATTCGACATGTTAAAACGTTTTATTTAATATTTAAATTATAAGTAGTGCGTTACTAATTCAAATTGAACAAATTATAATTATTTTTGTTTAATATTATTACATATCATGTTATCATATATGTTATCAAATTATGTTATCATTCTCATAATGAAAGCGACGTTGTACAAAAATTAACTATAGGATGATTATCTTAAGAAATAAAAAACATAAATATATATAAATATACTCGTTTCCCGCGGACGTATAACAAATAGAATGAATATTACGTGAGCGGTAAGTACATGTAATAACATTGTATTATTTTGATTTACGAAAATATTTTATTTTTTTTTATTTTTACAAGTCATTTTTTTTAAATTTATTATGTTCACGTTACAAAGAATAATATGTCGTGTTATAGAAAAATACGTGTTTTTATATTATACCTACATACATGTAAGTTTTTTCTATAACTTTGTGAACGACATGACGTTAAAATTTAATATTATACGAAATAGTTATAGCCAACAATTCACTAAAGGTAGTATACTTCAGCGCTTTTATTATTTTTTATCCGGTAGATGCATTTCTAAATCATGAATATTTATAAAATAATTTTAAAAAATACGCAATTTTAAGCCGTTACATACAGTAAAATAAACTTATAAGTATATATTATATTAGTTAGTAATTATTATAATAATTTACTTATATTAACAGTTAATTTAATATTAAATAGGGTATAATACGCGTTTTTAAACAACGTTTTTTCGACTTTGGCTGAATTTTATATAATTAACGATTTATATCAAAAACGAATATTTTTAGCATTATCATTTGATACTGTGTACACATTACGATAAACTTAGTACTTACCTAAGGAGGTCCAGGTTCAGGGTTTAGTGATAGGTGAACCCCAAACTAAAACGATTAAAAATATATTTATTAAACTCGACTGTTATTTTAACAGATTTTTTTATTTTTATTATTCAGACGTGAAATAAATTGAAAGACTGAAAATTTAAAACGTAATTCGCGTAAGTATGTATACATTATATACTCGTATATTGCTTCAACGATCGTCCTAAACTTCCAAATAAATTACTTTTTCGATATTATAAATTTACACGTTACAATCAGTTTAATAATATCATGTGGTTATAATGAAAATTCGCTATAATAAGAAATATTATTATAAAATAAGGTATTACAGTTATTGTTATTAATAAATAAAAATATTTAAATGTAGCGTTATATATGCGATCATCGATCATTGATCGTGCATTAAATTTCTAGGAAAAATTCTCGTAAAAAAACTGTCAAATATTACTGGTTTCAACACTAGTGCATAATATTATTATACTGTTAGTGTATTCACAAAAACTAATATCGTAAATCGTAATCAAGTAATGAACCTGTTTTCTAAAACAGAACAACTAGCTATTATTAAATGCGATTAATCAAAATGTTATCGATTCGATTTAATGCGAGAAAGGGATATTAATAATATAAAAAATACATTTTATCAGGTAATTAAAAATTAATAATATATTCATTTTTGGAACCTTTTTTTTAGAATTTATGTAATATAAAAATAATACTTAAATTATAAAAAAATTCGTTTTGATAATAAGAGTTATCTTACTGCTGTTTGAGATTAAAAATGTGTTCTATACGTGAGCACTATAATACTATACTACTATATAATCTCCTTGTAAATAATTTTAATTGAGAACCCACGAAATATTGAATCTTTTTGTATTTAAATAAATATTTTGACATTAAAAAATAAATAAATAAAAATATAGATATAATGCTATTTATAGATTTCGTTCTTAAATAGTTTCGCGTGAAAGGTCGAGAAAAAAACATGAATTGGGTATAATACTTAGTATATGGTCATTATTAATGTTAATCGTTGACATGTTGTTTAGGCAAAAAAAATAGGCCAAAAACAAATCTGTTATAGAGATTAGTGATTAGATAATAAATTGTACCTAAATACTTGGAAAATAAAATTTTTAATCGAAACTAGACCTTAGGTTAATTTTCTATAATACTAGTACGAAAAATATCTTGTCCTGAGATCGAGAATTTATTTACTTTATCTCGATGTGGAAATTGATCGTCACATTTTTTCGGATAACGTATTTTATGCTTCATAATATTTCAATCGATGAGAAATTTGTTTCGTTAAAACGAAATAAAAAAATTCAGTAGGCGCGAGATATTAAATGAAACAATCGTAATCATATTTTGTGCAATTACAAGAATGAGGACGAATTTTGTTCTGATTATCATCATTAAAATAACTATTATATATACAATATTATGTTCATCGAACGAGAAATAGGAAGAGAAAACTGGCATTTTTTTTTTCATATTTTTCGTTATAACCTGTAAAAAAATAAATAAATGATCACAATATTATTATTATTAAAAGTAGTAAAGGAAGAAAAACGGACAGTTTAAAATGGCATTGTATGAACTGTAAAGGGTGCTTCGTATTCGTAACTATATACATAATAAAATATGATATTATCCCGATTATAATTTATACAGTTTAGACGGAACTGGAAAAGAAGAAGAATTCGAGGAACATAATTCTATTCTAAAAACGGTATTTAATGGTGTACTCGTATTATAAAAAAAATACTCGAAAATTATAAACTCGAAATTCAAAAGATTTACATATTATTATTTATCGTGTAGGCCTACTTTATAGGCTTTGCCTTACCGCGATGGGTGTTTTTTTCTCTTTAAGCTAACCTTGGTTTAAGCGTCAAATAAATTAAAAGTTTACATATATTATAATATTATATTTTCGTTATACGACGTCGATTTGTGGCAAGAAAAACCAGAACGCTCGCGTAGGCCTCGAACACGAAAATCCGGTTGTGTTTGGATGACAGAAAAATAGATAAGTAAGAAAGAAAACCAAAAAAAAAAAAAAAAAAAAAAACCAAGGCCGTCGTATAAGTACGACATGGGGGAGATTTTGATTCGGAGACGTGGGATTACAATACAGTAGGTAATAATAAATTAAACAAGAATAAAATAAAAAATCATCGACAAGGAAGAAATCGAAATGGATCCGGCGCGCGAATCTGGGTCATATACCATATATATCATATACTCGTATAATTTATATATAATATTATAATATACACCGTGAGTCTCGAACGTGAGATCTTCTTCCTCCTTCCTCTCTCACTTACACTCTACCCGTTCTTCGAACTCCCTCTTCTACCACGCGTTCGGGTCGGACCAACCGGCCAACACTTTCTGCACCGGCAACTTCCTGACGGACCACGTCGTCGACGGTCAGTGCGATGCCAACAGTGTTAGCGTTCACGTTACGATGACGAACGTCGTCCGACATTATCGTAACCATAATCATGACCGCCACAACCGCGGTAGTGGTCGAGTTCCAATCGTAATGATGGTCCAAGTGTTTCTTTTCGCCGCGTTCGTCGCGTCTTTACCGGTCGCGTTAGCCTCTTCGGCATCATCATCGCTGCCTCCGTCGGGCAACGGCCTGTGGGACGATCTGGTCGGTAAGTGTGACGGTCCTAGGAACACGATGGACTGCGTGCGAAGTCGTTTGTACAATTACGTGGACCATACGTTCGAGTCCGACTTCAATATCACCGACGGGCTGACGTTCACCAAGAATCAGAACAACTACGACTCCATGTGCTCCAACACCAACGGGAGTCATCGTGAAGCCCGAGAAATGGTGAGTTCAGCAAATTTATAACCTATACGGGAAAATTACCAGTTTTTGCCTCTAAATTTCAATCGTCAAACGTTGTTATTCGTTTATTACAACAAATATTATTAGGTTACGTATATAATGATGCGACGTTTTACTGACCTAACCTAACCTGACCACAAACCGCGCATTCTTTCGTACGGTGGCGGTTTCAATTATAACAATGTTTTTTATTCGAATAACAAAATATTAAATTATTATATTATTGTCGGAATGGTGCGTAGGTATAACGTGATCGAAGATAACTGCATACTCGTCATTCGGGTCGGACCGAAACCGGTATATTTTATAATTATTATTTAAGTTTAATACTTATTTTAATTAATTGTAATAATTTGGAATAACTTTACGGCCAGAGGGGATTAAAACTGTATTTTTAAAACTATATATATTATATATATATATAACTTGAATGTAGCGATCGAGTAGTCCGTATAAAGTCGAGATTTTTTGATTTTCAGCAAGAGAACGAGGTGGAAGACAGCTGGAAAGACGTCACCGACCAATTGTACAACAAGGGCGCCAAATACTTGGTAACCCACGATTTCGAAGCAACCGTTCCCGGTTTCTTGAGCGGTGGCGCAGGAGCCAAGGTTCGACTGTCGCCCAAAAAAATTCTGCCCGACGGTGGTATTATTCTGCGAATGGACGTGTTGCCGGCCGATCAGCCGACCGTGGAAGCTAGATCGGGCAGAAAATTTCACAAAATGATAAGTAAGTGAACGAAATATTTGAATATTATTTAGTATTCTCACCTGGGGGAGGAAAAGAAATATTAATACGTCGATTCTAATATTTATTATTATTATTTAAAGTTCTTTTTTGGGGGGGGGGTGGTTCAAATTTGATCTATATTCGTATCCGTTTCGTATTAAAAACAAATAATATTATAATCACCCTTAAAAGATATATCTAAAGACTATATATAGTCTATATATAATAAATACTATATTAAATTATATGATTAATCAATTAGTAACGTTTTTATTCTTATTTGTCTCGTTCGTGTAATGAGTTATTTGAAAATAGAAAGCGTTATGTTTTAGTTAAGGGGGCCTTGAACTTGATTTGACCGGAACACAAATAAGGTGAATTCGATTTGCTCGTGAGTTTCAATGTGTGTCAAAACGATGTTTTATTATGAAACTACAGTAAATCGCACTAAAACATCGTCATTAAAATTAAATGTGTATATGCTATTATTATTAACGTAGTAATGTTAATTTTATGTATTTAATGCGTCCTAACCGCGTCCACTGTCTTTTATTGTTTCGCCAAACCGTTGATATTTGATTTATAAGATATATTTTAATTACTTTCGTTCATTACTAACATTTACAAATGGCATACAAATTTTAATACTGATAAACATAATACAATAATTCGTATCGATGAGAATAATTAAAATTTAACTGGATACAAAACGAGGATTAACGATCGTAAATATTTTAATGATACGTGTTTATTATTTCTTACAACAAAACCGAATTATGTATGTTATAATCGTAAAACACGTTATAAACAGATTAATTAAATATTTTATTTTCCGATGCGAGTAATATTTCGCCTATATACCCACCTACAAGGAACGATCCATGGGAAATTAATTTATTATTATTATTAAAATGCAAATATAATGACAGTATTCATCTCTAATTCCGTGTTTGTTTTGTAATTATTTTAACATTATTATATCAATAACTTATTTAGGGAAGCAATTGCAGAAATGGTAAAGAACAAAAATAATATATTAAATTGGGATTTAAGTCTTTTACAAAATTGTTTACTAAAACTATTATAAAAATATTTGACACGCACGAATGAGTCATACGACTCATGACGTACAAGTGCAAGACCACTAGTATATAAGGGCATGTAGCTGGCTATGAGATCGATCAGTTTACGTTTAGTACTGAAGATGATAACGTTGTTGTCGAAATACGTATTTACTAAAATGATAAAGTAAATTTTTTGTGTACTTGGGTTTTTATTTATTAGTAATAATTTGTATACAATAATTTATAATTATTATAAACTTTAAATCTGTTATTGATTAGGAATCAAACATTAATTGGTGTTAAAAATACAAAATATTTAACAAATATATAATATGATAAATTGTATCCATTTTAATATTTGAATGAAATACGAAGTTTTCTTTCTCGACACATATCCTATAATATATTATAAAATTTCTAAAACTAAACATAATAATATTATAAAGAGGATATCGTAGTATATTTTCTTTATTCAATATATTTAAGATCATATGAATATTTCTACGTTTAGATAACTATATAATATGTTAAAAATCGTTTTTATGGGTTAGGAACATCGAATAAATAACATTTTAATAGATGAAACCTGTATTAAAAAAAAATAATAAAAAAAAAAAAACAATCTTGTAGTTATTATTTTGAATTATGTTTGATTTCTAATGTGAAAATTACTCTGATAGGTTGTATCAAATTATAAATTGTTTTGGGGTATAGGTGACTTATAAGTTTATGACCTATGGAGATTATTGAATTTTTATTGGAATGTATAATCTTCTTTATTTTATATTAAACATTTCGTTTTTACATTTTTTTACTTATCATCAATTTATTATTAATTTAAAAACATTTTTACGTCTAATGATACAATTATATTAATAGGTCATACAAAATGATTTTAAAATAAATTATTAAGTATAAATTAAATCAATTTTTAAGTAGTTATTTAATTTCTTATAAATATTAATCAAGTAACTTCACTGTGAGGGTTTGAATTTTAAATTATATTATAACGTCAATATTCATAATTAATAAAAATTCCATAATTAAAAAAAATTTAATTTAATTTAAGTTATCAACATATCATTTATATACTCCTAAACGTTATTATACAAAATTAACCAAAATTAACTGTACTTTAGGAATATTAAAAAAAAAAACCATTAGGTAATAATATATTACTTCATAATATTTAAAACGGTTATATTATTATAATGGATAGGTAACGGGTTATTAGGAAATCCGTATTTTAAAACAATTAAACATTTTCGAGAAGTTAAGTATGAGAGAAATGTGAGCCCGTATAAAAAATATAAATTTAGAGTATTAATTATTATATTCACTCTCGTGCAAAATTTGTTGAATACATTTAATTAAAATTAAATTAAATTTTGGGTTTCTAAATTTTTCTATTTCTTCTCTGAACATTAGAATGTAGTTAAAAAAAAAATAGATTCTTTATACTATATTAAAATTATAGACATTTTCTAACATGTTTTCATTTTATAGAGGATGGTTACTAATTCAAGTCAGTAATAATTATATATGATATCAAGCCCTGGGCGGAAATATGAAATAATATTTGCGCGCAATTTATATTAACCTACAAAAATATTAAATTATTTATTTATAAAGATCTATATGTCTAGTGTCTACTATATATATACGGATATTATTTTCTTAAACTCAAAACGAATATATTATTATAATATACGAGTATTTCAATAATTAGCAACACCTGAGTGTCGGACATTGCGTGATTTCGAAAAATTATGTTCACGCCATTTTTCTACAAATCGACCGTATAACATTCGACCTGCACTATTATGTATCACATCCGAATTATGTGTTTTATTCTCTGGTCCGTGTAAACAGCGAAAGATTATTACGATTCCTGAATCGTGACGCGATCGTCAAATGAAATGGAATGTACGGTCAAATTTTAAAAAAACACGATAAGTGTCCTCGGCATTAAGGATACGTTGCGCAGGACACTGCAGGACGTTAAATAATTGATTTCGTAAAATCGTGAAAAATAATGTAATTATACGTGAATCTTTTAATTAGATGTAATGACATTATATTATCCACACTTAATCGTTATAAGTTACACTTTTCCCGGCGCTCGATCACGAAAATTATCGTTTACCTATTCGTAACGTCATAATAATGTTATGTTCGAAACTGACAGTGCGTAACACTCAACCATCGTCCATAACAAGCCGCCGCCGTCTCGTATACAACGCGCCATAACATATTATTATAATAATTTCTTTGGTTTTTTCCATCCTCTTTGCGGCCACTCCGAAGCGTATTTGATTAGCCTAGATTATATCGTTATAAGTATATAGCCGTGTGATTTGTCAGACGCATATAACACGCGCTCGTTTTGCAGACTGAAAATTATTGAACAATCTGGTTTATTTTTTTTTATTTTTTTGCTATTACCGCCCTGCGAAAGACGTGGAAAATCAAAAATTATAACATCGTTCGTGCCGACAACGACAATATGGCGCATATTTGATCACGCAGGATAAATTTTCGTGTTCGTGACGCTTCGGAAATACAAACACATAATATTAAATTGTATTATTATAATTTATAAATCCAACTGACGTGTGCGTTTTTATATTCACATATCTCTATTATAATACGTCTATTTTCCAGAGCAATTGTTCAAAAAGAAACTCATGTCGAGCATGATGGCGTTGGTGTTGATCATCAAACTTATCAAGGTGAAAGCGATGTTCCTGTTGCCACTGTTAATCGGAGCTGGTGCCGCCAAAAAGATACTGCTCAAAGTGCTCCTGTTCCTATTCCCGCCGCTGGCACATTTGTTCAAACTCTGCACGTACTATCACCATCACGCCTCAAAATTCTACCACTTCCACCATCATAAGGTAAAATAAATTGATAAGCTGGATGGAGGGATTTAAATCTTTAGGAGATTTCGTCCTTTAAAATTGTATTTTGCCTGCTGCTCTAAAACAGAAAACTAGATCAATTCAAAAATCAATAAAACAGAAATATTAGTGGTCAAATTGTTGTTCATTTCAATTATACGAATATCGTATTATTATATTTTTGAATATTTTTATTTCAGAGTTATTAAATATGTTTTGATAAGAATAGATATTTATAAAATGATAATATTCCAGAACCACGCGACAATAATATACGTACCTATTAATAATGTCGTTAAAGAAACTTGAAATTTTTATTTGACGCCATCGTAATTATCAGTACGATAATTATTGAAATTAAAAGTTGGCTTATTTGCTATGACTTTGAGGGTCACGAAGCATATAGGTACCTGATATGATTATTATTAATTGTTCGCTCGTGTGTCATAATTAACCATCTTACCGAAACTCGATTATAATAATTATTATTATAATTAGAAGAACTACTATTGTTGTTATGAGACGAATAAAATCTCACCTTCGTCGCATTTCGAGCGTTAAAAGTTTAGAACAATAACTGTCTTGTTGTAATTAATTACCGCGACCAGACGAAAGTCGTGTGTACGAATAATATGAATTATTATTATTATGTTTATTTCATATACGAAACAATAAATAATTTTTCATCGTTTTATTATTATTGTTTATTGTTTTTTAGGTAAAACATCATCATCATCATTTGAAGATTCCAGTGCCGGTACCGATCCCGTCTAAACCGCCCAGCGACTACTACCCCGCCGGTCCTCCTCTGGAACATCCACCCGGACCTTACGATTCGCACGACGTACGCATTTTACAATATTTATTAAAAAAAATTTTTTGATTTATGATTTTTAAAATATTTTTACTAAAACATCGACGACGAAGATCGTATGTATAGGAAATACTAATCGACTCTTGGTGAATAATAATCATTATTTTTTGTCGTGTCGTTTCGTTGTAGTATGGCGGTCACAGCGGCGGTGATTATTATAACCGAAACAGCGTGGAAATGCAGAACGCCGTATCGGACCACGCGGACGAGTTGGCTAGTTGGGGACTGGGAGAATACGGGGAGGGTACCCCTCAGTACGACCACAAGTACACGTACAGCTCTTCACCGTCGCAATATGAACCGGTCAACAAATACGGGCCGCAACCGTACGCGGAGAAATACGTCAAGCGGGTGGACGATAATCCCGTGAGTGTTACCGAAAATGATACTTTTGGTGGATTTAATATTTTATTTTTAAGATCTCATCGTTCTACGAGTTTAAGCACGGCCGACGTATAATTTAGAAAATTGAATTTAACAGAAACAAACGTGTTTTATAATAAATACTTTACCATTGATCGCGGTAATACTCTGCGGAAGAGCAGATTGAATATCGTTCGTTCTGCGGGTATAACACGATTGTGTTATGTTATTATTATTATTACTTTTTAAATTCAAATTATAATAAACGCGGGATTT
Organism: Tetraneura akinire; assembly: GCA_021307375.1. Lineage (NCBI taxonomy): Eukaryota > Metazoa > Arthropoda > Insecta > Hemiptera > Aphididae > Tetraneura > Tetraneura akinire. The sequence goes on along the minus strand of JAIUCT010000007.1, from coordinate 25,978,339 downwards.
ATTATGTGAAAAACGATACGATTTCGTTGACAAATAACCGAGAACTTTATAATATATTCAGAAAACTCGTTTATTTTTCGGATTTTTTAGTTCTTGGTAAACGTAATATATTTGAATATGACATTAATTTAAAACTACGCCTAGGTTTATTTCCATAGAAAAACGTTTTATATTTTTTAAACCAGCGTTTATACGTTTTTGAAGTTTCAAAAAACGAATCTCTCTTCTTTCTACTGCAGTGAAATCTTAGAATTTTTTAAATAATATCGTTATAATACGAGTATAAATTAAAAAAAAAAAAAAAAAAACGATAAATAAATTTTGATTATTTTGTAGTTATGTAATAATAACCAATTCTGTAACATCGATTTTTTATTGACCCGTATAACAACTCGTTAATAATAATATAATCATTATAATCATTATAAATCGGCCGGCCCGGAAACTTCTACGAAACAAAACGGACAGAAACTTGTTCCGGTTATTATAATATCTAATGTTTTAGCCACATGAAAAAAACAAGTTTTGTCCGCATCGCGAAATAATTGAATGCTGCTGTAGAATTCGTCCTGCATTCGGCTAAACCGTACCCAATATGTTATATTATAAAGCACTCAATCTCTGATCTCATTATACAAATATTGAAATATCTTATGATATTGTCTAATCCAAACCAGTTCGATGTTTTAAATATTAATAATTCATTATATAATATTATTTATAGTTACTTTTATCTAATAGTTATTAGAATTTTCTTATCAAATGTGAAATGTAAGTAAGTACTTATTCTATCTTATAGTCAAATTAATAAGAAATAAAATAATTGAACTTAACTTTTGACTATAAACATAAAACATAGTATTTTAAGAATTATCGAAATACGGTACCTCAGTAGAAGTTAAGTAATTATCGTGACTTGCTATTGGAATTACGAACTTTTTATGTCATATTATAATGATTGCGTTTATTAGCTAAATTAGCTGACGAGGAAACACGCGGCTAGAAGTAAAGCTCGTTTTATTCTATATTTTATTATAATATTTTAAATAAAATAATAATGAAAATTGAAAAATCTACAATAATCGAAGAGAATTTTCAGTTCTTATTAATTTTAATTCTTTGTCAATGCGTTATTAACAGTAATTATATTATAATATTATGTATTGTAATTTAACGACGTGTTTCAGACGGCAATGATCAGACCGCCTGCAGTGCAACAAGTCACTCACGATCCAGTGTTTACTCCGGTGGTGCAAAAATTGGACGAGATATTCCATGAACTGGCCGTTCCCGAAGAACCTTGTAAGGAGAAGTTGATCTGTAGGATGTACGGAAATCCCACCAAGTACAGTCCTCACAGTAATCTGGTGTCCGCGCAGTTGAGCAGGTAAAAACCATGTTGTAGTTACCACGAATTAGATGCGATACCTACTAAAACGGCATTAAAAAGTATGTTAGCGTATGAATATACAAACAGTATAGCTAAAACGGATATATGTGTTATTCTAAAATATTACGGTACTATACGTCATTTCCTATCAATTTGTTAAATTATAATTTCTCGAAATTTGATAATAGAATGTTTGAGTGTTGATACTACGCGGCGGCATCAATATTAGGCAGTTTGAGACAGAAAGTGATGCGCCGACTTCCTCTTATCATTTCGTCAAGGATTCTATGTTAATTTCTGTTTAAATAATTAGTTCTGAGGTCAAATTTCTCTTTCATTCCGCCCCAGATCGTAGAATTATGATATTATTTAAATCGGATAATATATTTCGTATAATCCTCCGAGCAATGTCGAAATAATTTTCGGTATTGAGTCTTGCATTTCCTCTGCCCGCTGTCCGTACACACCGGTTCACCTATTTCCGGATTGTTCTACAGTTTCATTCTTTACGTTTTTATTAATTTTTTGTTTCCGATGACAAAAAAGAATAATTATTAGGTATTATTATTATCAATAAAAATGAACCGCGAATAACCCACTTACGACCAGTTTCCCCGGACAACTAATGACGACCTACTTTTCGTTCGGCCGCTGCTGAGGGATAAGCTCGTCGTCAGTTGCTGTTTTTTTTATTAGGGTCACGGCCTTGAACTTGTTACACGGTATATCCGCACGCGTCGAATGCAGTAGAAACTGCGTCTGATGCGATTATTGTCCGTCTTGACGTGCGCGTGTCGAGTGAACCGGAAAAATATACGTAATTAATCAAAATCTTCGTGCTTGCGTACCGAAATAATTACATTACGCACTTTCGTGTATTGTCTTATATCATATGTGTTATCTTTACCTATAAATACGAAGAGTTCAAGACTGGACCCCTCCCAGAACCACTGAAGCTATCCTCATTTTTTATATTATATTTGTTTTTATTTTGTTATTTTTATTCATTGAATTAATAATTTATCGATTGTTATATATGGGGACAATTTTTGGACTCCCCCCCCCCAAGAAATTTGTTCAAAATACGCCACTGACTGCTCCAAGATCGACAAGCAGTAATAATAATTGCATTTTTTTGGAAAATTTGTCGTGTTCATAGTTTTTTAATGATAACAGTGTTTTCTCAACAATTGAATTTTTGGATGTATACTCACTATATCTATAAGGATGGCTTATTATTGAGAAACCAATTGTTTAAGAATTATAATTACGCATGCGCGAATACTGAACTATCTATACGGTTTATAAACAATTATTAAATAAAATACATATTTTTTGCAACTTATTTATTAGAATAATTATTTTTCATTCAATATTCATTCATTTTCTTTTTTTCTTAATCAATTTATCTTCGTTACTAAAATTTTAGTTCAATAGGACAATGAGTGTATTTTGATAGTTAATTTTCGAGTTTTTTTTTACATATCGTTGCAATCATCTGCTCATGTACAGGAAAAGTATGCAACATATCAGTCGGAAAATCGTGATATGCATAATTGAATATATTTCAACCACCTGTTGTGTACGTACGTGTGTTTATAATGTACATTTCGACTCGGAACCATAACTCGACGATTTATTAGACCGAAACCACATTTAACGCCGTCGCGAACATTTTTGTAGAATCAGCACGTATATTATTATAGGTTTACATTAATTTTTGTGAAATTCAATTCGTTCGCTACCGTTCAAAAAGCGTTTGTTCTATATATGATATACGAGTATTTACTAATTAAATAATAAGAAGTACCTATATATGATTTTTAAATTAGAAAACATTTTTTCATTCCGTGTAATAGGTAGGTTATGTTTTGTGTTTTATGTTCATACGCATCTCGACCTTGTATTGTTTTATGAAACCTGCAATGACTATCACAAAATTAATGATAACATTATATTGTAATATATTATATATTATTGATTTAGTCAAATTAATTGGTATGAAAAAATTTGTAAAAACTTATAAAATAGTCAATAGTTAAAATAAATAATAAAATTGAAAATTAGTTTCAGCCCTAAAAATATGAATTTGATATTAATATTGAAATGTCAAAACAAATTAAAATATTTTACTTGACTGAATAACTTTTCAATTATAGTATTTCTGTATTTCTGTACTACCTGAGAAGTAAATTGGTCCTCTTTTAAAAGTTTTCAAGATAATCAAAAAACTTAAATTGTTAAAAATTACAACTTACAAGTTTAATAAAAGTCGTATTATAGTGAATGATAATTCAAGACTCAATAGTGGACTTGGATTTAATCATGCAACTGCACTGTAAAATTGATCGTTTAGTGTTTTCTATATATAAATACTAAAACATTATGGGTACGACTTGAAGGATAAAAAAAGACGCATAATAAAATGTTAACCTCATTTTCGTAAAAAAAAACGGGCTATTTCATTATGGTTCTCATGTACAGATGATGTATGTCCAACATTAGCTAAAACAAACAAGTAGACGAAAATAATAATATGCACGTTCATAATATGTATCTGATTTATGATCTAGGAATATATAGTTCATATATATATATGAATCTAGAACGGTTAATATGAATATTAAATAGTTATATTTCTGTATTTTATATTTCACAATGTTCATAAATCATAACATATTATATTAATTTCCAAGTCTGGCGCCGAAATATTGCGGCATTAATAATTTATTTGAACGTGAACCGAACAACGGTTTGCAACAGGTTTCACCATTCACAAACATATTAATATGTCAATTATATCGAATTAATAAATTCATAGAAACGTTCTCTTTGCGAGCCTATCAGATGTTTATTTTTGACTGAAAACATTTTCTTCAGTGATAGATCCGTCTCATACTATATCGAACATGATTTTATTATAATATATTATACTCGTATGTATAGTTCTAACGGTAGATGTAATATTTTAGTTTTTATTTGACTTATACGCGTACTCGTATTTATTTTTTTGGGTAAAAAACATAAAACTTTTTGGTTGGACGAAAATGTCTTATTACATTTCTGACGTACGAGTGTGTCCATGTATACAATCCTCATCGTAGGAGATCGTAATTCATTTCTTTTTATTTTCTTTGTTGTTGTCATTCGTGTTAGACCGTCCGGAATTATTGTGTTTATATTTTATAACGATTATATTATTATTACTTGTCGTCACAAAACAAAACAATACAATAGATTTTTTTTTTATTTTAAGTCATTACTTACATCTTACATGTGTCAACGAGCCTGTTGCCCGCGTGATAACGCAAACACATATACCTATTATCTATTATACCTTCAACCGCGGTATAATATAATGTGTATTATTTGTATTGTCTTCGGACGAGAGACACGCGTTTTCCATAAACGATATTTATTTTACTCTTTATTTACACCGTCATCGAATTATTCGAATTATTACGCATATGATTATTATAATATCATAATGTTATTGACTATTGTACGTTTGCGTCTCATTGTCAAAACGAAAATAGAAATGGATGCTGCGTTTATTGTTTATTCAAATCACATTACTATGTTTCGGCACAATAGTCGAATATTATAATATAAATATAATTATTATTATATTATTACAAAACAATACAATAATAATAATAATAATAATAATAATAATAATAATAATAATAATAATTATTTTTATTATTCATATTGCCATAGGTCACTTTCTTCGACACGTTAATAATATATGCTATATTATATACCTATAACATAGTTCTGTATTTCATATTGTCGGGGAGTATGTAATATAAAAATATAAATTAAAATAAAATAAAATACAATGTCCTTGGCTGAACGAAGGTATAGTACTATATAGGTACTTTCATTTTGTTCTTTTCGATTCCGCCCACAGACATCTGTGTTTTTATTTTATATATTTTTTAAAACCCATCAGGCCAACGCCACTGACTAATATCAAACGATTTCGTATGTACGCGATTCATAATGAATCGGCCGCTTCTCTATACTCTTCGAGTCATTGTGACAAATGTGTTATTATTATTATTATTATTACTTTATGCGTACGTGCTTCGATTGTTAGCACACTGACACCAATTCGTCACCGATTCGTTAACTCACACTCGTGCAACCGGATTGTCATCCCACAAGGCTGTCCGCGCGCGCAGGAATGAACGACTTCGGACTGTCTCGAGGAGAACCGAAATTTCTCCGACCGTTTTTAGACGTGAACTATACCTCAAAATATAATAATTTATAGGTAACCTGAGTCGTATTACCGCGGTATGGGTAATAATATGATGTCATTAAACTAGTTTCCGTGCGTCTTATATACCGCGTTCGCGCACGTTCCACGGTTCGGAATCAAATAAGGAAACCATCAAATCAACCAACGAGAATGCACGCGTCCTGCAGATAATCTCGACGTAGAATCCGCTCGGAGTAATAATTATGCATTAGCCGACGCTCCAAAATGACAGTCATAATATATCCGAAAACGTGATATTGTATTGTTTTATACGTGTGTATAATTATCGTTTTTTGTATATATTTTAATTGATACGTCGCAAAAATATGACGTGTTGACGATAAAAATGTATATTTTAGAAAAATACTCGAACCGAAAAAGATAATAAATACAATAAATACAGAAAATGTTTCGTCGCGATTTCCTATTTTTATTTTTAGTAGTTAAAACGAACATTCTCGTCTGTTTCTTTTTAACGTAATACGTACAAAAAGTTACAGTTAATTTAACTGCGTAGATTGAATTCGAATAAATATTTTTTAACGGGTTTCGATCGGATACATAATATTATTGTGATAATCGAGCGTAAAAAGGGTACTGAGAGGCACGAGATTAAAATATTAATGTAGAGTAATTTGGTCAATGAAATTGAGTTTTCGATTAACAAAATTGAAAATTTTTAAAAATTGCATAATATTATTATGAAAAATTAATACGATGAGTTCATATTATTTCGAATCGTTTCCTTCGTTTAAGTTTAAGTCGTCTACTCAAAAAATGTCCGAAAAATGTCTACCGTGAATTTATTCGTTGTGGATTCAATTTCTTCAGATAGGTACCTATTTATGCGATTTATTTCCATGTTTTTACACTGTCTAATATACGGAATCTTATGAATTGATACACGTTTCTAAGTAATTATAATTAAATTTCATTTCAGTATTATACGAACGTTTATTTTCTTTTTTCTTTCTATATACGATTCTTCAGGTTATGATATTTTCGGATACAATAGGTTCATTTACGACGAAGAAAGGGGAAAAACGCAGAAAAACGTATTTATTTGCTAATGACCTCGTATTATTTTCAATAGGCTCTTAGTCCAAATCCGAATGTTCACTACACGACAGTTTATAATTTCGCGTTCCTCGAGAACGTACAGTCATCGTATCACAATATTATATTAAACGCGTCTCTATTAACCGCGCGGTAATCCGTTTGGTATCAAGAACACGGTTATCGTATTCAAAAAAATATATCGACTCCTCTTTCTTCCGGTCATTACAACTACTATAATACATAAAGGTCACGCGTAAACTATCTCTCCTAAATCAGTTTTCGGATATCGTCCAACACAATGGCCAGTTTTTTTTTTTATTTTTCATTTTAATGTCCGGTGTTATTTCATGTATTATCGTATATGACGATATATACAATAGTACACACAATTAACTATTAACCGTTCGAATACAATATTTATATTTTGAACGCTTTCATTGTATTATATTCCACGACGATAAAAAATAATATCGTAGCGTTTTTTTCCCATCGCGATCAACGGAAATTTGTATAATCAAATTGTTCTCGATTTATATTTTACATCTCGGCAATTTTTACTTTATATAGTTTATATTACGATTTTATGTTCAGCTATTTTTTTTAATTTTTTTTTTTTTAATTCGATTATTTATTCTATATGAAATTACATTAATTTTTAATCGTTTAAAAAGTGCAGCGACGTCTGTGTCCTCTCCAGAGGTCGGCAGGCGATTATTATTATTTATTATGACTGGATGTCATTTTTGTTATTTTGTGTACTCTTTGACCTCGAACTTTGTATATTAATTTGTTTTGTTCTTTTTTTTTTTTTTCATCTTCTAGCGAGACGGCCGCGGACTCAGTCGGAAGAATGGGCGTGAGTGCAGACGCGACCAGGCTTTGGCGGTACGTGCAAGCGGCAAAAGATGGTCAAAACGGCGAGGACTGTCGCGCTCTTTATCCGGCGTGCAACGTACTCGGGTTATGACCGACCCTCCGACTCCACTCGCACACAAATCGATTAATCAAAAATGCGCGACCGACCGATTGTATTCGACCGACCGATTGTATTCGACCGACGACGGATGGTTTTCGGACAACGCGTTTCCGAAGACTCGACGCGCGAACATATATTATAATAATTAATAGCTTTTCACCGATAGTTAGACCAATATAATATAACGTATAATATTCAGACATTTACACGTGCGATGATAATAACGATATGATAACATATACGATTTGGGCAGACAAATTATTATTATTATTATACGACTCGTCTAGAAAAATCGTATCTTGTCCAGACGTCAACGATTGCACAGTTGTTATTATTATAATGTGTATCGTACGTGTAGAAAAAAAATCATACACTTACACATACAAACTCACACGTATCTAGTCACCTATTAACGATTATTCGTAGTCATAGGGCAGCGGTCATAGGCATACCAAGACCAATTGTCAGACGATGAAGTTATTTTTTAATATTATTGAAATTAAATAATAATAATAATAATATGTATTCTAATATTCTTTATGAAATATATCGTCCCGTTCTCGAAATATTTGGAAATATTTTTTTATTTTTTCTGTCTCTCGAGCCAATATCGTGAATATCGGCCAAATATTTTTACCGTATCGTTTATTATTTTAATTGTTTACATTTCTCCGAAAAAAAAAAATAAATAATAACAGTTCGAAAAAAACCATTTTTATACGTGTCGTATAGTCTACGCGATGATAAAAAAACTGTTTATATACACACAGATTTAATAGATTTACAGTAAATTATAGAGTAGGAAATTAGATAAAAAAAGTGTATATTCTTTATATCAAAAAACGCATTTTTCTTAATAACACGTGTACAAAACGTGTCGTTTATAAACTTTCTTATTTTTTAAAAATTCAATATTGTTTTAAATCCGTAAATAACGTTTTGAATCTCGCTAAACGTATAAATATAATTGATTATTTTTTCAAAATTTAGAAGATTTTCGTTTAATATTTTATATTAAAATTATTTAATTCGTATTAAATTTAAATCTCAGTTTTTCGTCGTCGTCGTCATACACGTATACGATAGTATAATAAAATGAATAAAATACAATTCTGTAAACTCGGTAAACCTCTGCACGCTGCTCTGTACACGAAAAGGTTCCACACTTAGAGCCGATTATATTAATTTTTAAATATAATATCATATTTTTTTTTTTATTTTAATTCTCTCATCTCACATTTTCTTTGTCATAATAATTCGTTTAAAACGAACACCGATTAATATAATTATGTTATTAGTATATCACAAGTACGATAATTTCTTGTAAAACACATTGTTTAATTTATTTATTTATTTTACGTGCCTATATATACATTTTTATAATAATATACGAGTAGATCTATACAGGTACTACATAATACATATAATAATAATATTATTATATATTGTACAAGTAATATATTTGATAAAATATGATATGTGATAGTTTAGATAAAAATACTTTTGTATGATAATTATTAGTTATTTATTTGAAAAAAAATAAATAAATAAATATTGTACATAATGTTAGTGAATTAAGTGAACGACTATAATATAATGTTATTGTAGTTTTAGTAATTTATTAGAAACTATCGGTTTATAATATTATCTCGATAAACGACGATGTGTATAATTATTCATATTTATATTTTGCTGTTCGAATACCTAAATAAATTATGTTTTTTTTTTTTTTTTTTTTTTTTTTTAAAAAAATTTTATAATATTTATTTTTTTTTTTTTTTTTTTTATAAATAAATTTTATAATATCTATGTACTTATATTTTATGTTATTTTAAAACCACCGAAATATAATAATTATCATTATCATTTTTTATTTCAACCCATTATAAACATTTCATTATGAATATATTTTAATACAAATTATCAGTATTTCTCCTGTCTATAACCACTATCATGAATAAGAATTTAATATGATAATATTATGATAAATCACAAATCTAAATCGTCTAAAAATGAACATATCTATACGCTTATTTAGTATATTGTGATTTATGAATCAATAATGTGAAAAACGAATGATTAAATATTTTGTTAAGTTAAACAATTATTATTTTATATCGTTGGAACGTTAAAATTAAACTATTACCCCGTCGAATAATTTACATATTTTATACGATGTGTAGGTACAAATATTCTAATTATTTTAAAATATTAATAATTATATTTATTTACTGGGTCAAAAATAATATAAACATTTAATTAAGACAATATTGGTGATTAAATTGTTTAAAAGACAAATTTTTATTCATTAATAATATAAAAATAATGATTTGTTTATAAAAATATTATTTTAATACATTTTTAAACTAAACGTTTGAAAACGGTAAGTAGGTTAAAAAATGTCATATTCTCCTAAACAGATTTTACGATACACAGTCTAAGAAACAAATATGCGTATTTACTATAGAATTTGTGCTAATTTTGTGAAACCAGTTTTATTACTTTCCCCGACTCCTGCGAAGACCGCATGTTCACGCAGATTTATGAATTAAAAATATAAACTTAACTATATTATCAAGTACGAACTAATTAAAAATAAAAATTATTAAATAATAATATTTACAATATAAAATAATCTACTGGATGGCGTATTGAATTTTATAACCAAAAATTATAACTGGATGTTTTCATGAATTATTTTATCGTATATTTTTTTTTTTTTTTTTTTTTTTTTATCAATTATACTAAATAACTAACATAATTTTTTAAATGTATTTAATCTTTTATTTTTTTTTTTAATTTCTTATTGATTTTTTTAAAATGTATTTATTTTTTTATTATTGAAGTTATTATGTACCAGTAAATGATATAAATGATATTTATTATAATTTTAATGGATTGTATATAGTTAGTAGCTAATTATTAATTTTAATAAATTAAAAATTATTTCAAAGGAAATGTATATTTTTTTTTAAATTTATAATGATATGCCTATTATGTGTAATTTACATATTAGAAAACTTTTTAATTATAAATTATAATATGTAAATATTTCATCATAAAATTTGCTTATTTCGTTTGCTATATAGGTTTGTAAATATTACGTTTAAACACATAAATTTCTTTATTATACTTAAAGTCATAATTGTAAAATTAATAAATTATACCATTCAACGTAATATACCCAGGCGTCTAATCAAGTTTATCTCTGATCTCTGCCAATTATTTTTGTTCTATACTTTTATTACCTACCTGTATAAATTCAAAATTATATGATTTTAGCAATTTATTTATATAAAAAAATAATTTTACATTATTATATATATATATTTTTTTTTTACTAAAAATCAAATTAATATTTTGTAATCATTATAATATTCATTAAGATTTTGAAAAAGCAAATTTATGGTAAATTGATTTTTTTAAATTTTTAAAATAATTGAAAAAATGAATCGTATAATCCAAATTTATGACTAAATAAAAAAAAAAAAAATGGAAAAATGTATTCATGGTCAATTAAATTTCGAAAAATGTTTGTGTAGCAAATTTTTCGCGTGTTCCATGGTGATAACATTTTAACCTAATTAGGAATTAAATATATTAATTGATAATCTGTATAAATTCATAATAAAATGATAATTTAATTTATTTCTTTTTTAAATTTTATGAAATAATAACAATAATAAGACATATTTTAAACTTAAAAAAAAAAAAAAAAAAAATTTTAACTCAACTACATAATAAAGTTTTTGGAAAGATAACATCTACATATTTGCTGTCTCAAATATGTAATATTTTAATATAGAATGTGACTCATTTCTTTATGAATATCAGAATTAAAAAATTTGTAATGCATAAAAGTAATTGACAGGTACAAATTTACTGATACATCCGGTACAATGTAAAAAAAAAAAATATATACCTAATAAATTTTTATATTAATTATATTATAATTATCTTTTACATCTTTAGAAAATGTATATTCATTTTTAAAACATTGTTATATTACATTTAACGTATAAATATTAATTTCAACTATGTGCATTTACATTTTTTTTTTTTTTGGTTTATAATCTTTATTGTACTCGTGTTTATATCATTTAAATTGTCTTTTAATTGTATCATTTAAGTGTTTATGTTTATTAATATTTTATAATGGTTGAAATGTAATAAACATTTAGTTGAAATTTCACAATAATAAAAAAAAAAAAGTATAAATTTCAACTAAAAAACAATTATTACACAGTATAACTTTATGAAGGAGGTTGGAAGTCGATATTATTTTCAAGCATTTCATGATAAATAAACAAAAGAATAATATTAAGACCCTTTCAATTGTTCAATTTTAATTTTGAAAAAATATTTGAACTTGTGAACCTTTCTTCTATGTTATGTAGGAAATAGTTTTTTATTTTTTTTTATTTTATAAAACGAGAAAAAATATAACTACTTAATAAATAGTCACTTCCAATCCCCTTGACGGGTATTTTTTAATTTAATGTTAAAAAATAATTATCCCGGATCATTTGCATGTACGACAGATATATAAAAAGATAATATAGTCAATTATAAATATTTTAAATTATTATAAATTATAGTAGTAATTACAAAAATATATATTTTAAATATTATATTATATACTTATTTTTTCATATTTATATACAATAATCGGATAAAAAATTAAAAAATGAATAAAATAATTTATATTTAATATTGTACACATTATTACCTAGTTAAAACAATATAATAATATGATATAAATATTCTCTAGACGGCGTAAAGGCATACAATTTAATATACACGTGCAATTTATAATACAATCGTCAATTACATTATAATCATATATTCTTATTAAACTAAAATGTTACAATGTATCTAATAGTTAACTATATACCTATTTTAGATTCTTAGCGAAGCGAAGAATGTGTTGGTTTTACAATGATGTGTGATTATTTTTTTTCTTCTGAAAACACTTTTACGACCCGAAATAATGCTCCGATTTTCACGAACAGCATATTTTTCCGGTTGCAAAGTAGATTTAGTTGGTACTTTATTTAGGTTATATATGAGAATTTCTAAAAATTGATTCTAAACGGTAGAAAAAATGACGAAAAAACGGCATTTTTCACGAAAAATGAAATTTCGACGAATTCGATTTCAATATTTCAATATTTCAAATTTTGAAGATAGAGACTTGAAAATTTTTTTGGGTTTTCACATAGCTACTATATATACGATGAATGTATACCTCGTATGTAGTGAAATTTTGGAACCGTTTGGTTAATTTTTCTTCAAAATATATTGGACATTGAATATTTTGTAAAATTCTTTTTTTTATAGCTATTTTAAGTTGAAATTTCATTAAAATCAATATTTAAAATTTATATGGATTTTTCTTATTATACAGGTACTCTTATTACAATATTTAACAATAATGTTAAATAAAATTGACAAATATTTTTTTTAAATTTTGAAAATTTAATTTAAGCTGAAATACATAATTTTACTTAACTCAGTTCCAATTAATTGTGAATTATTACATTTACGGTTATTTTTTATAGCTGTTTAAAGTATCAAAAAGAAGAGCTGATACTCCTGCCGCATGGGATACAGGTGTGCAAATAATAGCGTTTAATTTTAATTAGAATTTGAATGCAATGATAAACCATTGCATTTGAAAAAATTATTTTGAGCGAAGTTCTGTGAGATATAGTCATTTAGGTGACAAGGGATTTTATGAGCATTTATATAAAACTTAGAGACTTGAAAATTGTATAGGGTGTACATTTATGTACTATATGAGTGATAAAATTTTGCGTTTTAAATATTTAATAAAAAATGTCAATATTTAAAAAAAATACCTACATTATAATTTGACTAAACTTCGCTCAGAATCGTTTTTTTCAAATGCAATGGTTTATCATTGTAAAATTTTTTTTTGTTCAAAATACTAAGAAACACGTTGTTATAGTCGAATATATCGTTTAAAGGTTGAAAAACGAAAAAATTGAAAACAATTTTTTTTGTTCAAATCACTAGTATCACACGTTGTAATAGTCGCGATATCGTTTATATATTATATGTTCAAAAAACGAAAAAAGTAAAAAAAAAATTTATTTCGTTCAAAATACTAGTAGGTAATCACGTTGTAGTAGTCAAATATATCATTTATAACTGTAATAGTCGAATATATCGTTTACAAGTCGAGAAACGAAGAAATTTAAAATAAAATTTTTTTCGTTCAAAATACAAGTTAACACGTTGTAGTAGTCGAATATATCCTTTATAAGTTGAGAAACGAATAAATTTTTAAATAAAATTGTTTGTTGTAAATACTAGTTAACATCACGTTGTAGTAGTTGAATATATCGTTTAAGACCGTCATTTTAGAATTTTCTCGAACGAAATAAAAATTGATTATATTAAGGATCTTTGCATTCGGATTCGGACACGACAAAAATAATAAAATTTATATATGTTAGTTTTAACCATTAATATTGTATAATACATGCATTTGTACCTGCCATTTAAATGAAATATACAATTTTTTTATTATTTTTTTTCTGGTAATTATACTATGCATAAAAATTAAATAGTTCACAACTGGTAACAGCGATTGCTAATAAGCCCTAAGCGTGTCTATTTTATTTTTTTATTTTTTTAAAATCGGTCAAAAACTATTTAATAATATTCAAAATTCTTGCAGACAGCTATGAAATTTTATCATTTTTATATATAATCAAACACAGTATTATGATTTAAAACACTAAAACTATTCGTTAATTTATCAATCAAAGAATTTGATATCGAATTTATATACTCGACCTTGACATATCTAAACAAATAAACAATAATAGGTAGGTAAATGGTATATGGTTTATGGTATGTAGAAGTTCTGCAAATGTATATGAACTACTTACTCATATGACAATAATAAATTAAATGGATTTCATGTCAAGTAATTCAGATTTAATTCTTACATTTATAAATGTGTTTGATGTTAATATTTGAGTAGAAATTTTTTTTAATTTTCCTATAGTGGTTTTGTTCACCCTTTACTAGTTTGTTATTTAAATTTGCGAGGTCACGACCAACACTACTGCAAGTAATATTTTAATCAGCCATTCAAATAATTATACCCAAACTTAAAAATAATTGTATAAAATATAATGATTATTGACTACACGGACCACATCATAAGTAATTGCATTTTAATAATATTTCATTAGGTAGTTTAATTTAACATAAACACACTACAAGAATTGTATTTATATTATTGTAAAATTCAATTTTAATTTATTTAATTATATCATATGCCTTTTTTTAAAAATATATAGGTATACCGAATGTTGAAACGTCTTACAATAATTAACTGTATTATATTTATATTAAAGATTATGTCGTCAATATAAAAAAATATTTTACTATATCGTATCATATTACGTACTAACCTTACAGTGATTAATAATTTCTATCAAAATTTTCCAATTTATAATATATTTTTTTTTTATATTTAAATATTATTTATTTCTTACACGTTGTAATTTTTATTATTTTATGCATAAATTATTGTCTGAATCATATGATAACTAATAAATTAACAATCGTTTGAATTACAATATACGAAACATAAAATAGTATTTTTTAAAAATTAAAAGTAATACAAAGTTATACATACACATATTATATTTATATGCATATTATTTTCTTCATTTTGTTTTAGAAATTAAAATACCAAGTGTTCAAATGATAGGTTCACAATAATAAAGTATAAGAAAAAATACAGTTTTTTGAAAAATTATATAAAAAAATAAATAAATATTTAATCATATAAGAATTATTTTAATGTAATAAGAGAACGAACAAGAAAATATCAATGTATAATTTTATTTATTAATTTTTATAATTTGTTAAATAATTATTGGCTTTTTCTTATCGACGCCAAACAAATTAAATTGTTTTATTTTACCACAAATAAATTCTTCTAAAACCGTTTATCATATGATATTTCAACAACCTACAAAATTTTAGATTTATATTTACGATTGTATTTTTCGTTTTTTTTTTTTTTTTTTTGTTACTTCCAATTTGTATAATTGTATATTTTATAATATTAACAAGATCAGGTAAAATTTTTTATAATATTTTATAATATGATGATTTCGAAATACTTAAATACATGTTATTATGTAAAATTAAAATTAAATTAAAAAAGATAATATTATAAAAATAATTTTTAACTATTTATGTTAATTTATTTCAAAAACAATAATATTCAAATAGATACATACATTATACATTATAATATGTATTGCTAAACGAATTATGTTTAAATATTAAAAATGATTAGCGTTATTTTTATAATTTGATAAATATTTTTGAATTTTTAATTTTTTTGTAAAGCTTAATATTATTATTTCGTCAAATAATAATAGTTAAAATACATAATAATATTATATTATCTACAATAATTTAAAGGCGAGTTTAATTTTTTTTTTTAACATTTCATCCTAAATACACAATAATAATATGTAAACTAATATGTTATGTTCGAAAATGAAAAACAAGCACAAAATGTGACCGTTATTTCAAGTACTTGTGTAATTATTTAATTTAAAATATTTTATAATGAATTGACCACGACGTCAAATGGAACACGAAAAATGAAATGCAATAAAATCGAATAATTATGAATGATACGTAGCGAGATATATTGGGTATACTACACTAGGTCCTGTCCGAGATACCGTCGAAACCAAAACGGATCGATATATTTTATGAATTATATTAATATTGTTATTATATTGGTATCGGCACGTGATTTGAAAACGTTCCGATGAAGAAAGTAGAAAGGTATCGGCTCTGAACATACATCGTAATTAGACATTCAGGATGCGATCGATACGTCCGAGGACTATTATAAGCTCGGGCACAAGTGACCAAAACGTTCATTCATTCGTACGACCGGCACCAACATGCATCATCGCCTTAGCCTGTCCGTCTTCTGTTGCGCATTGTCGCTCTTCGCCGCCGCCCACACACAGGTATATTCCATATGTTTCGGTATAACACTACCGCGGTTGTCGGAATCGCGCGCACGATAACCGTGGACATTTTTTAGCCAAACGCGAACTGCTTGGTTCGTTAAATTCGTGTGGTTACAATAAGCAAAACTGTTTCATTTTGCAGGCAACGGAAACGTTATTGGACTTCGGCGGAAAACTTCTGGACGACTGCGGTTCTGATTGGTCGTGTGTCCAACCCAGACTTCTTAAGTACGTCGGTGAGTCCGCGCAAAAAGACGAATTCAGACTGACCAGAGACTTGTCACTAAAACGATGCCACGAAAGCGAGGACGAAGAACAAGTCGCGAACACGGTAATGATATATTATGATGTATGCTCGTTTCCATAAGACACATGCCACATGATTTTTTTAAAGTATTAAAACACGTTTACCGATAGTAAAAATGACCGATTGTCACAAGAGTCGTGGTTTTGCGATAAAGAATTGGATCAAGTTGGGAGTATTTTATTTATTTAATTTTTTTAATTTTCTAAAAGTATTTTCTCTCGATAATGCGTAGTTGATTTTGAAATTTTTAATTTTCCGCTTAGTAACCGCATATAAATTCGAATCTTGGATTTTTTACGTCGAAATGCTAATTTTGATTATCGTGATTAATTAATTGCCCTGTATATTTAATGTACAATGACGTATAATTTATATTTATTTCAGATTCCCAATGGCGAAGACTACAAAAAAGCGATCCAGAGCAACGTAGCGCTCAGGATGATGGACAGAATTGATGATTTCCTGAGTACGCACGAACTCCGCGTGAACTTGCCCGAAGAACTGGGTTCATCCGTTGGACAAATCAATGTGCCGCTGACCGACCAGGAATCAACCAAGGCCGTTAAACAAGGACGAAGTGAGTTCTTACACATTTTTTTTATCCTTATCATTAATAACGAGTCGTCATTATAATAAATTTCAGGCCGTGGTTTTGTCCGTAAAATCGTCATTCCTTTCCTCTTGGGCCTGAAGTTCAAGGCCACAGTACTGATCCCGATCGCGATCGCCATAATCGCGTTGAAAACATGGAAGGCCCTGACACTGGGCTTGCTGTCGTTGGTGCTGTCTGCCGCCATGGTAATCTACAGGTTCACCAAACCAAAGGTTGTCGGTGTGGAGATCTTGCACTACCCTTCACCAGTGCATGCTCACCATCACGACGGATACGCCCACGCCAGAGCGTACAGTGCCCAACAACCAACCGAACAGTGATCGCGAGAACTTAGATTTTCCAAATAATTATATTTATAAATATCGATAACTATTGTGTATTATTATTAATATTACTATTATTTATTTGTCTTAGTATCAGTATATATAATGTTAAATCATATTATTTATTATTATTTATTGAATTAAAAACTTCATAGAAAACCTGAGTATAAATAATTAAAATTGTATATCTTTTATTCCTGTAAATTGAGTTTTATTGGTCGAAACCAAGCGTTTTATTTTTAAAATAAATCCATTGAGAAAAACATTGAACATGACTCTTAAAGTGTTTAAGCAAATATTAAATAGGTACAATAATAGGAAACATGATTCACTATAAAGGCCAACAAATTGATTGTTATACGGACATGACTGATAATACTGACATGACGTGATTACGGTTAGGAAAATAAAATCTTTTAATAAAATCATATTGAATTCGTATCAGATATATCCATACAGACATACAATAATGTTCTATTGGTAATACCATGCCATTAAAGAAGACTGAAGATTGTATAAAAAACAATAATAAAAAAAAAAAAAAAAAAAACTATAGAATAATACGAAACTTACGTTTTACGGATTTTAATTTGTAACTCGAATTTGTCGTTATATCTTTTTTCTTTTGGTTCTGATTCGAAAACCATTGGATTTTGTTTATAATATGATATTGATATATTATAATGTATTTCGTAGACATATGGGATAGATATATTCTAAATGTGAGTAGATAAGAGTTGAATTTAATTAAATATTTTTATAAATAACTGCGGTATTATAATAATTGCAATAATTTATCAAGTTCAATTTTCTAGTGAGGAAAGAGTGTCCTTACATCATTCAAAGTGCATGCATGCCAACGGTTTATAATAGCTATAGTAATATCCCCTGTGTGTGTGTGAATTTATTATAGTACATTTTAAAATGAGTTATAGATCAACTTCCATTAAATCAAACAGAGCTACGAAAAATCTGACATTAATATACGTATATATATATATATAAAAAAAAAAGGTTTAATATGTCTTTTTTTTTATTATTATTATAAATCATTATAATATTCATTACCAAATTTTCGCGGTCATTTTTTCGCGGTTAAATTCCACGTTTATTTTCTTTGGTACCCTTCCAACTGTGACATTGTATTCAATTAATTATTTTTATCAAAAAAACATTGATATTATTTAATTAGAGTGTTTTGATTAAACTGATGTAGAAAAAAAAAACACCGAAAACATCTCATTAAATTGTTTGGTAATTTTTTTAAAAATTATTTATTTGGCACGAAGAAAAGGAACAGTTTTATGACAATTAGCAATCATATTATAATATTATTAAATTTTTTTACACATTTCATAATCATCCTCGAATACATAATAAATTTTATTTTTAATATTATAAATAATAAAATTATTATCTTGATTTTTCATATCAATAATGTTGAGTTTTAACAACTTTTTTTTTTAGATTTTAAGATATTATATAATAAATAAGTATATTTATTATAATTACGTTTAGATAATAACAGTTACTATTTATTTAAATATTTGATTTTATAACTATTTAATAGAATTCTAACGATCATAAAATATTAAATTATTTCTCTATTTTTCTAGTTATGAGGTACCAACAAATTATCAGTTAATAATAATAATAATTTTTTATTTGTTAATTATTAATTTTCTATAAATCTATAAAATTTTATTGATCATATACGAGTATAAATATGAATCAAGTAAATAAAATTATTTTTACTTTCCATCTTTTATGGCATAACTAAGAATAAATATTTCTTCAACTTATATGCTCGTATACGTAAATAATTGAAATTTAACTATATCTATACTAAGTTCTTGTGTTTCTATTTAAATCTATTATTATAGAGTTTAATACTTAAAAACTTAATATAATTTTACATACAAGAGTGTTTATGGAGAGAGACGTGGAAATATTAATTTAGTAAAATAATAATAAAACTATTTTATTTAGGAGAAACAAAATACGGTAAATCGTTGATGTATTTCAATTAGACTGTAATAATCTTTAATAAATTTTATACAATTAAAAATAAATTCAGGTATATTTTTATTTATTTATTTTTCTAAAGGTCAAAACTAAAACAGAAAAATATTTGGCAACACTACAGCATAATCCGATAATAGAAAGTGTTATAATTTATTAATGAACTAAAATACGACTGAATAATCCTAATTATAAAACTATCATTATTATATTTTTAATTTTAATTAATACACATAAAGTGTAAAAAATTAAAAACATTAATAATTTATTCCAACAATTCGACGCTCTCGAGAAAGGGAAATCAAATTATTATCTTGCGACGATTTAATATACATTTATTATATAGCGTTAAAGTCGTTCAGGATGAAATTATATTTAGTAGGTATGTATGGCGATCGTGACAATATGACATTGTCACATTTTCGATGATAAATATTCATAACTGCACGATCGAAATTGGCCATAACTCCGCGCGTTCGTCAATTAATAATTCAATTTTTAGAATAACTTCCGTTGAACCCTTTCTATATTTTCTCCTATAACAATCGGTAATAATTATGTATTATGTACTCGTAATGTTTAAATAGAATATAAGTAACACACAATATTGTTTTTAAAATCGAACATTTTATCGAATTTCCCTTTTAAAAATTTCAAAAAGTTATGGTCTGTGATTGAATGAAAATTAAATTAAATAAAAATCTTAAAATGTAATGATTTAAAGAAAAAAAATTAACTTAATCATCTTAACACATTTCTATCTCATTAAGACGAAAATTAAAAAAAATATATAAAAATGTAATTTTACATATCACATAATTATAATAGAATGATAGAAATTAAAGTTTTAAAAAATTAAATTTTCAATATAATACGAGTATAATATTGATTTGAAATTTTTGATTTGAATATTTATTCGAATATAATTATATAATAGTTATATTTTGTGGTAAATTAAAAAAATCCGCTTTATGTTAAAATATAATTGCTATAAATTCAAATCTTAGAAAATTGGTAATTTGCACAATATTTATAGTAAAAAGCTAAAAATAACATTTAAATTATAAAATACTATAATATGATGTTACATAGAAATATATTTAAAAATATAGATATATAATAATATATTATATAAAAGTAAAATCGTTTTGCATAAAATATTTGTCTCGTTGACTCGTAAAAATGTAAAATGTTAAAGTTATGGAAAATATTCATAGGTAATTAGTTAGTATATAAGTAAACACAGTTAGCAAAATAATAAAACATACTAGAGATATTGTATAAAAATGATAACATATAAATTGAAAACGTTCGATATCGGATGCATTGGATAAACTTAAGGTGAAAGTAACTGTAAAAGATTCAATTTGCAGAAAAATATTTGAAATACTCGAGCGATAAGTAATTTTGTTATGGTGGTAAAAATTTAATCAAATCTTTAAGTTTGAAATATCAATAAAATATTAATTACTATTAGTGA
Organism: Tetraneura akinire; assembly: GCA_021307375.1. NCBI lineage: Eukaryota > Metazoa > Arthropoda > Insecta > Hemiptera > Aphididae > Tetraneura > Tetraneura akinire. The sequence continues at coordinate 25,956,855 of JAIUCT010000007.1, read as the reverse complement.
TGTGGTAAACTATTTGAAAATCGAACTTAATAAAATTAATTTTCGAACCGAAATTCTCTTTATAAAAATTTCTTTATAACTGTAAATATTAATAGAAATAATTTTAAATTGATGACACAAAAACGATTTATATAAAAAATTAAGGCAATTTAATTTAGCTTTTATAATATAGGTAATTATTAAAATAATAATTATTCCTACAAAGTCAATATAAATAAAGATAAAAATTATATTAAATAAAATAATTAATTTAAAATGATTATTTTGTTGCAAAGTTGAAGAATTTAAATTTTTTCAGTTCGGTTAAAGTTAAATTTTTATATTTATTTTAATACTTCGGTAAGGGTTCACCTATTAAAGAAAAGTTCAGTTCGGTAATTTAATGTACAAAGATTTCTCGTTTTCTAAAAAAAAATCACTTGTAAAACTAATTATTTTTCTTTCCATTTCTTATATATAAACATTTATTTTGTACAGTGGTTTTTTACTCTATTACACTAATTACAGAATTAAAAATGAAACATAATTAATAATTATATAGGGTAGGTATGTAAATAAATAAAATTATATTGGTTAATTAGAAAATAAGGATAATATAATTCGTCCTTATAGTTCGAAGGCCACTAAGTAACATCTCCAGCCACAATCCATTCGAATTTTCAATATTTTTTACATAACTTTTACTAAGAAATTGCATGCATTTATTTTTTCCGCAAATTCAAAATAACTACGAGTGCTGGGTGGGGATGAAGATACGTGTCTTATCATAAGGGAATTCTAAGGACCTGTTTATAAGAATAACTGCATTGTTGTCGGCTTGGTACGAAAAAAGAAAATTCATAATATGTCGAAAAAATTTACGACTATATTATTTTTTGTTATATAATATGATAATATTATGGAACATCGTGAAGATCGAGCTTTATGTTTCGAATATTGTGTGATTATTCGAATTTCGTTGATCTTCTTACCTGTCTGGCATCCGTTTCGCGGATCATAAAAATACCATATACCTATACGATATCGTATAGGTACTTGGCAGTCTAACGACATATTTATCGATTTGACAGTCGTGACAGTGACCCCCATGTATCTATTTCACCGGCACAAGGCACGCGTATAATATTCACACGTCGATTAATATTCCGTCGCGCCACAGCCGTCGAAAACGTGATTAAACGGGGATTCTTCTACACGTCCCCTCCTTTGGCAGATCCCAAACCCAGTGGGCCGACTATAAAACCCAAGGACGTGGACGACCAGATACCACATTTACCATCGTAGTCAATCGTCAAACACACACTTGGACATAAACTGTTTTACACTCAGTATCATAATGGTTCGTCATTCGTGTTTGATGATCGCTGGCGTGTTGACCGTCGCAATGGCCGCGCTCGCCCTCGGTTCACCTTTAAACAACGACGACCAACGATCATCGCAGGTAATACAAAACATACGCACGCATTGATTCAATTTGATTTTCACTCGGTACTAACACTGAGTATAATGTCTATAAATACAGGTAGCGAACGATAACGGAATGGGACTCACGGAACAGCTTCAGGAGTTAATCGAAAAACGCGACGTTTCCGTAGAACTGGCCGGCGCCACCGTAACCGTATCGCCCAGAAACCTGGAAGACAACGAATTGGGCCTGACATTAAAATTGCCCAGCTCCGCCGAACCAAGAAGTGAGTATTCGGGGATCTCAGGCGCCTCTAGTCCTGTTCTCTTCTTTTATCCACCAATTATGTCTTATTCGTGTTCATTTTCATCCGATTTCAGGCAAACGCCATAAGTTGAAGAAAATCCTTATGCCGATCATGGTGTTCGTCATGCTTAAAGCTCTGACGCTCATCCCGCTCGCCATCGGTGTGTTGGGTCTTAAGGCCTGGAACGCACTTCAATTGTCGTTCTTTTCGTTCGTCATTTCTATTGGATTGGCTATCTTCCAGTTGGTGAAGAAAGCTTCTGAATCTCCGCCATCCTTGACCACCCACGACGCCGGAATCTACGGTGCTCCTCCAGCACATTACGCCAGAAGCCTACAGGAACACGCCCACCAATTGGCCTACGGTTCCAACCAAGTCAGATAGGTAAATATCCGATTTTCAAATCATATTTTAATGGTTGTTATGAGTTAGCAATCAAGTCGTGAAAACGTATTTTCGATCTAATATTACGTCTTCTTTAATTTTTATCGTTGTTCCAGATACTCTACTTCAACACCAAAATATTATCATCGTTGACGTGACCTCTTGACGACTTATGGATACGAGGGATGATATGTAAACACCTAGTCCGTCGAACCAAAAACATGCAAATAATATTTATTTATTTTGACTATTTATTATATTTTTATATCTTACCAAATACATATTATACAATATTGTAAATATTACGATACATTACACGTATAATATTATCCTTCTTGTTTGTAAAATTGGGTACATTGACGCCTATTTTCGTTTAAAAAAATTTATTATTATAGTATGCTTTATTTTATTAATTTAATTCTGTGTAATTTATTTATACTTATATCCACTGTTGTCTTTCCTTTTGAAAAATATATTTCCATATTTTATCGTAAAAACTAAACACAACACGTACCACCTATATGGTTTTATGTAAATTATAACGAAACGTGCGTGTTTTACGTTTATTAATTTATATATAGAAAGTGAACATTTCATGAAAACATTGTGTTTCTATAACATATAGATCGAAAAAATTTATTTATAAAATAGTGAAATTTTATAGATTATAAAACAGTAAAATTAAAATAAATATTAATTAATTATTACAAATATAATAGTACTGTTAATTAATTGAAATGTGATAATTTTATATTTTTTTTATCTATATCAACACAATATGTTCAAATAGAAAATACATAAAATTACACACAGCCAACAATTACATCATAAATATATTTTAATATTTAAAATATATGAAATAAATAAATACAAATAATAATTAATAACTATAACTAATATAGTTACAAAACTAGTAGAATGAGAGTATTTAATTTTAAAAAGTTTTATTCGAACAGTTAGTAAGTTTAAAATTAAAGAAAAAAATAATATTTCAAACTGATAATAATCATGGTTTGTGCTATAATAATAAGCTTGATTTAACATAAGTACTTAGTTATTATTTTTTTAGTAAGACAAAAACAATTGTAGTGCGATTATCCATTTATGATAAATAATTATTTATCGAAAAATTAAAATTTGCAATTAATTTTTGTTTAGAAATATTTAATTTCCTGCGATATCAATTTAAAAATCATAATTTTTATCAATACGTGATAAAATCTGTAACATTTATAGATTTTAAATGTTTCATTGTCACTATTAGTCCAAATTTCAAAACAAAATGTTTCACATAAGTAAATAAATAGGAAACGAATAATTATTTTCAAAACGTACTACATGTTCTACTTTCTATTAATTAATGTAAAATCCTTTTTCCTGGTTCCTGAAAGATTTTGATTTTTGACCATGGTATACTTTTCCATTTTGGAATATTAACTGACGCCCTTCAATATAAAAAATACGATAAAAAGGGATCAAATATCCCTTTAATTTTTATTAACAAATACAAATACAAACTTAAATTACAAAAATGAAAATCTTAATATAATTTATATTCATTATTGTAACTTGTTATTTAAAATAGAGTTTCGTAGTATAAAATAATTGAAGATCAGCTAAATAAATTGCATATTATAATATTAATTCAACTAGTTCTATAATTTTTATATATATTTATTTTATATTTTTATTTAATCTTAAAATTTAATTATATACCTATGTGTTATTATTAATATAATACAATTATTAATGTATTGATTTTAACACTTATGAATATAAAAATAAGATTGTTATTAGTATTTTATTAATGCGTGCCTACCTTCTCTGTTTCAGTGTTTTAACACCATAAATATTCAAACTAGATTAGTATTTTAAATTTTTATTAACTATATAATAATATTGTTTAGAAAGGGAGACAATGCATTTATGAAATGTAAACATCTAATTCGATGATTACATTCATAATTTATTCAAAAGATAAATCGTATTAACATTTTTAATCAATGTATAATATTATTATCTAATTTATGTGCAGAAATAATTATTAGTCTATGTAATATTGTAATTTTATAAACTTAATAAACAATAAGATGAATAATTTATCATTGTCTCGTTTTTGTTTATTTATTTGATATACCTATTTATTCGTAATATTATAATGACGTGAAATTGACTAATACGTATCTGTAAAGAATCATAATACACACATAACGTTTTGATTAGCATATGACAATATATGATAAGAAAAATCAATTGATTTAATAACGTTATATTATAAAAATTTATATAAGTACAATTTATTTTCAATATTTATCATCGTTCCAACAACTTGCAATCACTTTGACATAAATATTATAATTTACGAAGAAAAAAAAAATTTTTATTTTTATAATATATTAGTATAAAATTCTATTATTATTTATTTTAAATCCCAAACTAATTAATTTGTTCGTCTCGTATAACGTAACGTTGAGAATAATAATAATACATCGGTATTTTATTATTATGTTTGCCTGTACTTCTGGTGTACGTGAAAATGTTTTAATTTAACATACTTAATACTTACCGCTATATAATTATATTATTATAACTTATAGGTTATGACTCATAACTATGAAAAAATAATACCAAAACATTCTTAAATATTTAAATTAACAGTAGTTTGATCATTAAATTTTGATCATTTCTTTCGACCATTGTCTTTAGTATCAAGTATAATAAATAAATATTCAAAAGTTTATTAATTTTAATTCCGATAAAATGCGATCAAAATATTATATTTCCACTTTATTTTTATAAATCTCAATTTTTATAAAACATAAATACCTACATCACATCAAACTAAACTTATATATTTTAAGGTCTTGTTCTTGTATAGTTTTTATGATTGTCATAAAATATTTAACTAGTATTTTACAATTCAGCTTACAATGAGAAATTTATAAACAATTTACATAACGTAAAATTATAATAATTTAATTATAGGGAATTGTTGCGTTAATATACATTAAAATTAAGATTGAATTTAAAACTAATTTCAAATAATTATTATATTATTTTCTTCCTGCATAAAACAAAAAAAAAAAAAAAAAGAAGCGTGTGCCACTGTGCCTACAATAAATAAAAATATGTTTTGCTTTTTAATTGTTTTATGTAAAATATAGACAAATAATTCTAAAAATAAAGCATTATGTTCAAATTTTAATGATAAACCAAATAAAATTAAATGTTCACTTATATTTAAAATTATTATACATAGGTATTATAGTTGAATATTGACTTATTTTCGATAAATCGTTTTTCGAAGTTATACATAATATTACTCTATACGATAATACGAGTATGTATATCTTATTCGTTTACCCATATTTTTTTTTCATTTATTAAGCGATAATTCTTAAACAAAATTATAAGTAAAGTTATTATACTTTTTAAAAATAAATTGTAAAATTAGAATTGACTGCTAAAATTGTAAGTAAATAATTTAAATATAGCAACATTTACATTATATAAGTAATGTACTAGTATTATTAGAATGAAATTCTATTTAAAATTTATTTTAATTCATGACTCATCATTGAAAACACACTGTACCACTACGATTATATGTTATTATTTACATAGTTATAATGCATTAGTCAGAAAATAAATAATATATTATGTGATTTGTGACTTTGTTTTAATCGGTATTCAAAAATTGAAAGATTTAAAATAATATTGGTAATATTCCAAAAGTCTGTTTTTAAGACCCATCAAATACTCCATTTAGATACGAAATTAACTTCATATTATTTTATGTTACTTATTTACGTATATAATATTATCTACACCATAATAAAATAAGATTCAAATATTCTAATATCGGCCAAATGACTTAAAAATAAAATTATCCAAGGAAAACAAAATAAAACAAAAAATTCAGAATTCATAAGTATCTATAAAAAAAAAAAAACAAAAACGATTAAATTAATTTAATTTGATTATTATTATTATTATTATTATATATTATTATATTTTTTTTTTTTTTAACTATAAATATATTATGAAAATATAAAAAAAAGTATCTGTATTTATGTAAACACACTATAAAAATTTCTAGTTTCTACGTTTTTTTATTTATTTGGTAATTATACGAGTATAATAATATATAATAATCCGAATCAATTTAGTCAAAAATTTTTTTCAGTAGATTTCTGTGCCATGTAGGAAAACTATTGAGAAATTAAAAAACCTACTTAAATAATATAACAACTAAATTAAATTCTCTATCGATTGCATTTCTGGTTGTCAAAACATTATATTCTGTAAAAAAAAAAAAAAAAAAAAAAAAAAAGAGAGAGATTTATAAAACTACAAAACAATAACCTAATCAATATAAGTACTACACATTAAGTTCAAAATCTAAAATATAAATAGTTTTAATTTGTATACTTTAACGGTATGTTTACAATATTAATAGTGGGATTTTAAAATTTCATGAAGTTTATTTAAGTTAATTACTCACAAGTCACAATGGTCTAATTTTGTTAATTATTTTTTAGTTATATTTAAATAACTATAGTATAGGTATATAGTATATTATGCTCTATAGGTCTATAGATATTTCTATAAATTAATAGTAGATATATTAATAATAATTGGTTGAGATTAGTTTGCATAAATATTTTTATTATTTTATTGGAAACAAAATTTTATAATACGAGTATACAATAATTTTGTTAATTAATACGTATTTAATAATTTTTAATAATTAAAAATGTATTATTAAAAACGTACATTTTATATTAATTGCATTTACCCTATATCGAAAAAATAAATAATATTTTTCCATTCAAAATGATACAATTAATCTATAGTCTTTACAAAAAAATAAAAATAAAGGTATGTACTTAAAATAATAAATTCGTATTACGTATATACATTTTTATGTTCGTTAAATTATTTTTAAACCAATTATTATTTTTATATTATATTTATATTTATACTTTGAAATCATAATTTACTAGGTATTTAGAAATTTCAAAGTATAATTAACACGTCATATTATGAAAATTGTTATTGCATAAATTTTTGCATGTTTCAGTTTTGTAGGGCTTTTTGTAACTTCACTGACCATAGTGACCACAGACTGACAAATCATATACCTATAATATATTATGCATTTATATATTATTAGAGCGAGTATATAATAATACTATTTTACATAATTCAATTGAAATTTAATTTAAATATTTCAAGAATAGATAATGAAATTTTCAATATTTATAAATTTCAAGTAAAATATTTCAAATATGTTGAACCCTTTTATTTAACAAATAACTTAAAATTACGTAAAATTCATTGAATTATTGTTAATTATTATACCGTTTGAAAATTGAATCGATAATATTATACCATACTTTTAGCGAAAACAAAAACAATTCTATCAATTGTAATAAACAATAAAATGGTCTTACATTTACGATTATTATCCGAAAAAACCATTTTATCTCAATTTCTCATAATAAGTACCGGTATCGGAGACACTTAGAGCATATTCTACGCGTGATATACCAATTTGTTATACTTATCATATACGGACTTAAAAACATACATACAATTATTTCGTATATTATTAAATATCGACGGGCGGCAGTTGAATTTGTAATCGCGGTTCGATCTCGCATTCTTGCGATCGCAACACCGTTTCACTTCATATTATATGATATTATAGGTATATACCCGTAACCCGGTACAATGTTTATAATAATAATATAATAATAATAATACGATACGTTAATATCGTATGCGGCAATGGCCTCGAAAACGGAAAACGGAAAACCGAAAAGCGAAATATTAGATATTACCGTACGCATATTACGCGGTTAGTATGCGCGACAGCAGTTGTTGTGACCATAATGGAGAAATTAGTGTATTGTCACGTGCCATCCGCACCGGTATAATGTTGGGCAGTGGGCCAGTGCCAGCGGTATATAAAGTCAGGACGAGGAGGCGTGGCCAAACAGTCGTTTAGGATGTATCGCAACGCAGCAGTGTTCGTCGTGTCTTTCATCGCGTTAGCCACCGTAGCGGCCGCGGCCGTAGGCACAGTCCAGCAGGACGCCAGTCTGCTGGACAACGTGCTGGACAGGTGCACGCCGGGGCCAGGTGCCGTACAGTGTCTTAAGACCAACGTGCTGGAGTACCTGAACGGCGGCCGGACTGGCCGGTCAGTAGCGACGGCGACCGTGGACCTGGACACTGAGTTAACGCGGGCCACCACCGAGTACATGGAACGTCAGGTGATGCAGCAGCGTGACGGCAGAGCGACAGATGGAGAACAGGCGCCGGCGATGGAGCAGCAGCAGCAGCAGCAGCAGCAGCAGCAGCAACAGCCGACCACTACGACCACGGCCAGAGGTTTGAACTTAAATAATTTTAAATATTTCTTGCAATTTTTGAGGATCGTGCGATCCGTGTTTAAGTTCACGCAATCGCTGATCAAACTCAAACAATCTGAGTACAATCTTGCTTTAATACCGTTTGTAGCCGACGCTGAGATGGGCATGATGCAGGACAAGATGCTCATGCCGTTGATGATGATGCTCAAGTTGAAGCTCAAGATGCTGATGCCGATCATGATGGCCGTGATTAGCATGAAGGCCACTAAGGCACTGGTGCTCAGTAAGGTGGCCATCATGCTGGTGCTCGGTTTCCTGCTCAAGGAGTTCCTGAAGAAGTCTGGCATACCCAGCATACTGCCGTTGCATTTACCTGGTCTACCAGGAGGTCCCGAACCGTCGACCACAGCCAGCCCGCCAATGTACGGTCCACCACAGTCGTCCGGCTATGAGTCGTCCAGCTCTTGGGAACCGACGGGCTACTCGAGCCACTCGTCCGACAATTCCCACTCGATGGCCTACAGCAGCTATCTGCCGTCATCCTCATCGTCGTCATCGTCCGGTTCATCAGCCAGCCTGTCGGCCAGCAAATATTCGTGACTTAAGTCTCTCGCATTTTTTCGATTATAATATATTATATATTAATTTATTTCTCAGCCCACGTGAGCTAGCTCGATTAATTTATTTATCATTTTGAAAAAAATATACGTATTATATTGTTGTGAAAATTTAAAAAAAAAAAATCTTAAAATATATAGTAATACACGCGATATTAAACTAAATTTTGAATTATTATCTTCAAACACAATGTAATATTTCTTTTGAAATTTAAGGACGACCACCCTTCCGGATCACCGCATAATATTAAAATACTTATCTACCCACAAGACGACAACGACGTACGTTTTTGTATGAATATAATCATATAACATAAATACTCGTATAAAAGTATTTCTTAAACAATAAAATAATATTATCAAATCAAAAGCAATTGATTACAGGATTGATTACAGGATTGAATATAGGCTGAAGTTTATTTAAAAAAATAAAACTTATCGTATATTCAGCGCGTTTCTGCAATATTAATTTATGATTTTTCGATTTACTTGTACCTAACCTAACCTAACTATTGTACGTATTATTATATTGTTTACGGTCGTAACCGTAATAATCATGTCTAAAAATCGACCATAAATATTCGACTCTTTGCAGTCTCTTCGGGTCACTGAAAGACAAACAAATGCATTTATAATATATTAATTTAATTTTTATTCAAATCAATATAATATTTACAATGTCTGTTTAATTTATAGTAGTTGGACGAGTATACGATCGATACAAATATATTAAGTTCACACCAAAACGGTATAAACGACTTATCTACATTATAATATGTAAGTTGTCTCTTATTAATTATGTATCATTAGAATTTCTAAAAACAAAATAAAATATATTCGTTTTGAAATAAAAAATATTACACAAAAACGTACATTTATATTATAAATCATTTACAATATTAACAAATATTCGAATATAATATATATAAAAAAAAAAACAATTATAATCTAAATAGGTAACTTATTAAATTGGAAGTACAATTATACATTTATACAGGTATATTATTTAAGCAATATAATTATAACCTATTCTAATCTCATATAAGACGAAAGCGTATAAAATATTATAAATCGATATATTTTTTCCGATAGTAAAATTGAAATTAAAAAAAATTGATTTATTAATCTGGACAATTAAAATTAAATAATATACAATTATAATATTATTTCAATAAATTATAATTTACATATTGTATAATATTATTATAAATAATTAAAAATAATGTAATAAAATTTGTTTACAAAAATAATTATAATAATATTTGTGTTCGCTCGACAATTAATCTATGAAAATACGTGCGTAATAATTTATCAACTATATAAAAAAAAATTATAATCATAAACAAATCGACGTAGTACAAGCAAACAACACATTACGAAAACGTTATAAATAGAGTCTCTAACGTAAACTGGAAACGCGCACTTAAAAAAATGACGAAAATTATTATATTCGTACCATAATAATTATATACGTTTCTCGTCTTTTGCCAAACGAATCGAAATCGTTTAAAATTCGATTAAACATCGAAATTTCGTCGTTTTAATAATAATAATAAATGATTTTATAATATTTACCTCGATTATAATTATAATATCGCCGTAAGTTTGATATATATATATTTATTTTTTGGAATACTTCCGGTTAGGATTCGAACTTAATATAAGATACGTAAGTATACCTAATATGATAAGTCCACTTATTTGTCGAGGGCCACTAAGGGTGGTTGTCCACTGTCTCTTCCGGCGCTGTCGTCCGTCGCGTCGTCGTGATTTCCAAGAGCTTCCGAGTGGCTTTTTCCCGCGGTCTCGGCCGTCTCGGGGGTCTCGGCGTTTTTCAATGTTCCGCTTCCGGATTCGGCCGGTTTCGTTTCGGTCGATAACTGTCGGATGAGCTCTGGCATATTTGCCGCCATGATTTCCTCTTTTAGCAATTTATTAATTTCTTCGATGGGTTTCATCAGAGCGATCAGCACGTCGTCGTCCCGCCTCTGAAACGCCAAATAAAATTAATTACGTATAAAAATAATATCATATTATTATATCGGGTATTATTCATACGGACGAAATGGTACCTACAAAACGATTATTATTGTTATGACGACTTTCGTGCGGGTGTACAACAATAAATATTCGATGAAATATAATTGTTATTATTTTTATTAGCTAAGAACAAGCGGTCGTGCCTCGGTGAGTCAGTGGCGTTATAATAATATTTTAAGTTTTCTGTCGTTTATTCTGACGACGAACAAACGAGAACCGTGTAGGTTATCGTACGACGTATTTTTTCATTATTTTATTCTAAATAATAAGAAAAAAAAACCGCAAAAATTGTATACGAAACAATGACGATGATGATAATAATAATATTAAACGAAATTTAGGTTTATAATGCGTTTTGATCGCGGGCCGAAAGCCAAACGAACGGACGGTCGGTCGGTGAAATCGCTGGCACGCGCGCGAATATTTTCACGGACTCGGTCGTTTGCGACGGTGGCCCGCGGGCGGGTACGGGGGTTGTTTTTGTTCGTACTTACGCAAAAGGGCATAACTATCAAAAAATTGTAATTTTTTCGCCCGAAACTTGTGCGATATTCGAGAAAAAGAGATGATGCTTCGTCGTTGCCAAAAAACTCGCTACGTGCGAATCGACGGACGGACGAATAGAGAAAAAAAAATGAATTCCGTTCCATACAAAATGACATATTAGGTATAATATTATTATTATTACACGGACGCGTTATGTAGACCGAAATCGTTCTTTTTTTTATTGTTATTTACTGATTATAACATTGTACCCGATATAATATTGTGTCCGTTCGGACGATTTCGGCGACGGTCTCGTTTTTTTTTTTTTTTTTTTTTTTTTTTGTCGTCTCGTGGAATGCCGTGCAATGGGCCGCGTGCCAGGCCATGCCACGGCAGTCCCGGCGCGATCGGCGCCGACCATCGATCTATTTCTGTATTCAAGGTGGACACAGTGATGGAATTTACGATCGAAACATCTCGTTGTTATTATTATTGTTATCGCATATTTCTCTTTCGTTTAAAAGAAAATTGAAACTTTCCCGTCCGGTTGAAAATGGACGTTCGCGTTTTCGGATCCAAAAATTGGAAGATCGTAATCGGAAAAACTTCTAAGACTGGCGAAACGAAATTTTGATTTGCGGCGTTCGCGCTATTATCGTTCGTTTCACAAAAAATTCCAATTTATATCAGTAATATTATAGATATTTCGCATCGGTTGACGAATTCAACAAAACGGAAAAGTTATTATAAATATAATCGACTCTTATTCCTTTCGTCGGCATACTCACTTGGAAAAGTATCTCCCGATCGAAGAAGACGAATCCTCGTCGTTTGGCCGCTATCAACAGACCCACCACTTTGTCCGATATGCCCGTGTAAATCTGAAATGAAACGCGCATTTTTAAATTTCTATACGTTTTCATTAGAGTTTACGAGATAACAACGACCGTGACCGACCTGAAAGAGTTCGCCGAAATTGACGATGACCGTGCCATCGTCCTCGCCATCGCTATCGTGGCCGGCTTCTTTCTTCTTCGACGCGTTGTACGTGCCGACGTCGTGGATAATGGTGCAGAGTTCTAGGATCTCGCGACAAATGTGCGACTTGGCTTTTCTTCCCCTCAAATCCGTTTTGGATCCGGCGACGGGTCTGCGGTAAAAACATAATTTTTTAAAAAAACCTATACAAATTTTTCGACCGAAATAACACGAACTATTAAAATAATGAATTTTTTTTTTTTTATTGTATAAAACGTGTTGTAAATATTTTATGTAAATTTGGTATTAGATTTTTTTTATCATTAATTTGTATTATATTATAATATCTGTATGAAACGGTCAAATTTTGAATCCTAATATCGAAGTGGCGTGATAATAATAACCCGGACGTAATCTCCACAACGATATTAAACAAAATAGGTAGGTACTCACTTTCCGTATTCTTCTCGAGAAAATCTGGGCGACGGTGATCGTGATTGTTCGAATTTCTCGGAAAACGGATTCAGGGACTGCGATTTGGAATGGCTGTCGGCCTGTTGGTTGAATTTCGAGACTATGTCCATGAAAGACATGATCGTGTGGTAGGATAGTGAAAAAAATTTACGGTTTTGAAACGAAACTGCACGAGAAAACCGCGTACGAGTCTGATTTGAACTCGCGGTCACCACCTCGGGACGATTAAATGTACCGTCGACGCGCGCCAACGATGATAATATTATTGTGAGCGTTCGGCCGACGGAAATGAAGTATTTAAATAGAAACGGTGGCTGCCGAGGAATTCCGCGCAAAACCGTCACCAGCGATGCGAGAGAACCCACGTGGTCCGCGACGTTTCTATTTTTTCGCAAACGTCACCGAGCGGCGAAACAACGTACCTAAGTGGCGCTTGCGTATACTCGTATACCATAATATTATATTAATTATTATTATATAACACGCATCATATAAAAAATTATAAATTATTATAATAATAATTGGTCGCCAACATATACGTGAATTTTATTTACGTAAAAATTAAAATATTTCTCGACGTTTGCCGAAAATAATCGTAATGCGATTCGCGGGGTGACGATACGTTACGTCGATCTCCAGACGACGATATCGTAAAAATAACATCGTCGTGTTTTGTTTTTTTTTTTGGTCGTCTTCGCTGCTGCTATACTCGACGAATAATAAAAACTATAAGTGTGTACGTATGCAGTGTAACGAGTAATGAGTATAATATCTTAATATAAAATTTACCATGTTTTTCGGACTTCTAGTGTCGTTCGTGACGCTAGGTGCAAATAATAAAAAAAATTGTATTATGTTCTTCGGCTGCGAATAACGCGCGGTTTTTGGCAAAAACACGTAACGTACCCCGCGGAAAATTGCACCACGTTTTTTGGCAAAAACAACGCGTTCCTCTTTCGTTTTTCAAGTCGATCAAATCCGGTTTATCTTATATAGTTTATTATAATATTATGTCCAATCTTATTTTGAATATTATTGATAAAAGAGTTAATTATTATTTATATTAAATATTATATAACTATTAAATATTAATAATTATACCTAGTTATTAGGTTGAGAAAACGTGACATTCGATATTATTTTTATAAGCTCATACCGGTAAGAGCAAACATTTTTTCAAAATAAAATGCTTTCATCTAATGCATGTAACTTTATTTTGATATATTATGACCGTAACATCATAATATCAGCATTTAAGATAAGCCAGGAAGTAACCGCAAATTTAATTTGTGTTAACTTATAAATTACTAATTAGAGATTACGACTTACGGAGTATACAAATACTTACAATGTACTTACTAAATAATAACAATATTAAAATTTTAAAGTTTGTAAACGGGTTAATGTCAAGAAATATTACGAGTAAATCGATATTATGTTAGTTATGGCAATCATGGGTCGAACGAGGGAATTGAAATCAATTGTTCAAATAGTATTTAATTATAATAATATTATCTCTAGAAATTCAGCAATTATTTGTTTTACTATTATAATTTATAACCGTTATCTTATATTTTTTATCTTCGGATTCGAAAATAAAAAATATTATTGAAAACGTTAACAAAATAATAATTATAATTTTGACATTTAAATATTTTAAACAATTTTTAATCGTCATTATTATTATTAGGTATTATATTATAATACTACGATAATGAAAATATAAAAATAAGGATAAAATTTTCTTTACATTATATTACTCTATTCTCATATTATATATCATTCTAAACATAGATCAGTGTTCTAATTATAAACTCAAGAATGAAATTGTATAATAATTTTGTTCATTATTATACGGTCTTCTACCACCTACATTCATTTCTTATTTCAATATTAAACTAAGAGTAAATGTGTTTTTGAAATTAAAAAAACTTAATTTTTCAACAGGACATCGATCGCAAGAAATTAATTTTAATAATCGTTTATTTATTGTTATCAAGATCTAATTTAACGAAAAAAAAAAATAATAATAATACTGAACATTTTTGGCTATTTATTATATTTTATTCTATTTTTCCTGCATTTCATCAGTTTGAGGTACGTAAAATTTATGTAATATGTAATATGGTTATCTATATTTAAAATAACAGAAAATTTTAAAATTCTTTCTATTTGACCTTATAATTTTTGTTATATTTAGTATATTTAGTACCTATTTAAAATGTTTAATACCTGTAAAAATAATTTATATTAACAATTATTATTATGGTTGGCATCACATTTTATTTTTATAAGACGTGGTAGACAAAAATGCGAACTCAAATTTATTTTGGCAATAATATTTGTAACAATCTACACGTGTATAAAAATAATTACATTTTTATGTCTAAAAGTAACATACATAACAGTAAATAATAAAATTAACGTTATAATGTAAAATACTATTAAAAATATTAAATAATAAAATAAATAGTATTACGAGTATTTACAGTAAGTAATATATAAGATTGTATAGCCAATACTGGTATAAAAAAAAAAATTGGTTAAAAATTTAATAGGTAAGGTTAGCGTTATAATTCTATTTTTAATTGTTTCTCTTTAACATTGACGTTAGATGTCAATGGCAGTCTACTCCAAAAATCGTATTCAACAATGAAGGGATTTTCGGACAAGGTAGGTTCAGCCGATTTAATCAATGAATACTTCATATTCTTTTTGGAAAATCTTGGCCAAATAGTCCCTCCACTCGTACCGTCTATAGTAATTTTACTAAAAAATAAATTTAATTTACATCTTAGATATTAATTTAAAAAATATTGCGATTATTATAAATTAATAACAATGTTGTATTTAGTATTTAATCTAAAACGGCAAATCGACCTAAATATTTTAAATATACAAATTAAAAAACTATTTGAACTTGATATTAAATCGTTTAAATATGGTAAAAAATAAATAAAATGCATTAAAGAAATTTTTGATTGTTCATGTAAAATTATGATAGACCATATTATGTCCATATAGTTTTCAAATACATTGTATTATTAATTGTGTATTATTCGTTTTCATGTGTACGTTAAATTATTGTATAAAAAATTTAATTAAGCTTTTTGTGAAATTTAAAAAAAAATATAAAACGATAACAGAAAATTCAATATAATACATATTAAAAATAAAGATATTTCTAAGAGTATAACGAATAAAGGTAAAATAAAATTTTCAAAATTAAACACATGGGTACGCGATTCAAACTTATCT
Organism: Tetraneura akinire; assembly: GCA_021307375.1. Classification (NCBI taxonomy): domain Eukaryota; kingdom Metazoa; phylum Arthropoda; class Insecta; order Hemiptera; family Aphididae; genus Tetraneura; species Tetraneura akinire. The sequence goes on along the minus strand of JAIUCT010000007.1, from coordinate 25,940,526 downwards.
ATAAATAACAAAATAATATATGACGCTCTATTAATCGTACTCGGACTCGGAGCTGGCAAAACTTGTCCAGATATCTGTCATAAGTCTGGACACTTGTTCGTCTTGTCCATTCAACCGTTTTCCAATGCAGTCGAAAAGGCTGATCATTTCATCGCCGTGTGTCACTCCTAAGTCCTTAGGATACGATCCAAATAATTTGTTCAGTGAATGCTTGCTTGCATAATCGTATACGTAAAAATGTACGGGTGACATGATATTGTAGGCCATGTCCAGTACTCCCTTCAGAAATAATCCGCCAGTGATCATCTAAGAATAAAATTGAAATTGGGAAAAAATCAAAGTATATTAATAAAATAAATGAAAGCAAAGCAAAGTACTCGTACAAATCACAAATCTCTCTCACTCATTTTAACTGGAATTACAAAACAATCAAGATGACATTGGTGGTGTTATTAAATATGTAAACAATTTAACTATTTCTTGTACCTATATATAAAAAATGGGTAAACTATGTTAACTATGGTAAAGTTTTTTTATTTTTCATCCTCTTGAAAATTTTATTAAATATGACCTTAACTGGGAAAGGGTTATAAATTAATACTAAAACAGATTTTCATTGACACTGACCTCGACGGTTTTTCGTGGATTCTCCTGGACTGAAACCCCTTCGGGAAAATAACGTTCTTTTAACTGGACGCTGATCGAATTAATGTCTTTGTATGAAGCCGTAAAATGATACAGTAGCATAAGTGGCACAATTCGATTAAAATTGTCATTAAATTCCGGATAGATCAGTCCACTCTCGTTATACAGACCTGTGAAAACATTCATTTTTATATTATTAGTCGCAATTGATATTGTCGATGATAATATGTTATCATATATTTATATAACGTATAATTTGTGATATTTCAATACTAACGAGCTGCGAATAAACCTCCCTCTCCGGAATTCATTCCGATTATGATTGGCACGAGCGATTCTTGTTTAAAATATTTCAAGGGGTAATTGCACAAAAATGAATTTTTATTCTTATCGCACTTTTCAACAACGGGTGAAAAAGTCACCGACGGATGTATTTCCCATTCCTGTATGAAAATTAATATTTAAAACTATTGAATATTTGTAATAATAATAATAAAAAAATCTATAAAGTAGCAAAAATTAAAAATATATAATTATATATTGGCAATTTATAGAAAATAATAATTATTAATAAGAAAATCATAGTGATTACATATTTGTAATGAATGTAAAAATATGTGAAACGTCATAAATTTCATGAAATTTGATAAATCAAAAATTTCCAAACATTATACAAAAACTTAATAATATTAAAAAATATATATTTACAAGCATTATAATTAAAAACTTACAAAAAAGTTATTATATAATTTAACAAACGTGTCGGCAGGTAAGAGACGTAAGCATTTCAGCATTTCTTTTGACTCGGAAGGGCAACCCGTAATTGTAGCGACAGCTTTGGCACGACGTTCCGCTAAACCGGGTGGCAAAACAGCCCACAAACATAAGGGACTTCCACTTTGTAAAATCGCTTTATGAAACAGACCTGAAAAATGAATTTTATTGATTTAATACAAAAATTTTACTGTTTTAATTAAATTAAATTCTTTGTCCTAGGTATGTGAAAAAAAAAAGTTAATTAAACTGGTTTATTATATTTATATATAATATTAATCAAAATTTCAACCAATAAACAATGTATGTTTAAACTAATTTAGTTACTTTCAGTTAATCATAAAACGAATTAGAGAGTTTAAAAAAATCTGTAACCATTAATTATCTTGACGTTACATTTTTAAATATCGATATAATTATAGTTCGTGATTTTAAATATGGCAATAATTAGAATATTTTGAAAATGGAATACCTTTACTTAACGGCGATAATAGATGTAAACCGACACTCACACCGCCTGCACTCTCGCCGAACAAAGTGACTTTTTTATAATCGCCACCAAATTTGGCAATATTGTCTTGAACCCAACGGAGCGCCAGCACTTGGTCTTTCAAACCGTAATTTCCTGGCAATATTTCGTCTTCAGTACTCAAAAAACCTATGACCCGCGTAAATATAATAATAATAAACGACTATCGTTAAGTACACCTATCTATTAAAAATTTGATTAGAATAATTACTATTAAACTAACCCAAAATTCCTATCCTATAGTTCATTGTGACCAAAACTACGTCCTTATCCATCAGATACTTGGGTCCGTAAAGTCGCATGCCTCCGTGTCCGGAACTGAACCCTCCGCCGGGAATCCACACCATGACGGGCAAATTTTTCATACCTACTTTAGGCAACTACAATATTTTATCTGTTATAATATCAGTGTTACTAAACTTAATTTGAAACGATTAAATATTAAATAATATTATTATTCTTCCAAAATATCTTTTTTTTTTTTTTTTTTTATTAATCGATTAAAACTATCATGGATTGAAATAATTCTGCAAACAGCAACAATATCACTTTTTTTAAAAAAATTTTTAAATCATAAGTATGTAATACTAATTTTTATATACTTTATTCGAAACATTATTATTGTGAATCGCAAATTAATGAATGAGGCATTCGAACGTATTAATTACAATTATATTATCATTGTAATAATAATGTAATTTATTTCTAACCATGTTACCTTGGGCGTGTACACGTTCAAATACAGACAATCCTCGCTACCAAGCAGCACGTCAGAAGTTTGATACAAAAACAGATTCTTCTGAATGCACATCGATGGTTCAGATGTTGCATTCAACGTTCCTCTCCACGAAGCTGCTGGCTCAGGATCCTAAATATTCGCATATAATAACCGTGAAAATAGATTCGAAACAATTCCAGATTTTCTTTTTTTATCGTAAAATGTGATCAAAATCCGCACGAGACCATTCGTTTGACGAGTAATAGGTAAAATAAAATTTAACTATATTATCGTATATTTATATAATATAATCACGAATCGACATAACGAAGAAAAATATTTTATTACTAAATTTTGAACCGTGCGAATCTCGCCCATATCTCAGGAACATAATATGCTTTTAAATATGCTTTTCATCAACAAATCCAACACACATTTTTAATGAAAATTTTCGATTAATAACGTATACAAATAATTTTAAAATACCTTGAATCGGAGATCTCCCACTGGCGGTTTGGCGTATGGTATTCCTTGAAAAGCGAAATAATCACGTCCGCTCCTCGACAAGTAATGTTTTCCTCTTAATTGTCCTTGGTGTATGGTCACCGACGGTCCAGTGCATAAGACATATCCGAAAAGCAACGGAAAAATGACCAAAACTTTCATTTTGATCTACAAAAATGATAAAGTTATTAAAATTATATAATTTTTATATAAAGATTTCTAATACAGGTAGCTTATATTCTCAGAGTTGTTGGGCTTGTGTAATATATAATATGTATGTTATTACTAAAATTTAAAATTTCAACGAACAAAACTCATAATATTATTAATATATAATTATTAATCATCGCATAACACAATTAATATTAAAAAATATTATAAAAATAATATTGATGAAACAACGAAAATCAAATTCGAACGTAGATGACACATGATTTTAAAATTATTTTCACGTTTATCGTAAAAACACTAACCTGCAATTTATTCCGCAGACGTTGATGAAGTCGAAATTAACGAAACTTTGGCACTGTCTCGATGAATGCTTAATTCGTTTGACGATCGCTAATAGTTGATGATGTTTCGGAGGCCTTTGATTTTTTACGGCCAAGAAATAATTAGCCAATACAAAAAGAACGACAATAATTTTATTCATACGTACTCGTAACTAATTTGTTAGTTGGCATACGTTTTTTTTTCACTTTTGCCCTCCGCCGTACACATATACGATATACGTGACACAATAATGCAACAATTACCTATATTGATTTATGAACATCGTACGATTTGTGCAACTGGCAATTATTACGTATATTAGGTATATTATACATTTTTGTATGATTACCGGGAAAACAACTTTGCGATTAAATCGATTTTATCAAATTAATATTATTCATAATATACCTATACAATAAATTGCATTAAAACTCTTAAACATAATTTTTCTAAATTTCACTACATGTGAACTTATTCAATTCGACTCGTAACGAATCGAATTTACCGTTTAAACGAAAAACTGATTATACTAACACGTTATAGTTTTACCTGTGAATTTTAGTTTTAACTTATAAAATATATCAATACACATATAATAATAGTGGGAGTAAAGTATGACGAATCATAGGAACGGATTACATTCTGATAATATATATATAATATACTATATAATGTCAAAATGCAATAATTTAAATAATAAAATACACGAGGTGATGCACGCAATGCTCGACTATGTTATTTTGATTTTGTCTGATAAAAAATTTGTACCGGCCTATGTATTGATCTCAAAATAAGTATAATTTTTTTTATTTTTTTCGCGACAAAACGTTAGGTTAGGTTACATTAAAATAAATATAAAAACTATAAAATATAACTTTCTTTTCGCGAAAGAACATCAAGTATTTATAAAAGTGGTATATAATTTTATAAATGAATAATATAATATATTATACTCGTGTCTAGACGAAAAGTCCAAAATAATTTTTTAGAACTATAATAATATAAAATATACTATATTATTATAGTTCTAGAAGCTAGAAATTATAATATAGGTAATGAGTGTTATACGATAAGACGTAAGATCGTCATATTGGATTCATGCTGTGGCCTGTATATTGCGCACATATTTTGCAACATCGCGTTATAATATAATAATTAGGTACCTACTATAAAATACATTCCGATGCATAATTTTTTAATATGTATTTACAATAATATTTCAATGCCGTTAATTATTAGTAAAAAAATAATATTATCTATAGAAACGGCCTCCATCAAAATCGAACAAAAATATATGTAGATATACTTATAAAAAAAAATATATATAAAGTAACACATGCTCCGAATGAGTAATTATTAGCAAATAATTACAAACGTCCGTAATCTCGATATTATTATTGAAAAAAAAAATTGCCCAGTATTAACTATATTGATTATTCCAACGTTTGTGTTTATATCAAACAATAAACAATATAATATATTTTGTTTTATATCTTATATGGTATAATATGTAAATCATTTAAACTAATTGACTAATTTATACTTAAACTAATTTATTTTACAATATATTATCATAATAATGTACCTACTAATTATTAAATATTCAAATAACAGTAATTTAACAGGTATTGATAACATTATACTAAACGTATTTATTAAAAAGCGGAAATATCAATAATCTATAATAATATTATTATGTTATCATTATAATTATATAAAAAAAAAACAATATACACGCAATATATCAATAAAAATAAAGCATCTTAAGTTGATATATATATATATATATAAGTTTAAGATTTTTTGGATAAATAATGTATTCGTTTATATTACAATACATTTTATACACATTATTTATTGCAAACATATATATTAATAATTTACTATACATTAAACAAATATATGGAAATGCAATTTGAAATTTTGAAGATTAATCAATAATATAAATTTAAAAAAAAATTCATTAATGTTTATATCGATTTCATTTATTTATTATTTTATCAAATATTAATCAATATTATATAATGATGTTATTATTTACTATATGTATACAAATATTGTTATGAATCATGACTAAATTCAATCAAATCAAACGAACAATAATTAAAATAGTTATTAATTTTTAAAAACATATTTTATTAAAAAAAAAATTCAATAAGTTTCTTAAAAAATTTAAACAAGACATATATAATATTTTATTATGATTTATTAATAATTTTCATTTAACCAAATATAAGTTACAACAAATTAATATTAACAAAAACAAATTTTATGTTATTTCACAATAACTTTAAGGGGGCGTTGGATACACACAGTATTTAAGGATTATTAGTTAGGCAATTTTTAGTTTGTAATGTACTTTGTGTTAGTATAGTAAATGATTATGAGTGTGAAACCGGAAATAAACCTTTTCGTACAAACTAATATTATTATTATTCTCTTATCCACATGCACAAGTATAATAATGATAGTATTATTATTATTATTATTATTTATTATAAATTAAATATTTATTTTGTTACTTTGTATTCAAAAGGTTTTGAAGACCAAAAAGCTAGATAAAATTTCGCATTTTAAAAACAAATAGATTTTTATTCTGTATAAAAAGTAATAAATTTAACGATTTGTTTACTATATGTTTTCTAGAAAGTAAATATTTGATAGACACATTTATTACCATCATAAAAACTTCGAAATATTTGATATTTTTGTAATTATAATAATATGAAGTATGTTTTAAAATTTTTTTTAATCAAAACAACTAATATTTCTGCTTCCTAGAAATCATAGAAGAGTAATCAACGATTTAAATTTTTTGCAGAATCGTAATTGAATAATTACAAGTATCTTTAATTTTGTCTGGCTTATTGATCTAAGGTGATAAAACATAAATAATATTTATACGGTTTCATTTCATTATCAGAATAAGACAAGTAAGACCTAATCGCCGACAACAGCGGGAGAATTTTCCAAACTGTATAAAACTAGAAAAACAACACTCTACTATATGCATTCTATATTCAATATTATATTATGTATTAATAATTCCGTTTGAAGTTTGAAAATACTATGTAATTATAAGTTCAAAATGATTAAATTACGATCTTAATGTTATGACAACATAATAAAAATATAATATTTAATCAAACAATTTTGCATTAGAAATATTTTTACGATAATATACCAAAAATTCTTATATTCTGCAGAAAATAAAATGTCCCAATAGTGAAGCAAATTTTTATGGGTGTATATTAGTTGATATTATTTCATTCGAAATTATTTTATGAAATAAAATCGACATTGACATATATTTGTATTTATTGCAACACTTATTACTTTATTAGTATTATCTTTATAAATGGATTGCTGAAATGTTATAACAATTAAATTTTCCTCGTAAAATTAAAATTTTTATTATTATATATTATACTATATTACTACTATTGATATATGATTTTATAATATAACACTTACTTCATACGTTTTTATCGAACGTCTTTATTTAATATTCAATGGAAACAAATTTAAATTATTAATAAGAAAAAATATATATAACATTTAGAATCACGACAAAATAAAGTTAAAAAGGATAAAAAAATATTAAAAACATTCGAATCGACATCAAAATGAGAAACAAAGTGATTATATTGAAAATATAATATGAATTACGAAGTAAACCAGATAAATATTTTCAATAAAAATAAATTGTTTTATGATATTATAAAATTCTAATTCTAATATCTAATCTACAGTTATATATTATATATTACCTAATTACTTAAACTGAATAATCGTCTTAAAAAACGTAGTTTGGTTATTTTAAATATTAATGATATATTGTCTAAATATATATTTAATAACTAAATGATGGACGTGAGAAATATACCAAATCAAACAGATTAATTTATTATTTTATGTTACACTATTATGTAACTAAATCTATTTAGACAATATAATATAACAATATAATTAAAAATAAATAAATAAACATAGATAATATTATAATTTATTGATTTTCATTCATATGAGTTATTTTAATTAATAATAGGGTTTTTCGTAAATTTGCATTATACATATAAATATAATATGTAATTTGATATCAATTATGTGAATAATTTATGCATTATATATAATATAATATCTTCAGGCATTTATATAATGCCCTATGATTTTAGACAATAATTTTCTGTTTAATATTTTAATCGTGTACATGACCTAGCTATTATGAAGAATACCTAGGCAGTAGGCATTATTGAATGCCAATACACCATTGGGAAAAGTACAAAAAAAAAAAAAAATTATTATATACGATTACATTCTTAAATAGATCATACATGTGAATATTAAATAATACATTTATTAGAACATATTATTATAATGATGAAATGAAAAATGACATTTTAAGTTCTATTTAATATTATATTTTAAGCAAATACCTTTTTTTTTTATGTATTAAGTAATTAATTTTGACAAGAATATTTTAAATTAAAAAAAAGTATTAATTACCTATTTAACTAAAATATAATGTTAAATTCAATACCTAGGGATTTGTAATAGGTAATATAATTATGGAAATAATATTTCAGTTAATAATAAAAATTATAATTACCTATTGTAATATTTTACTAGGTAAGATAATTAAATAATAACTTGTAATTACACAGGTAAACTTGTAGAGATTTAACGATAAAATAGATAAGTTAAAATGGATGGCATGTCATTAGGATTTTATGACACTTTAATTAATCACGATTTACGATTAATTAATATATAAAAAATAAGCACATTAATTCTAGAATGCTTGTCAATATAGTTATTTTTAAACATCATCTAATTTATGTTATGCATCATTCATAGTACTTAGTGAATATGATTATTATAAACGTTTCCTGATCTATAAATAAAGTCTAATTTTCAACATTGCTAGTATTACAATTTACAATTATATTATATTATATTTTATTCATTGATTATATCGAAATTTTCATTTTTGATAAATTTGAAAATTTATTTATACGATCAAAAACCTTTTTACTTTTTTAATATGAAAATATGGAACTAAACGAATAAAAATGGATAGTATCATAATATTATATAACTATTTATTTATTATTTTCATTTAACATCTACAAAAAATTATTATTAACAAAGACAAATTTTATCATTTTTTTGTTTTTTTTTTTTTTTTTAATAAAGAAACCCAATTTCTACAATAAATTTGTTTTTGTTTTAACAAATACGCATTTTGAAGACCAAGTCTTCATTATCAGTACTACAGTAATTGTTTAGTATGATGATGAAGACTTGGTCTTCGAAATGCGTATTTGTTAAAATAGAAACAAATTTTTTGTAGAAAATGGTTTCTTTATATTTTTTTTTTTAAAAAAAATAATAAATTCTACAAGTGACTCAAAACCAAAATATTAAATTTTATCACGTTTCCCAAAACCTTATAAAATAAAATATAATAACATTACAATATTGGTTATTCTTATTAGTTATTATATTTAAATTGCAGATTAAAGTTCTGTTTTAATGTCTGCAGTATCAGAATCAGTAACAGCCGACAACAGCGGAAGACTTTGCCAAAATGCATATTCGTCTAAATACGGGTTTTCAGATATATAAGGTTCACTCGAATTAATAAATAAACACTTCATAGTTTTAGTATCGAAAATAGGCCATTTCCTTCCGTTCTTCCTTCCATTAATAGTAGGTTTCCTGAATAAAAAAAATGATCAAAATACAGAGATAAAAATTCATAATATTTTAAATTTGAAATACACATAATATTATATTCATCATCAAAATTCTAAGTTATAATAAATAAATATATTTTTATATTGTTATTTAAAATAATCATTTTACGTACTTATTAATAACGAAATACGTCCATATATCCACCATTAGTTTCGACACTTCCAAATCCTTATCGTCCAATTCATTCATGCCATTCGAGTAAAATAGGCTCGTCATTTCATCACCATGAGTAACACCTAAACTGTAAGGGTATGCTCCAAATAATGAATTAAACGAAAATTCGTTTTGATGTCCGTAAACGTAAAAGTATACAGGAGATGCAAGTTTAGTTGCCATTTCAAATACCCCTTGTAAGAATATTCCACCACTTATCATCTACAACACGGACAACAAAATATATAAAGTCAATTAAAATATTAATCACATGACTTCATTTCTTCAGTTTAGATAATAATTTTTTCAATATTATTATCGTTATTTTAACGGTATAAATATGAAGACAAAATTATTAATCAACATAAACAAATATATGTAAATAAATACTGTACACAGAAATTCATTTTAGAATTAATTAATGTTCACGGTTGGATATATTTAAATTAAGTCAATATTCACTTTAACAGCCTCTTTTGGTTTATTCAAATTTCCATCAGGGAAGTAACGATTTATCAGTTTTTCACCAATAATATCCAGATCCGACAATTTTGTTGTGTGTTTATACAAAAGTAAAGAAGAAATGTAATAACTGAAATCATCTTTTAATTGTGGGTCAACGAGTCCAGTGGAATTGTATAATCCTAAAAATATTAATAATGATAAAATATTTTTAAAAAAAAAAAACGTTATCGTAATATTATGTTGAAAACTAAAAACCAGTAGAAATTAAAATTAAAATATAAATTTATTATAAGCACTAAGATCTAACTCAACTATAATATTAAATTTCTTTCAGACCAACTATATTTTTAATAAATTCATCAAATACTTAATTTGAATTTATTATTAAATAATATTACAATATATTTAATATTAATCTCGGTGGATTTATAAATATAATCATATTTTATTTAACTTTTTAACTCGAGTCAATTTTGAACTAACTAATTAAAAATTATATTATAATAATAATTTTGTATAATATTAAATGTATATTATTGGTTTTTACTCACGAGCAGCAAAGATTCCTCCTTCATCGGTATTCATTCCCATTAAAACTGGTACCGTGGACTCTTGTTTGAAATCCAGTAATGGATATTTACACAAAAATGACGATTCCGTACATTTATTTTCAACAACTGGCATAAACGTTATAGAAGGAAAAATTGACCATTCCTATAAATTTTTTTTTTTTTGAAGAAATCATGATTATAATAATAACGAAAAAATTATTATTGTTTAAAAGTTTAATAAAAATGTTATTTTTTTAGAATTAAAAATCAATGTAAAAAATATTTATTTTTATTTAAATAAAAATAAACTTGAATTTTGTCATCTTATATTCTATTTTTCCAATTTGATCACTTATTAAATTTTATTTAATATTTAATCAAATTTCATTCATATGTATATATAAATAATATTTATATATATACTATTATGTATTTATATTTCATTGTTATGATTTACAATGTAAAATTTTATTATAATTATAAATGAAAAGTCAATAAAAACGTTAGATTAAATATTATATGGTAATCAACTAATATACTCTAAACAGCTTTTTCTTTGCGTATGACCTTTGATATGATTTCGAATCTATATATTATATCTACTAACGGATGATTTATTTCCTCTATCATTTGTAGATACATACAAAAAACTCGATTTATCGTTTAAACGTAAGTAATATGTTAAAAAATATTTCAACGGTTATCAATCACGGACTTTTCAAATTACATATTACAGTAAAACAATATAAATTTTTTGTGGAAAAAGAAGTAATAGCAAAAAATAAAATTTATTATGACTCTTAAGTTATGGAAATATAAATAAAATTTGAATATTAATGTGTTGCTTACGAAAAAGTTATAGTGGAGGTTAACTAATGATTCCACTGGCATTTCTCTCAGACATTTTGCAAATTCTTCTGGGTCGGAGGGACATTCTGCGATAGTGCCAAGAGCAGATGATCGCCGTTTAGCCCATCCCGGTGGAGATACGGCCCATCTGCATAACGACGTTCCGCTCTCCATTATCGCTTTGTGGAACAAATCTGAAAACATAATTTTTAATAGTTACATTATGTTTTTTCATTGGTTATTCACATAAATAGTTTAACCAAAATATCTCATTCATACTTTTGCTCATCGGGGACAACAAATGTAGACCTACGCTGGCAGCGCCAGCACTTTCTCCAAATATTGTCACATCCTCTGGGTTTCCGCCGAACGTATCAATATTGTCTTGGACCCATTTCAATGCTAAAACTTGGTCCTTCATACCGTAATTACCCGGAAAAATATCATCTTCGGTACTCAGAAAACCTGAATAAATGAAACGATGATCAATTGTTCAAGATTATATTATATTCTATATTATATTCTTATACATTAACACATTATTATTATAAAATTACTATAGTCGTTCTTTTAAATATTTATACCAAGAGGTCCAACTCTGTAATTTATGGAAACGACAACAACATCCTTGTCCAACAAATAGTTTGGACCGTATAGATTTTTGCCTCCGTCCCCGGAACTGAAACCTCCACCCGGGATCCAAAACATGACCGGAAGCAAGTGTTTTTTGTTTCGTTTATTTTTTGGAATCTATACTCGTATGAAAATAAGTTATTAAATAATTCATTGTATATTTACAGTATTCCTATACATATATGATATATCATAATATAATATATTATACATATGAAAATTTATTTATTAAATATAATATAGTAAATTTGTAATTTTTTTACAAATTTCATTTGCTTTTAAAGAAGATAGGTTAAAATTTTTGAGCATCAATTTTTTTTTTTTTTTTTTTGATAATTAACCAATAATATTTTTATTTTGATCGAATAATTCACAAAAATCGTTATAATAATATTACCTTGGGAGTGTATACGTTCAGATACAAACAATCCTCTTCGCCATTAATTTCCTCCATTGTTTCATACATGAATAAATTCTTCTGAATGCACATCGGTGGCGCTACGGTGGCGTCTAATGTGCCTTCCCATGATTCTAACTTGATTGGATCCTTAACAATACGATCGAAAATATTTTATTATTAGTTTTATTTTAAATTTTCATTAAATTCTAACATAACTATAATTCGTGTCTATATTATTATAACTTATTTGTAGCACTCTCTAATAAATCTTATCGCTCGAATAATATTATGATATTAACAGAAATCCATTACACTCACTCTGAATCGAAGATCACCGATCGGTGGTTTGGCGTAAGGTATTTTCTGAAACGATTTAAAATCCCGCTTGTTTCTTGACGTGAAGGTACTACCTCTTATAAGCCCTTGCTTCGTTTTTAAAATGTCGTCTGTTCTACTCGTCACGAAACCAATTAGTGCAATTACAATAAAGATTTTTGTTTCTATATTTAATATCATGTTGCATTAAACTGAAATAAAAAAAAATTATTTAAAATTATTCTAATTTTCCAAAATCGAACAATAGTCATAGTCAATCTATAAACTGCGTGTACTCACATTAACCAGAACTCTACCAGTATAATAATTAGATGTATAATATTTTATATTTTCTCTATATCTGATCGTTGTTGTCGGGACATTCAGTTGATAATTCTATTGCTACGCTGTAAATGCCTAATTTTAAATATTGTTATTAATCGATTTATCAATTTAAAATATCGAATTTTACGTAGAAAACCATATAATATTATTATTTTTTTCCTACTATTTGAAAGAAGCATATGTTTTTTATGGAGGTACTATATTAATAATTCAATTAATAACTGCTATTATTTATGTGATTGACTCGTTTCAAAAAATGAGTTTTAGTCTGTTTCAAAAGAAGCTGGTAATTGTCTTAACTTCATAAGTTTATATAACTTATTAAATATTCGTTAACATTTTTAAAACACACGAGGAGTTTTAATATTTTATTTCATTGTTTATTTTATTAAAACATTAGTATTTCTTTAATATTTTAAATATATATAATAAGAATTATTTATCTACTCCGAATATAATTTAATTTAATCAATATTGATGTAATATATTTGTTTGAGTGTGATACGAAACTTATAAATATATAATGTATATTTTTTATAAGACCGTCAACGACGTTTCGTCTCTAAGAATACAAAATGACATCTAAAAAAAAATATGTATCCTATACTTATATGATATTATATACTATATACTAGATCTACTCGAATTTAGAAAAAGAGTTGTATGTTACATTTAGGTGGATGTCCTCGAAGTTTGGTGTTTTCTTCGTAATTTTTTGAGAAAAACAAAAATATGTTTTTCTGGGTTACCGATGTTTAAGTTGTACACAAAAAAATACAATCCGAGTTCATACACACTTTTGTACCTATATATAAGATATTGATTACTAAAACCTTCAAACAGGTCTATAAAATATAATAATAAAATATGTAAACACCTTAATAATAGTAAACATCAAGATTACTACACATAGCTTGCCTATTAATTTAAATGTTAAAATTTTTAAATTATATTATAAATACATATCAACTTGTAACAAATTCATTAAAGTAATACGCAATTATATCAAATTTATATCCATTTTTTTTTTTTTAATTTCTTTAATTCCTCATAATCTATTTTATATAATATATACTTCTCGATATGTCTAAGAATAGGATTCAATTTGAATTGATTCATTTCGAATAACATTTATAACTAACTTAATATTGATAGAAATTTTATAAATTATTAGAATAATAATTGTCATAATCCGTTCATAATTTTAAGATATTGTAAATTGTAATACGCTAAACGTATACTTATAAATAAATAATTTGTATTATATATCTCTGTATAACATAATATAAATAAAAAATTATTGTTATACATTTTGCGCAATAAAGTTTTAATGTCTTCGTTATATCTTCTATAAATACTGCTAAATTATATTTTACAGCAATTACGAAGTAAAAAACCTATTTTAAAAATAAAAAAACATTCGTTGGACGATATTATGAAAAAGGACGAATTTGTGCGAAATGTTTCGAGTCCTAATCTATTCCGACGGCGATGATACAAATATTACGCGATTATATTAGTACAATACTTTCTATCGTTTGTTGAACGATAACTATTCGAAAATTACAAATAGCGAAATATTATGATTTATTTTATTTTTTGTAATTACATGTAATTAAAAGACATTTGTATAGTATCAAATTAATTAAATAATATTTACGATTGGCGCTTAAATTAATATATCCCTATTTCCGAAACAATAACGACGGATATTAAATAAAAATGTGTAAACTATAAAATAAAATAAATACATAAAACAGAGGGGGATACAACAATGAAAATAGTAATTATTAATCAGATTACTTTTTATCATGGGTATTTAAATCTGAAAAAGATGAGCTGATACTCCTGCCGCACAGGATACAGGTGTGCGAACCATAGCGTTTAATTTTAATTATAATTTGAATGCAATGATAAACCATTGCATTCGAAAAAACGATTCTGAGCGAAGTTCAGTCAGATTATAATTTTCGTTTGAACGACTTATCAACGTTTATCAACTTAAAACAGCTATAAAAAAAAAATGAGTTTAGAGATTTTTCTAATATTTTAGTATGATGTTCATTAATATGTAAGTATACTTCAGTAAAATTTTCAGACCTTAATACCAAAAATTGACAATTTTATCAAACATTATATACGTAAAAACGAGAATTTTACGAAATATTCAATGTCCAATATTTTGTAGAAAAATTTAAAAAACGGTTCCAAAATTTTACCACATATATATAATAGCTATGTGAACACCCAAAAAAAAATTTCAGGTCTCTATCTTAAAAATTGACTGAGTTATCGTGAAATATAGAAATTGAATTTGTCAAAATTTCATTTTTCGTGAAAAATGCCGCTTTTTCGTCATTTTTTCGAAGTTTTTTCTACCGCTTAGGGTCAATTTTGAGAAATTCGAAAAATGACCTAAATAAAGTACCAACTAGATCCACTTTTCTACCGGAAACATACCCTATTCGTGATAATCGGAGCATTATTTCGGGTAGTAAAAATGTCTTCAGAATAAAAAAAAAAAAAAAAAAAAA
>JAIUCT010000007.1:25901219-25924759 GCA_021307375.1 Tetraneura akinire | reverse complement strand
AAAAAAAAAAAAAAAAAAATCACACATCATTGTAAAACCAATACATTCTTCGCTTCGCTCAGAATCTAAAATTACACTTTAATAAAAATAAAATATATAATATTATATACATACTCGTAATATTAATTTTCGAAAAAAATGTTTGCTCAAATTTGAATACGTATTGTTCTAATCATAAAAACTGTATTTAACAAAAACAAATCATAAAAATAATTTTAAGATACTCTACGGTCGCATCAATAATTAAACATGAGCATAATAATATACGATTCGAAATATATTCCAGTTAAGTTACCAGACCTTGACTATAGCGCGTAAGTTCATTCTCCATGTGTATACGCAATTTCGTACTCTCGTGTAATATTCAATTAGGAATATGATGCATTGATACATTATAATATTCATAAGATAGATGTTTCCTGTGATGAATATCTTATTCTCAGACATTTTGATTTTTGTCTACAACTCAATAATCACATAAATATTCATAAGTAACAGCAGTAATACCCTTTTCCACGATGAATAAAATTTTATAATTATTTTTTTACTTAAGCCAGTCTTAAATTATAGTAATTAAATTGTCGCTAATCATTAGGGAACGGATGTAAAATTTATGAAATGTAAATACATATTTTTATTGAAATGAGATATTTTTTATCTGATAAAAAATGTGTACGATTTATATCATTCTAATTAAAATAAACCCAAATTTATTTTACATATTTTTACATATTTGGTAAATAAGTACATATTTTGTACATATTTTAGTAATTTTTAATTTTTTCATCAATTTTCGACGACCAAACATTTTCCACTTAATTTATTTTCTACCAAATATTATACGTTAACTCTTATCTAAATGGCATTTACGTACTTATTTTCGGCACGCCGTTTGCCACTATATACATTAGAACTAATTTAGTTATTGTCGATCTTGGTAATGCCGGACGATAAATTTTAAAGAAATGTATCCTGATCTCAATCTACCTCCAGATGCTATTTTAACGAGATGCGGTAGGTACGTGGTTAGAAGCTGCTCTGTGTTATTGTGAAAATTTTGAAAAAATTAAAAATATAATTTCAAATCTAAATACTGAAACTGCTACCACTATCGATAAAGCAAATAATTTGATGGAAACCGAATTATTGGATGTCGAACTCAAACCATTTGATATAGTTAATATGAAGTATGCTATATAATTACGTCAGTCGATGTGGAACGTTCATTCAGTCAATACAAAAACATCATTTTACGACCAATCTCCGCCATTTCACTTTTTTAAATCTTAGAAAATATGTACTTTTACATTGTTTTAATAATTAAATAAGAAATAATTTTCATTTTATTTTTATTTATTTTGTTAAGAGAAATTATTACATATTTTGATTTTTTTTTTTTTTACATATTTCAATAAAAATAATTACATATTTATGTACATAATATATTGATTTTTTTTTATTACAATAAAATCCGTTCCCTACTAATAAATTATAATAATAATTCGAACTTAAATAGGTATAAAGGGCGTAAGCAACATTTTAATCAATTTTCAGGGACAGAAAAAACCGTTTTAACCGTGTAGTTTTTGATAAATACCGATTAATGATTTGTTTTTTTACCTTCTATAATATGATCAGGAATAAATTTAAATAAAATATACTCTAATTATATAACATTATATAGGTATAGTTTTAGATTCTAAGTGAAGTGAAGAGTGTATATTAGTTTTACCATAGTGTGTCATTTTATTACTTATTTATTATTTTTTATTTATTTTTTAATTATTATGAAAACACTATTTTAAAGATGAATAGTAATAGTTTGGTTATCAGTATTACCAATCAGAATTTGTATGTACTCGTATTTGGTAGAGAATCACACTTTTGGATACTAACTAGTAACTGTAGTTACTAATTTGGGTAATTTGGTAACCACAAATTATGGTACGTCTTTAATTTAAACTTCCAAATCACTTTCATTTGGGGTCAGTGAAACTAACAAAAAATCACTGAAAACAACATAATAGAAGAAAACTAATTTTGACAATCATGATTTTACTTATTTTATTTTACTAATGGTGTACAAATCGTAGATGCTTGCAAATTTTATTGAGTATTCACATTATATAATAATACATGCATGATACAATTTTGAAACAGTTACTTTGATTTTTAAATTTAAATAAGTTTAATATTTTTAAGTATTTCTAAATTATTGTAATCACTAATTTATCAGTATCTTTGTAAAGTATATTTGAATGAACTTCGCTGAGAATAGTTTATTTGAAATATATAAAATAATTAATACCTATATAAATATTAAATATTAATTAACAATTATTTAAAATTCCACAAAACCGTGTAATTGGTTATTACTTTATTAGTAACAATGTAGTTAACATAATACCACAACATTAATATGTAAATCACATTATTTTATATATTATAATACGAAACGAATTATCAATGATTATTAATTATTAGTATTTTGTATTTTTTCCCATTAGACATTGGATAGTTGATAGTAGGTATGTACCGTAAAACATTATATCTACCTCCAAAACAATTGAATATTGCGAAATTTTAATACGCATTTTAAAACCTAGATATCACTGAGCACTGATATATATATAGTAAATTCAGTATTAACAAATAATAATGTATTTTAATTTTAACTATTTATACTATCACGTTAACAAATTTAACTCCTGGTACTTATGCCAAAACTTATAAAGTGAATCCCGACCATTTATAATGAAAAAGTCACTTAAGTACATATTTTACCGTTTATAAATTTGATTTTTCTGAATTTTCGGATATCGAAATCGATTTTAACTAATAGTATCACTCTCGTCATTTTCCATAGTATATATAAGATTCTAATTATAATTAAATCGCGTTGCGGACAAAACGTATACAATCAATAATTAGAATAATATTATGAACGAAGTCGTGTCTATAGAGAGTATAGACTATCACAATAATAAATCATAAATATAGGTAAGGTATAGGTAATAATTAGTATTAAAATAATGGATTGGCAATAATATTATACAAAAATCTGCTGAAAAATATATAAATTGTATTATACATAAATTTCATAATATGTAATTGCTTTTATTTGTATTATATCTTTAATACAGAACTTACTGGTTTATAAACATAAACAAATACAATTAACCATAATAAAATATAGTGTACTTGTTTTATTGCTAATAATAATTACAAATTATAAATTTACATTACTTTATAATAAATATGTTAAACTATAAATTTAATTAAAATACAATCGATACATTAGTGTCTATTTAATGTATACAAATTACAAATACATTATCTAATTTTCGATTATGAAATTATGACTTTGACAACAAAATTGTAAAGGTTTTATTATTATTTCGGTCAGGTCAAGACCTAGTCTAGTGTCAAGCCATAGATGAATTAAATTACCAAAATGGTAATACTTATACACCACAAAAGAAATATGCTAAAAAAATGCAAATTGGTCCACTCAATACACATTAATATATACGAGTATGTACGCTAAAATATTGAATATTAATTTATTTTTAAAATATTGCAAAATCTCAGGAAGGAGTGGTAAATACTCGTATAATGTTACTCACCTCAAATTTATATTTCGTTCAATAAATCATATTGAAGATTAGTTTTAATGTTTTTTTCATAACTAAGTATTGAGTTAAACCAGTAAAATAATGATTCTTGTACAAATTGTAGTAATTTATTGAAAAATAATAGATATTAAAATAAAATTAACATCATAGGTGAAGACAATAATATAATATTACAACTCGTGTTTTTTGTGAACTGATGTTGGCACACCTTTAACCATCATTATTTTTATATTAGATAATAATGGCAAATTATTCCAAAATACATAATTCTCTACAAATGGATTTTGTATAACATTTGAACCACTTGTGTTTATGTGAAGTATTATTTGTTTCTGTGAATTAAATAACGGCCAAGCTGAGCCATTTTCTGCCCCATCAATAGTAGGGGTTCTGAAAATAATATATAAAATACGGGTAGTACAAAAATAATAATTAAACAAATAAAAACCAATTCGATTTTATTAAATTTATTAATTACATCTTCTAACGCCGTCATTTTATTTTACAGTATTATGAATAAAATGTTAAAAACTTTCAATAAAAAAAATATTTTGAAAAATCATATATTATGCAGTATTATTTTCTATTCTGAACTCACAAAAACATTAGATAAGATGGAAATATAATTAATGTTTTAAATATTATACTTACTCAGAAGTCGCGAATTTCGACCAAATGTCGACCATGAGCTTTGAAACCTTTGTGTCTATCGTATTTAATTTATTGGGATTTATACTGTCTAATTTAAACAAACTAGTTAACTCATCACCATGAGTAACTCCTAACGGTTTCTTACAATCACCGAATAAAGAGTTGAATGAAAATTCATTTTGATAGTCGTACAAATAAAAGTATACTGGTGACGACAATCGTAGAGCCATGTCCAATATACCTTGAAGATAACGTCCGTCGGTAATCATCTGAAATTTCACGATGTAAATTTTTTTCAGATTTTTAAATTATATTTAGAGATATATATATATATATATATAAATATTATTTAGAGAGGCATTTTTTACTAGGTAATATTATATACTTTTTTTACAATAATACAATTAAATATATTTATAAATACGTTACTTTAACGACTTGGGAATGAGAATGCTCTTCGATTCGTCCGGATGGAAAATATTTGTCAAAAATGATTTTACCAACTTCATTGTAATCAGACTCGAAATACGGATACGACATTATGATCGCGTTTAAACGATTGAAATCCTCGTAGAATTCCGGATATCTCAGAGATGTTTCGTTGAACAAAGCTAAAATTAATATTAAAATTCGTGTAAGCAACGAAATCAAAAAATTATTATAATCCACACTCACACGCAACAATCATAGCACCTTCGGCGGAATTTAAGCCGATGATAGCCGGTACGAAAGATTCTTGATGGAACTCAAACAACGGATGATGGCAAAGAAACGATTCTCGATCCGATCCACATCGCTCAATGACCGGTGAAAATAACACAGTAGGATAAGTGCGCCACTCCTAAAATTATTATATTTTATTAGAATAATATATATGGATTTATTTGAATGTCTAAAAATAATATATATATATATATATATATATACATTTTTATCTTATCATAATATATGGAAAATACCTGGAAATAGAATGGTAGTATAACAAAAAATTGAGTTCAATTTCAAAATTTTTCGGGTATATCGTAAGAAATTTATTTAAAACATGTGTATCGAAAAACAACACAATTTTAAAAAAAATAAGTTTATAATTTAAAAAAAAAAAATACAACTTGCCTCGTTCTACACTATCACAAAATATATGATGTTTACAAACAAGCATTGACGTGAAGTAAAATAAAAAAAATTACTCAATAAATGAGTTATCTCGCAACTCACAAAAAATCGTTCGTGCAAGTCCGCAAAAAACTTGGCTGGTAACGTCCGAAGACATTTCAATTCTTCTGCAGAAGTGTTTCCGGTACATGCTGCTGCAGCGATAACGATTGCGCTGCGATTGCGTGCCACCCCAGGCAACGACGTACCCCAACGGCACGACGGGGTACCACTCTGAAGTATTGCTTTGTGGAAGAGTCCTTTACTCATCGACGACATCATATGAAGACCAACGCTCACTCCCCCAGAACTACCGCCAAAAATCGTCACTTCTCCAGGATCACCGCCGAATTCGACAATGTTTTCTTGTACCCAACGTAATGCCATCACTTGATCTTTCATCCCATAATTTCCCGGTATAACGTCGTCTTCAGCACTCAGGAAACCTTAAATAATAATGATTTAAAATCATATTTATAAGAATTTAAATAGATAAAAAGAATGATTCTTTAAGAATCGCATTAATATTGCAAAGAACAAAAAGTGATGGAAGGGATACTAGTATGGAAGGCATACAAGTGTAAAAAGGATAGTGTTAAACTTTGATTACAATTTAAATGCAATGATAAATCATTATACATTCGAAAAACGAATTTGAGCGAAGTTCATCAGATAATATATGTACCGATTGAAATTTTAACATTTAACAGCCTCTACGCGTTCAATATAAATAATTTATTATAAAACCCCTAAATGAGAAACCTATAAATACCCAAATCTGGTGGTAGTATTTCGCTCAGAATATCGTTTTTCGAATGTAATGATTTATCATTATTACGATAACTCGTGAAATATTGAAATCGAATTCGTCGAAATTTCAGTTTTCGTGAGAAATGTTGTTTTTTCTATCGCTTAGGGTCAATTTTGAGAAATTCAAAATACGACCTAAGTACCAGAAACATACACTTTCCAACCGGAAATATATGCTATTGGTGAAAATTTGGAATATTATTTCGGGTAGTGAAAATACCTTCAGACATAAAAAAAAAGACATACATCATTGTAAAACTAATACATTTTTCGCAATAGCATATTTTACAATTTTTAGATTATAAAAAAAATTTTAAATAATAATAATTTATAATATCAACAATTTAAATCGGAAATAATTTATAAGTACTGTCATTTATTATATTGTACAATGTACTTTACAAAATTACACGTACCCAATACGCCTAATCGAAAATTAATCGAAACCATGACCACGTTTCTATCCATGAAAAATTCAGGATTGTACGTTTCCGGACCTCCGTGGCCCATGAAAAACGCTCCTCCATGAATCCAAAACATGACTGGAAAATTTCCATTAGTACTCGGTGTATACACGTTTAAGTACAGACAATCTTCTTGACTGTTGATTTCAGACTTTTGGACGCATATTTTCGAGTTCGATGTAGCGTCCAATGTGCCGAACCACGGATCTACGGGTACAGGTGCCTTTATTTCATATACAAATAAATATTTAATATACGAGTATTAAAGTAAAAAAAAAAAAAATAAGAGCTGATACTGCTACCGCAAGGATATACTTGTAGGTGTGCAAATTACTTTAAAGTATTGAGACAATGAGACATAATAAGAATAATATTCGTATGGTTTCTAAGATTTTCGTTTAAACTAAAAATATCAACTTTAAACATCTATAAAAAAAAATTGAGACGAGGGTTTTTTCTAATATGTTGATATAATGTTAAGTATTATGTAGACATATTTTTTTCACCAAAGGCTTATATGTTATTATTTTTAACATAATTTTGTGCAATATTTGTTTTATTAATATTTTTTGTAGAATATAAATTTACTTACTTATCAATATTATATGTTTTTATAAAAATTGTTTTGTTATTTATAATTTATATTTTTATATTTATTTTAATCATAATAATAACATACATAAAGCATCAGTAAAAAATAAAATAAAATCGAACTATTCAAATATTATGATAGCAAACAAGCACCTCTAATCGCAGTTCTCCGATTGGTGGTTTCGCGTACGGTATGCCAGTAAACGAGTAATAAGGTCGTCCGTCTCTAGACTTCAAAATTTTCCCTTTAACATCTCCTTTGGTAGTTTTTACTTTAACATCACCACCATATACAAAATTGAATAATACGATTATTACGATTATAACTTGTGTAATCCATTTCTGCTTAACAATAATATAAAAACATCAATATGTAAGTTGCCAAATAATTATTATTATTCTATACTAAGTAACAAATTATTATTTAATTATAATAAATATTATTATTAATATTGTGTTGAATAAAGTATTACATTATACTACAAAATGTTTTACCTGATTTAAATTCCATTTTCTTGACAATTTTAATAAATTCATAGTCGTACCTTCGTACTAATATAATAAAATATTATTCATGAATAATAATAAAAAATTGTTCATTATTTAATGATAATTTTTTTTTTTTTATTGATAAATATTAATGCATCATTATAATATATAAATGTAGAAAAATAAACTTTTATGATTATACGTAAGCATTATAATTCGACAACAATTTATTACTTACGAATTTTTTTTAATTTAAATGTTATTGCAATTCCCATTGATTAATGTTACTTTATCATTTTTAATGATAAGACATTAAAGTACCTGCCTATTATAACATATGTTCATATTACACTATCTATAAACATTGGGTTCATATAACGTAATCGTATTAGCGTGCAATGAAAACACTTATCTCGTAAAATAAAATCATATTTGATTATATAAAAATACTCCACAATAGTTCAGTGTTTTTATTTTACTTTTTAATTTTCATAATATTTATATCAAACATTTTAATTTATGGATTATAAGTAATTCTTATATAATTTTAATATATTTTAATATTAATAATATTTACGAGTATATTATACTCAAAAGTTATTTTGAAAAATCTTATAAAAGTAATTTTCTTATTAGTTCTCAATACTTTTACAATAATAATAAATAAAATTTATAAATTATTAAAATTTTATTGCAGCATACTTACATATTGGTTAGCGTAGTTCCAAAATATTAGAAAAATCTTGAGTATCAATTTTTTTTATAGATATTTAAAGTTGAAATTTGAGTAAAATAAGTATTTATAGTATATTATATGAATTCTTCTTATATTTTAATATTTTACAAAAATGTTTAATAAAATTGACAAAAAAATTTTAAAAAATTTTTAAATTTGATTAAAGCTCAAATACATTTTACTTATTTCAGTCCTAATTAATTTCGAATATTACATTTACAATTTTTTTTTTTTTTTTTTTATATAGCTGTTTAAAGTATGAAAAGCAAGGGAAAGGAAAAGGGATATAGGTGTGGAAGGAATACAGGTGTAAAGATAGTGATAGTGTTAAATTTTGATTAAAATTTGAATGCAATGATAAATAATTTCATTGGAAAAACGATTCTAAGCGAAGTACTATAAGATTTGGATGTATAGACGACTAATTTAAAGTTTTTATGGATAAATATTATGTTGAACGTAGAGACTGATAAATGTAAAAATTTTAATCAATATATACATTATCAGATGAACGTCGATCAAAATCGTATTTCCGAATGTAATAATTTATCAATGTATTCGAATTTTAATAAAAATTCAACACTACCTGTATAATCCTCTTTACACCTGTACCCTTTCACTTGTTTTTTCAAAATGTGTCTATTATAAATCACATGGTACTTTAAGTGTTTACAATATGCATAATTATTTAGTAACATAAAATGTATTTCAATTATTATGAAAAGGAAGTTTTTTCCAAAATTCGTAATCTTCAATAAACGGGTTTTGTATGATACTCGGATGACTCGAATTTAAATACAAAACGTATTGATTCGACTTGGTGAACTTTGGCCAAGTCGAACTGTTCTCTAATCCATCGATAGTGGGATTACTATAACAATAATAAAAAATCTCGTATAAAATGATAGATAATTTAATTATTCATATTAAGTATATTATTTTATATAGATACGAGTATAAATATTAAAAATTATTGAATGAGTTAATCATGAAAAATATATATCAATAATCAGAGTTGATTAATGTAATTAACTCAAGAGCTTAATAAATTATTATTATTAAAAAAGTAAAATTTAACATAATTTATTATACTCACTCAGAAGTGGCGAATTTGTACCAAATATTAATTACTAATTTCGAAATTTCTCGATCTTTTTTGTTTAAGTCATTTGGTATCGAACTGGTTAATTTAAAAATACTATTTAATTCATCACCGTGGGTAACTCCAAGAGGTTTTTTGCACGGACCATATATTTTATTATAGGAAAATTCGTTTTGATAATTGTACAAATAAATATAAACGGGAGACGACAACTTATATGACATATCAAACACACAATGCGTAAACATCAAATCGGAAATGAACTATAAAAAAAAAATTATACTTTAAAATTCATTACCTATAAAAAATAACAATAATAAATTAATATTAATTATAACCGTCCAAATATTATAAAATACGTTACTTTGACGGTATTTAAATGAGAATGATCATCGATGTTGCCCGACGGATAATACCTTTTAAACAATTTTTCGCCAATTTCATCAATGAATTCTGGTTTCGTGTAAAAATTATAATATCCTAAGAGAGAGACCAAGCGATTAAAATCTATACGAAAATCCGGATATACCAATGAGGATTCGTTGTAAAAAGCTATGAAAATGAAATTTTATTATTAATAATTTAATAATTTATTTAATTATTCCGAATCACTGGAATTTTTTACTTCCACAAACCAGCAACAACTAATCCACCCTCAGCTGAGTTCAAACCGATGATGGAAGGAACAAACGATTCCTGTTTAAAATCGTGTATAGGATTGTGGCACAGAAAAGCCTCTTTCCCAGAATTACAATTTTCAACAACGGGACTGAACAATATATGAGGTAAATTATTCCACGACTAAAAAGTAAATATACAAAAAATAAAAATAAATAATTACATTGAATTTTAATTATTAATTTGTATTACTTAATAATACGATAGTAATCAAAGTCAAAAATTGTTTGTTAATAATTAACTTATCGAAATAATGAAACATATTAAGTACATACAAATAATTTGGTATGGATTTTCGTCAAATATCGAGCGGGCAGTTTTCGTAGACAGTTTAATACGTCTTCAGAGCTTACAAAATTACATCCGGCAATGGTGGCTACTGCGTAAGCACGTTTTCGAGCAATCTTAGAAGGGGTTACAGCCCATGTGCACAACGGAGATCCGCTTTGAAGTATTGCCTTGTGGAACAGACCCTTACTTCTTGGCGATAACATGTGAAATCCTACACTTGCACTTCCAGCACTTCCGCCAAATATCGTCACACGATTAGGATCGCCATTGAATGAAATTATGTTTTCTTGTACCCAACGTAACGCCACTACTTGGTCTTTCATTCCGTAATTCCCTGGTATCACGTTGTCTTCAGTGCTGAGAAATCCTATTATAATAATCCCATACAATACTAATTAATGAAAATACGAGACAATTTGAACACTAGATTTCCTAATACAAAATTTTATTTAAAAATTGTTTATAGGGTAATATTGATTAATATGCAAGTTATGCCCCCATATATTTGGCAGTCGCATTTAATTCCATATAAGTATAAGTGCAATTTTTCCAAATAATCTCTTTTCGGGTCCCAATACATCATAGTTACCAAAGTTTTCATTTTTCTCAGAATTAAGGTATTAAATTTTTAACAGATTATGAATTTATGTGACGCCACTGTTATAACTGTCACATGTATCAGGATTGTAATAAACCAATGAGCTTTACAAGTTTTATGATCTAATCTTCAACTTAACTTAACTTCTTCAACCTGAATTTTTTCCCACTAAATAAAACTTGACGAAAGTTCACACCTCGCATTTAGCAGGATTTCCTATCAACATATTTCGCTCAAACGTAAATACACCACGACTTTCCGTATTATCGAAGTCTGTCGATGCTCGTTGTGTTCTGAAAAACGTTCACTGATACTCAGTATTACCAATCTAGTAAAAAATTTTCTCCTAACCTGAGAGAGCCAAAGTACTCTTAATTTTTGGACGTAAAATATACGTTACCATGTATATAATGAATAATAATGAAACGCTATTTTACATACCTAATATGCCGAGTCTATAGTGGATTGTCACTATTATTATGTCTTTGTCCATAAAAAATTCTGGCCCATATTGGTCAGACCGACTGTGACCCCAAGTAAACCCTCCTCCATGTATCCAAAACATGACCGGTAACAAGTATTTATCGGTTTTCGGAGAGTACACATTTAAATACAAGCAATCTTCGTGACCTTCAGTATTTCCCTCTTGCACACAAATATTTGGTTCTTTCGTAGCATCCAATGTTTCATTCCACGGTTCGATAGGCACTGGTGTCTAAATCGAATTTTACATAGATTTGTAAGCAAATTATATGATTTAATTCATAGTTTTAAATATACTACAATCCTAACCTTGAACCGAAGTTCTCCAATTGGTGGTTTCGCGTAAGGAATACCTGTATAAGAGTAATACGGCCGTCCATCACGAGATTTTAACCGTAACCCATTGATAACACCGTAGTTTGTTTTCAATTCTACATATTCACAGTAACCAAAATTAAGATAGACCGTGAATACCACAGAACTCTGAATTAAATTCATCTTAAAATATTATCAAATTATGTACAATATATAGGTAAAGTAATTTAAATAATAGAGATAATATTTAATAATCATTGGATTAACAATAGTAAGAAATGTAATTAACGAATTTTTTTTACATTGCAGAAAAGTTCATAACCTAACCATCTTCCAGAAGATCAACGTCTATCTTCGTAACGCAGACGAAAGCTGGTATGACAATGGAAATCAAAAGTTTATCGTATAGATGAAGAAAATCATGAAAAATAGTTGAAGCCATGACCTATCCAAATATGTATCTAATATAAACTACGAGTATATATTTGTATATAAATGTCATTTTCTATGAAAATAAAAATTAAAGACTTTATTTTAAAGATTTGATTATATAGGCGTTTTAAATTGATAAATTTTTAAATTTTAAATATTTCAAAATTGAAATTTTCATGTCTTTTGAAATATTTCAATGAAATTATTTAAATAAATTTTTCTTACGTTTTACACGTTGAGTGTTGATATAGTTAAATCGTAGTCGTAAGTAATATTTCGTAGTATTTTCTTTTTTTTCTATTTATAATTAATTTTTCTATTAATCGTAAGATAATCAATTTGTTATAAATAGGTATATATTTATTTACTTGCTTTATCGTACTTTTATTATATTATATTTATATATTATTTGAAACGGGTTCCATGTGAAGCCACATAGATTAATGTTTTACCGCTGGCTAATGAAATAATAATATCATGTGTATTTGTTATTTTCTAAGATATTTAAGTTTATATTGACATCGTAGTTAATATTATTAATTTTTTACTCGCGCAGGAAATCGTCTATTCAAAATATTGTCACAAAATATGTCGTATTAAGATAATGTACAATTGAGTTATCAAGAAATTTATTATTTTTTCCATTTATAATATTAATAAGTCATAATATTATAAAATACTGTTAATTATTAAAATTATTAAATTAATTTTTATTTATTATTTATATTCAGTCTGTATATTTGTATATGATTTTTAAATGAAAATTATATTTCATACAAATAAATTTTAAAACCCTTATAATAATAATTTTCCTTTTCACATGGGCTATTTATAATCTCGTTGTTATATAATTATTGTAAAAATGATTAGAAAATGTCAGACATTTGTTTACCTTTCGATTGTTATCGATGAATATTCAACTGCAAAATTCGTAAATGCAATTTAAGTAATTAATTTGTAAATTAAAATATAGTATCTTTTACAATAAAAATAACAAATTGCTATAATAATGTTCACATAATAATATGATATACTAAAATATTGTAAAATATTGTAAAATATTGTAAAATATACTTCACATGTAATAACTATAAATTATATTTTTATACTTAAATTAATACATAATAAATGGATAAATTATTAACTGTAATACTCGTAACACATCGTAAATTATTTAAAAAAACATCACATGCTTGTATCATAAAATTAAATGTATCTTTGTATGTGTATTTCGTATTAATAAATAATAAATTTATAACATCGTTTAAAATCTAGATATTAGATAACATTTTCTTTTTAAGGTTAAATAAAAATAATTAGATTCGTAATCATATTTACACGTTCATACATCGGAGTGTTCAAGGTCAATATTTAAATTATTGCTGTTATCATATACACGACGTTATTTAAAGTTACTTTTGACTGGCGAAAAAGACTCCGAATTCGGCTGTGGTTTTTATGAATCATTTAAAATGTAACATTTGATAAAAATAATATTGAAACAACATAAAATTATGAACTTTTGAACATAATATTGTTAAAACAATAATGATAGTCAAAATATTGTTTTAAACGTGTGTACGCCAATGAAAAAAAAAAATTATAGATTATAATAATATTGTTATTATAAATTAATCAATTTCTGAAGTGCTCTTTAGAACTTCTCTTATAGATTATAACTATAAAATACGATTACTTATACAAAGTAATCATAATAATTCTTACAGGAAAAAAAATTACATACATAACACTCATTTAATATAACTAATTATTGTAATACATATCATTAATTAAAATAGTTTTATTAAATTTTATTACAATGATAATTACAAATATAATAGAATTTAAAATCATTTTATTAATTTAATTTAGTAGATGTATAATATAATACCTATAAAATTTTAACTTATACTGAAAATATATGATATTTTACATACAATAAACATAAATTAGGTATATTTACGGGTCAAATGTTATATTTACTTTATTCTTTTAATTAAGAAAAATTTTAAATTGAAATTAATTCAATCCCATATTTAAATTTTTAATTAATTATTTCATTAGATATAACATTTTATTTATATACCGATTAATGCATAAAATAAATTTTCTTACATATTGTGTGATCTAAATTTAACAATATACCACGTTATTAGATAATTACAATATTATTGTGGTTTTCACCAAAATTGTATTTTATACATTTTTTCTTCGTTGAAAAGAAACAATTAAAGTTATTATACTTTTCAAATATAAATAAAGTGGGTATAATTTGTACGTATTTAAAGTTCGGTTTTCATTGCCAAAGATTGATGTGATATTGATTTATTGCGAGTAGAATAATTAAAAAATAAATTCCAGAATTTATATTTTTTCTCGAACGGATTTTTTATGATTTTCGGCATCGCTGAATTAATGTATAAGTAAGGAAAATTATCATTATGAGTGTATAATGGCCACGCATCTCCATCGTCAGTTCCATCAACAGTAGGTGTCCTATTATTATTTAAGCAAAATATAAACTTCAAATAAATAATGAAAACATGATAATAATAAATTATTATATATATAAAATTCTAAAAAAAAAAAAAAATAATAATAATTAAAAATTAAAAATTCTTATAACCAAACATAGTCCAAAAAATTTCATATTTTTAAGTAATTAAAAAATATAATATTTTTAAGTAATTAAAAAATATAATATTTTTAAGTAATTAAAAAATATAATATTTTTAGGTAATTAAAAAATATAATATTTTTATCGGAGTAATTACGACAAAAAGAATATTAATTACTACTACTAAAATTTTAATAGATAAATCACTACAATTGTATACGAAGGACCAGTAAATTTTAATAATTCATACAAACAAACAATAAAAAACGAGGAAAAAAAAGAAATATAATTTAAAGGGATCAGTAACTAATTATATATAGATGCGTGTTTGGTAATGGATATTTAATAGTGAGAAATTGTTGAATTGTGCATTAACCACATAATTGTACACAACCTATCTAATGTAAACGATAATTAAAATTAAACATAAAGGGCACTCTTAAAACTATGTACGATTTTGATTAATAGTAAACTGGTGAAATCTCAATGACCTGGTCGGCATAACTACCCCAGTTGTTGGCGGTCTTACGCAATTGTTGGTGGTCCCGATCAAATGGTACCCGATAACGATCCGTTTTATAAGACAACTATGACGATTAAACTCGGTTGAATAAATAGGTATAGGATTAAGGTGTCACAATAATGAAATTAATACAGTTAATACTCATCTGATGACAGATATGTAACGTAGGAATATTTTATTTGTCCATGTATAAATATTAATTTTGCACAAAATTCTATTTACTTTGACACGGAAATGTAAAACTTTATAAATGTATGAATATAACTCACAATGAATTAATATAATGAAAAAAAATGACGAAGACAAGCAACAATTTTGTAGCTATGATAGCTAATAAAGGAAAAGAAAAATTACGACTTATGTATACGTGGTGCTAGACTGCTAGGTACACTTGCGACCAACGACACAGAAAAAGACGGGTGTTGCCCGTTCACAAAGATATAAATATAACATTAATAATAACCAATTAACAATAATAGTAATAAATACTTTCCTCGCGTTTTGTTAAAGAATATTCAGTAAAAAACTTACTCGGAAGTAATGAATTTATACCAAATGTCGATTATTAATTTCGAAATTTTGGTATCATTAGAATTTAAATCTTCCGGATTTATGTTACTATGAGTAAACAGACTGTTAAGTTCGTCGCCATGTGTAACTCCGAGAGGCTTTTTGCAAGAACCATATACTGAGTTGTACGAACACTCATTTTGATAATCGTATAAATAAGCGTACACCGGAGATAACAATTTGTTGGCCATATTTATAACACAATGAACAAAACAGCCATCAGTGAACAACTGGAATCATTTTTTGCATTTTAAAGTGTATTTTTTTTAAAAAACATAATTATAAAATAACGTGTCATAATTACATTCACAGCGTTTGAATGAGTATTATTATCCATAACACTTCTTGGAAAATATTCATTTAAAGCGCGTTTTCCAATTTCATCTATATCTTCTGGTTTAGAATATTGATTGTAAAATAGCAAAATGGATAATAAATGGTTGAAATCGGTCTGAAATTCTGGATTTAGCAATGACGTACTGTTGTATAAAGCTTTAGAAGGATTTTATAATAATAATAAAAAAACATAAATGGTTAAGAAAAATATACAATTAATAAATGTTTAGTTTCTACTCGTATTATAAACTTTTTCTCTAGCGAGAATGAAGAAAAGAAAAGTTTATAATGTGAATCACAATGTTTTATTTAAAAAATTATTTTTCCTTTGATAAACTTTTTACTTAATGTAAATTTTTGCACGTGTCTTATAATTTAATTATTTGGTTTTCTAATTTAAATTTATAATTTTCACTAGGAATTATATTATTTTTTCATACATTAGAATGTCTGATATTTTATTTTTTTATTTTCTGATTTTTTTTTTTTCGTTTCTATCAAATTTTCAAAAATCGATTTATTAATACGTAATTTACTTACTAGATGCGATCAATACGCCTTCAGCGGAGTTTAAACCAATGATTGCTGGAACAAATGATTCTTGTTTAAAGTCATAGATTGGATGATGGCACAGAAAAGCTTCTCGGTTAGAATGACAATTTTCAACAACAGGATTAAATAATATAAAAGGATGTTCGTTCCAAGTCTATAATTGTTACACATAATAAAAGCTTAATATTCAGCTTTAACTACAATACAAATGCTCATGAGATTTAATAATGAAATCTAATCATTATAAATTATAATCATCAAAATCAACATCAACATTTTAATCATATTATTGATAATAATTATTTTATTATTCATCGCAATATGATAATATTAATAATATTAAAACTCATATCCTAATTATCTTTCTTGTTATTATTACTATATTCTGTGTTTATGATACTTACATATAATTTTAATTGAATTTCAATCAAAATATTGACTGGAAGAAGTCTTAAACATTTTAATATATCATCCGATGATTCGTAATTGCATCCGGCAATAATAGCCACCGATTCTGCTCGTTTGAGGGCAACTCCTGGTGATGCCACGGCCCACAAACAAAGTGGAGTTCCACTTTGAAGAATTGCCTTGTGAAAAAGTCCTTTGCTACTTTTTGATAATAAGTGAAAACCTACACTAGCACCTCCTACACTTTCTCCCATAATTGTTACTTGACTAGGATCACCATTAAAGTGTACAATGTTCCTCTGCACCCATCGTAAAGCCATTACTTGATCTTTTAATCCAAAGTTACCAGGTATCGCATCATCTTCGGTACTAAGAAATCCTAATAATATATAAAAATATAGAATTATAATATTGTAGTATGTACAAAATAATATAACTTTTTATCTTTTATTGTCATAATATATATTATAAAACCTTATGTTTTTCGAATCTAAAATACCTTAAAAGTTCATTAAAAACATGTACCCAAGTAGTAAAATTACTTTAATTTAATTTATTTATAATATTCAATATTTTAAATAAAAATTATGTAAATATAATTTTTGATTTTTAAGATGTTAAGTTTATAATAAAACTACATATTATATTCTAACCTAATATAAAAAAAAAAGAATAGCTGATACTGCTGTTGAAGCGATATACGAGTAGGTGTAAAGAGAATAGGGTTTAATTTTTATTAACACATCAATGTCTTCTTTTTACACTTTAAACAGTTACAAAAAATAAAATCGTATAATATGAAGCATTCATAATTATTTGTTGTTAATTTCATTTAGCATTATTATAAAATAATATTACATCAAATATCGATTTCAACTTTAAACACCTGCTCTAAAAAAAAATATTGATACTTGTGATTTTTCTAATATATTAATAGTTTGTTAAGTAATATAATATAATAACCTTCAGTAAAATTTTTTAAAATTTTCAGACATTAAAACCCAAAATTTCCAATTTTATCAAAAATTATATAGACAAAAACGAGAATTTTAGGAAATATTATAGTTTTATAATTTGTAAATTTTACGTAATGGTTCTAAAACTTTATCGCATATATATAATACCTATTTGAATACCCAATATAATTTTCACGTCTCTAAATTCAATAATGCTTGAATTATCGTGAAATATTGAAATCGATTTCGTCAAAATTTCAGTTTTCGTGAAAAATGGCGTATTTTCAATTTTTTTTTTTGTAGTTTCTTGTAGTTTCTCTTACCCCGAAAGCCCAATTTTGAGAAATTTGAAAATTGACCTAAATAAAGTACCAACTACATCCACTTTTTAACCGGTAACATATGCTGTTCGTGGAAATCGGAGCATTATTTCGGGTGTCTACATACATAAAAAAAGACACTTCATTGTAAAACTAATACATTTTTCGTTTCGATCAAAATCTAAAATATGTTACTATAACTCTATAACTCACCTAAAATGCCAAGTCTATAGTTTAGCGACACAAATATGACGTTTTTTTCCATAAAATATTCTGGTTCATTCTCGTCTGGCCCACCATGACCAACGGTAATACTTCCACCATTTATCATAACTATTACCGGCAATGACTTCTCGTCGATTCCCGGAGAATAAACATTTAAATATAAACAATCCTCTTGGCCATTGACCACTTTAGTATGAACACATTTATTCGATTCTCTCGTGGCATCTAATATCCCATCCCACGGATCAACCGCTACTGGAGACTTTAAAATATATATTTTATTTTATTTAATTTATAATTTGGCGAACAACATTTTAAATATTTATATTACGGTTGTACTCGAGATAATAATATATTATTTTCACCTTAAACCTGAGTTCTCCAATCGGTGGTTTTCCATAAGGTATGCCGGTATAAGAGAAATAAGGGCGTCTATCCCTTGACTGAAAGACTTGACCTCTAATAATTCCGTCCTCGATTTTTACTTCCAGTTTACAGTACACAGAAATGAATAATAGCATCCAAATGATAAAAATGTACATCATATTAAAAACTATTATAATTAAATAAATTATTTAACGAATTTTTTACCCTTTAAATAAAATAATAAATAATATCATATACATAAATACACTTAAATAATACACTTTTATTGTATTTTTAGTTATCACCTGTACGTAAAAAGTTTAATTTCTCTCTTTAATAACTAATTAAAATATTAAATAATTAAATTATCTTCCAACTAAACATTTTCTTTATAGAATTAAATTATTTATTTTACTCGTATAATCTAAATTGAATGAAATCAATTGACGACAATATGTTTCTCTTGTATTTTAATGCGAATTAATTTAATGCTAAATAATTACCATAATATTAATTTTATCATTGTTTTATTTTTTTCAATAATTGTTAAATTAATTTGTGTAAGTGAAATATAAAATTTTCTTTCTATTAGAATTGCATTGACCATTTAAATTTATTTAAAATTTTGAAACATAATTTATGTTATTTATCATCATGATGGCAAGAAATACAAAACAATACAATAATAAATAACTCAACAAGAAATTAAAAATAGGTTAAGTGCAAGTACATAATAATTATTATTGATAATAAACACATGCATTAAAGCGTTTACGTGCATTTCTTCTAAAATTTCTTCTAAAATTTCTTATTCATCTAAAATAACGCGTGTGTTTTAAGATTCAAATAACACACCCAGAAAAAATAAAATAACAAAACTGATATTATAACGTACCTACTCGTATATCATTATTAAAATAATATTTTAATTTATTTAAAAATCAATAATAAGCAAAAATACCATTTAAAAAACAAAAAATTATTTCATGTAGGTAGTAATTATATATTTATACCTAATTATTTTTAATTATATAGTGATTGCCGTTTGATAATTGTTAATTTATTAATACTTATAAAGTTCCAAAGTAGGTACTTATCATTATTTTTTTTCCAAATGAATAATTATTCAACCAACTAAGTACACTAACTACGAGTACATTAATATTTTTATATTACACTGTTTCTCTCTAACTATACGGACATAATATGTGTGGCTCATAATATTTATATTGCAAAACTCGTGGTTAATTGACTAAATATTTAGATATGACAACAATTATTAAAACTGCGCATGTGTTGTACTTTATCTGCCAAGGAAAATAATAAATGATGAGATATAAACATTGTGTAATATACAATAAAATATATAAACACTTATAAAAGTTAAAAATCCTCGACAATCGGAGTAACGACTTTTTGGTTTTATTCCATAACTATTACAAATAAAAGAAAATGAAAATTATTACCGTCGTGTCTAGTTATTAATCACGATAGAACTGATATTTGCAGTGTTCAAATGGTGATTGAATATTTTAAGTGAAAATTAATAATTATGGTGTTGACATGAAAAAAACTCCTGTTTAATATAGTCAAATTCTATGTGTATAGTACCTATTCATTTTACAAAGAATTATATAAATACTTACTTAATATACTATTAATAATTATTGATAAATCTGTACAGTTTATTCTATAATATAATAATTTATTTATTCTTTAAATATTTAATATAGGTAATAATGTAATTAGAATTTCATGTTCCATTATTAATTATTATTAACACTATTATCTGTGACCTCTGTTATAAATAACACAAACTGGCATACATTAAAAATAATACTATTTCATTTAAAAATTGTTTTACGTAAAATGACATGTGCCAGTTTAATTACATTTTAAATTCCATAGGTATATACTACATTCTATATCTCGTATCTATAATTAAATAATAATAAATACTATTCGAAGGTACATTATATTCTCACTGAATAAATTGTGTTAATAATAATAATATTATATTACCTGTATGTTGGTAAACATCATGCAATTTATTATAATAATTATTTATTATTTATTACGTATAAATAATTATTTGCACAAAAATAATATAATAATTAACAAATTCGTAGGTACATCGTATATGTAATAATATTCTGTTTAAAGAAAAAAATTATTTAAAACATAATACTTTAACAAGAATATTTATTATTTTTTATTAAATACGTACCAATTATAACACGAAATATTTTATTTTAAAGAAATATTAAAATTTATTAGTCAATTACAATTATATCAAATTACGTTTACAAAAAATACCTGGAAGATTTTCAAATCACATTGGTTTAAATAAATCAGTATTAAATTAATGTCCTAGTATTACTAGAAAAAATGTAAAATAAAACAAAATATTCATTACTTATTACTTATTCATTTTATACTACGTGATTATTAAATGATTATCAGTTATCATTAAAGTACTATTAAAATGTTAATATAATACGAGTATAATACAACTGTTAGGCAGAATGTTTTCTTTAGAATATCAATATCATATAGTATATTCAACTGTTTTATTAAGCAACTATTTATTGCCAATAATAATAATATCGATAAAACGAAAAAGACTAACCAGGTAATGGGAAGGGCAGTGTACCTAATTACAAACCGAAATAAAATCACTCAGTAGTCGTAAATGGATAATAATATATATATAATATATTTATCAAATATTTAAAAAAAAAAATGGTAATAATTAGTGTATACCGTATATGTATTTATATTATACGAGTAAATAAATATATGAGTGATATTATATTTACACAACAGATTTTTATATAATATAATCGTAAGTATAAGTATGATACAAATAACACACTTAAAGAAACTGTACGTTATATATTATTTTCTTAATATTCTCTTCTGTAATCTTTTACAAAAACATATCTCTCATATGCTAAGAAATCTTCTCATTTAATACTTATTATGTATACTAAAACCATTAGAAATAAATTGCACATTAATAAAAAGTTACACTCTAAGAAAAACTGAAAAATATTTAAATGACACATAGGACGTTGAAATAACCGACAGGAATATGACCTCTGTTCCCCAATGGTAAAAATTAATTTAATTATTATATTTTTAACTACTTACCTAATGGTTAAAAATATACAATCGTTTTCGTCAATACTCTTTGATTGATAATAATTATTAGATGAGAATAAACATTACAAGAAATAAAATTCACCAAAAACATATATGGAACTTCGAAATAACTGTTAATTTAATATTATATTATTTTATTATTATATTTAAATGATCTAATACCATTAAAAGTAATTGTATGTATAATGTATAATAATTTTACAAAATATTAAAAAAAATAAAATTATAAAAGATCTAGATAATTATAATTAATATCTATTATCTATATAATCTAGACTCTATAATTCATTTTTAATATTAGATGATTTTGAAGGTTTCAATTTATGCAAACGGGACCATATTGGCAATTTTTTCCAAAATTTATACTTGTCCACAAATAGATTCTTTATTACTTTTGGTTTTGTTGATTCAATGTGCAATATACTTGATTCTTCAAATTCAATTGAATTAATTGCCGGCCAAACAATACCATCATCCGTCCCGTCGATAGTTGGTATTCTAATAATAAATAGAGATCTAGAAAATTCATATTCATTTTCTATACACTACACTTACTCAGAAGAAGCGAACTTGGTCCAAATATTAACCATCACCTTAGAAAATTCGGAATCTTCTTTATTCAAACCCTGCGAGCCAACTAATGGTCCAATTTTAAACAAGCTAATCAGTTCATCGGCATGGCTGACTCCAAATGGCTTCGCACATTCGCCGTAATGTTTGTTAAACGTGAACTCGTTTTGATAATCAAATAAATAAAAGTAAGCGGGTGATGTAGACTTTAATGGAATATCAAAGAGACACGACGTAAACAAACCATCTGTAATCATCTAACACCAAAGTAATATTTATTAAAACATATGCACAATGGAATTTTAATTAACATACATCCACTGTTTCCAAATGAGAATTGTCATCAACCTTTCCAGATGGATAATACATTTTCATAATTTTATTCCCAATTTCATCGAAATTTTCGGGTAGTGCTAAATGTGTATATTCTAATAAACTGGCCACCATTCGATTAAAATTAATGTTTAATTCTGGATATTTTAAAGATGTATCATTAAACAATGCT
>JAIUCT010000007.1:25834596-25901209 GCA_021307375.1 Tetraneura akinire | reverse complement strand
TTTTCAGCGTGACATCCGGCCATAGTTGCAATCGCTTCAGTGCGCTTACGACCTAATCCTGGTACTGTTGAAGCCCAATTACATGTGGGAGACCCGCTCTGTAGAATGACTTTATGAAAGAGACCTTTACTCATCGGTGACATCATATGAAAGCCTCCGCTAGCACCGCCAGCGCTTTCGCCGAAAATCGTCACATGATCGGGATTGCCGCCAAACACAGCCACATTTTCTTGGATCCAACGCAACACCGCGACTTGGTCCTTCATTCCATAATTACCAGGTAATACGTCATCTTCGGTACTGGCGAAGCCTTAGAACATATTCATCAAGCCTTTATTATTTATCGAATAACAATATTATTATAATACCTAATAGATTTGCGAACTCAACCGAAAAAAATCTTAACTTACCTAATAATCCTAACCTATAATTGAAGGACACAAGCACGATATCTTTATCCATAAAATATTCCGGCCCGAAAAAACTCGATCCGCTGTGACCGGCGTACCATCCACCACCGTGTATCCAGACCATGACCGGAAATTTTGCAATTAGACTTGGCGTATAGACGTTCAAATATAAACAGTCTTCCACGCCTTGGGAATAATGACGTTCAGAATGAATGTAATGTATTATTTGAATACACTTGTTCGCTTCGCGCGTTCCATCTAGAACGCCGTCCCAAGCGTCCACTGATTCCGGAGGCTAAATTTTTAGTAGGACATACAATGATTTTTTAAGCCTGACAAAAATAATATTATTTATTACTTTGAATCTTAGCTCATCGATCGGTGGTTTCGCGTATGGTATGCCAGTAAACGAAAAATAATCACGGCCACTACGTGATTTCAAATTTTGCCCTCTGATCATACCCTTTGTTGTTTTAACAACGGGTTCCGTAGTCTCAGCGATCACGTTTGCCAATACGACAGTGCAAGAAATCAACGAAGTCCACCACATCACGTTTTCTTTTATAAACTTGTAATCTTTAAAATTCAATATAATCTATAATGTAAATAAATAAAATAATTTCAATTTCGTTTATGACATCTAAATTTCATAAGCTCATTTCATAGTTAAAAATTTGCAAAATGTAATTTTGCACTATTTATGTGATTTGTGAAATATTTTTTTTTTATAATTATTTTATTTTTATTAAATATATTACAATCAGTGTCGGCCTTGCCAGGGCATCGAGGCAGCGAACGCTGCCGAGGCCCTCAACTTTTTTAAATTTTTATGTGGCATATGTAGCATAGACACCTTTGGTAAATAATGATGGGCAGGGTCATACTAGCCTAGTATTTTAAGTATTGTTAAAGATTCTTTCTTTTTAAAACATAAAAACAAAGTGGTGCAAGTGGCCACATACTAGGGACCTTGAGTTCCAGAAGGGCCTCAAGGACAGCCAAGGCCCTAAATGAAAAATTTAAAATAATATGTTCAAATCATCCACCTTTGATTATGAAGTTTTTGCATAATAAACAATTTCAAATATTTTTATTTTTTATTTATTTATTTTTTTTTTTACGATTTTATTTTCATTATAATTATTATTCTATACATATTCTAACATATTCTAATGTTTTACGTAAATATATTTTTTGCATTCACATTTTTTTTATAGCTGTTTAAATTGATATTTTTATTTTTATTAATTTTATGTATGAAGACACCTGTACTACCCGAAATAATAGTCCGATTTTCACGAATAACATGTTTCCGGTAGGAAAGTAGATGTTCTTGGTATTTTATTTAGGTCATTATTCGAATTTCTCAATATTGATCATATGCGTTAAAAAAAACGATGAAAAAATGAGGAAAAAACGGCAATATGTTAATCAATACCTACATTACCTGAATGAACTTCACTCAGAATCGTTTTTTCGAATGCAATGGTTTATCATTGCATTTAAATTATAATTATAATTAAATACTATGATATGCACACCTATATCCCTGCGGCAGGAGTATCAGATCGTCTTTTTACATTTATTTATATTAATTTAATTATATATATATATATATATATATTTAATTATATGTATATGGATAAATATAATTATATAAATTATTTATTGATTTAATGTAAAAAATTACATTTTTTAATTTTAACGAATTTAATTGGTGTAACTGATTTGCATTAACTATTTTTAGATTCTGAGCGGAACGAATTGGTTTTACAATGATTGTATCTTTTTGTTTTTATGTCTGAAGACACTTTTACTATCCGAAGTAATGCAAAACGACGAAAAATTCACGAAAACTGAAACGAATTCGGTTTCAATATTTCACGATAACTCGGGCAATTTTGAAGTTTTAGACTTCAAAATTTCATTGCGTATTCACATAGGTTATATATATATATAATATTTATATGTGGTAAATTAATTTTTTGTTACTTTTTCTACAAAATATAGGACGTTGAATATTTCGTAAAATTTTCGGTTTTATGTATTATTATTTATAATGTTTGATAACATTAGCAATTTTTGGCATCAAGGTCAGAAAATTTTAATGAAGTATATTTACAATTACTAAAAATTAGTTAAAAATTTACATATTTTATTTTTACATTTACTTATATTAATTTAATTATATGTATATTGATATATCATATATTCATATATAAATATAATTATATAAATTACATAGGTATTGATTAAATGTAAAAAATTAAATTTTTTATTTTTAAAGATTTTAATATTGATGTGAAGTTTGTGCAACTGATTTGCATTAATATTTTTTTATATTGTAAAAATCTTAATAACGTAAAAGCTACTCCGCTAATAATGATCCGTAAAAAAAAGTGTTCAAGGTCCGTATGCAGACAGCAGACCGCAGTTCGCCAGTTGGTAACCTCTGCAGTATAAACTATACTACAGGACATTATACAAAATGTGGCGAACTGATATGATCAATTCCCTCCGATATTGTATTGGTATTGCCTATATTTACAACTTATTTTTATATTGAGGAGTTCCTGCTTTATTCATAATTTAATTTGTTTATAATATTATAAAAATATAACTATACCTAATTACCTACGTACGACAAACCCATTAAATAAGTTTATCAAAAGTTATATACCAAAAACGTATTTAGAATATTATTTTATTTACGGAGTGAGATATTTTAATTAGACACCCCCCTCGAAACAATCCTAGTGCGTC
This sequence comes from Tetraneura akinire, assembly GCA_021307375.1. Taxonomy (NCBI): domain Eukaryota; kingdom Metazoa; phylum Arthropoda; class Insecta; order Hemiptera; family Aphididae; genus Tetraneura; species Tetraneura akinire. The sequence goes on along the minus strand of JAIUCT010000007.1, from coordinate 25,898,036 downwards.
ACTGAGTATATAATATTTTTTTTATGTAAATGTGATACATGAAACATGATTTTCATAATTTCAACCCAATTTTAAGTAAATTTTGTAAAAAATGGAGGCCCTAAAGATAAATCCCTGCCTAGGCCTTTCATATCCCAGGCTGACACTGATTACAATTAGTATATGTGAATATTTATAACTAAAAATGACTAACAAAATATTACAGTGGTCTGTAATAAAGGATAATATTATTCAAATTACTATATTATTTATTACGACTACCTACAATATTTACTGATGGATATCCGTTCATAGTTCATACATTCAGTTATTTAATTTTTAAAAAAGACCAAACATCATGATTTTACATGGTCGACAACATTAAATATAAAATAAAAATATAACTTAAAATGAGATTTAAAAGAAAATTTTAAAGTTGACTATAATAAAAGAAAATATAAAAATAAATAATCAGATTAACAATTAACAGATTGCTTGAACAGTAAAACGACCAAAAACCGCAATTCCATAAGAATTATTCATTATTCTCTTTAAATAATTTATATTTTATTTTAGATACACTTTAGTCTCTTACTCGTATATATCTAATTAATATTTATATTAATTTAATATTATTAATATATTATAATATTATTATAATAAAATCATATTATTTCAACATATAATAATTTCAATAAATATTAAGAATATATTTTCATCTTTAAACTAAAGTAAATAATTCCGAAGAATTGTAATTTACATAAAACATGAAACATGATAGTAGTCAAACTATCAAAATAATTATCATAAAAATGTACTCATTAAATTGGGTATTTTCAATTTGTATATTATATAACAAATAAAGTTTATTTTTTTTTTAAATATCTTTCTTAAAAAAAAAAAAGTAATAATTATTAAATTATACTAATATTTAACCTAGGTACCTAACATTTTCTATATTATCATAAAAAAATTTATAATTGTAATAATATTTGTCTTATGGATAATTATTTATTATTTATAAACTAAAATTATTAACTATAATAATAAAATATCACAATTGTCTATAATAATATTCAAAATACCATTATAATTTAATGAATTATTCAAATTATTATTTAAAACTTAAATATTCTTATATAAATTAAACTTAATTTAATTAGCACCATTAATATTTACTTTAAATATTTAATATATTCTGCAAATAATTAATATTATTTAAATGTTTAAATGTATATAACACGATTTAAATCAATTGTATTAATTAATAAAATAATTATATAACACCAATAAAAAATATAAATGTATCTTAAACTTCCATAAATTAACCATATTAAAAATACAATATCATTAATTTAATATAATCGTTATAACTTTATAAATAATAATAATAATTATAAATGTATATTTTAATATTTAGGTTATTATAAGCATTCCATATTAATAAAAATATCTTATATTATTAGTAAAAAGATTAACTAATAACTATTAATTAAATAACAAAGATGATTAGACCAGTGGCGTCATTTCAATTTTTTTTTTAATACGCATGGCGTATAGAACAGGCCACCTAGTTTATCCAGAATTTTTAACACAACAAAAATAAAGTAGGTATTTTCAAACAATAACAATAATTCTACTAACACATCTAATAGTTGGTGTATTATATTTACAATAAATAAATCATAACTAATTATAACTTAATCATAACTTAACTAAAAATTTGTCTTGAATAAAATTTTGGATAGTTAAATTCATGTTCATTTTTCTTAAGCCAAAATATGTTATCAGTTAGGCCACAAGCCACAACCAATTATTCAGGCCAATTAATTTTTAAACCGGGCCAAATTACTACAATATTGGATTTTAAATACGCAAATATATACCCCGCGCGGTCCAAATGACACCACTGGATTAGACATATTATATTGAACGTACCACACTAATGGATAGGTGAGGTATAGTGGTAAGGCATTAGTTTTACCCAGTCGTGGAAGTGATACACTCAGACCATATAATTTGCTATATATAATATATTAAGCTTTGTCCACATGTAACAATGATCTGGGTAAACATTGTTTGTCGAACATTTAATAAATATTTCAAATGTTTATTGGCGAACGTTTGACGAATGTTTGTTAGGTGTGGATGTGGACGAAGCTCTACATCGTAAAACATTTAGTGTTCCCGTCGGACATTTTTGTTCATTTATCGTAATATTATTTATGTAGATCGTAGATAAATAACAAATTATATTAAAAGTTTATAATATAGATACTGTACATTAATATTCACTCTATTCTATAATGACTTATAACTTTGTGTACGTAGTAGATAAATTTATGAATTTTAATTTTTAGTTTTTGAGAGAAGCGATTTTTTACGAAAACTGAAATTACAACGAATTTAATATTTCAATAAATCACGATAACTAAAACAATTTTAAACTTGGAGACTTGGAAATTTTATGTGGTATTTATATGATGTTATACATACGTGATAAACCAAATATATTCCAAAAATCAATTTTGGAACCGTTAGGTTAATTTTTCTACAGAATATAGAACTTTGAATATTTCTTAAAGTTCTCGTTTATCTAATGTTTGAGAAATTGGCAATTTGGGGTTTCAAGGTCTAAACTATAAAACTTTTACTGAAGTATACTCACATATCGATGTTGTAGCGCACAAGTGTGATAAGTGACATTTTCGCCATTTTACAGAAACAGCATTTTAAAGTTTGTATAACTATATCAATTCAAGAACTCAATTTTTCGATATATTAATTATAGTTTTTTATTGCCTAAGTATACGTAGTATTTAAAAAAATAGGATTATTATTTTTATTATATAGACTGGACAAGTCTATATGAAAATTTAAATACATTTTTTTTTACATACACTTAACACATTTGTATTTAGATAATATATTTAGGAAGGACTTATCACAATTTATTAGTGTTTCCAATGTTAATATAAATTAGGTATTTTATAATATACTAACCACATTATTCTATAATATTAATATAACACTTTTAGTGAATACTTTTTATTTATTAGTATTTCCATCAATAAAAAAATTAAACAAAATCACCTTTGTTGATATAAAAATAACATAAACTTAATAATAATAAAATATCTTTAAAAATTACTACAAGAAAAATAAAAAACTACTTAATTTTTATTCTTAAGTACTAAGGAAATAATTTATTCAGTCTCTTCATTATCTGAATTAATTAGTCTTTGAGGTTTCTTTGTGGTTGGCAAGTTATTATAAAATTGATAATAATCATTTGGAATTATTTTACTATTTAATAAAGACTTCAAATCTTTACCATAATGTTCTATATCTCTATCTTCTCTATTTTTATTTGGTGTAAAATTAATACCTGAAGTACTTGATTTAAATAAATCAATGTTTATTACATTACTGTCATTAATGATTGCTATCATTTGAACATTCAGCTTTTCCCAGTTCAATTAAGTCAGAATCTACAAATTATTTAAATTAATTTATTATTTTATTTATATTAGGTATAAATATTAAGAATAAAATAAATTTTGATTACCATAATTTTCTATATCTATATCTCTATCTCTATCTTCTATATTTTCATTTGATGTAAAATTAATACCTGAAGTACTTGATTTAAATAAATCAATAGGTACTATTTTCTAATTGTAATAAATGAATGTTTATTACATTACTGTCATTAATTATGCTCTCATTTGAACATTCAGCTTTTTTCAGTTCATTTGATTTAGAGTCTACAAATTATTTATAAAAATAATATTGTGATAAATATTATTATGAATAAAAAAATACTTTACCATAATCGTACACTTTATTATACGCATTCGTATTCATACGATTATCTTGTTTCATTAAGAGCAAGATTAACTAATTATTTGCTCTTGCTTTTTTCATTTTAATTTTTAATTATTTAATATATTATAATATTGTATGGGAAATGTGATATTTAAACAAGTAAAAACGGTTTGATGCAAGAACATCATAATTAGTATTATTTAATATTTACTATTTAATAATAACTTTTAATGTAAATTTATACAACAATACAAGATAACTACACATTGATAATGAACAGAAATATAAAATATTATTTTATTATTGTAAACATGTTATTCATTGAAGTACTTCATAATATTATAATATTAAATGATTATAAAATACGCGTGGATAACCTAAAACCACGTGACAAGTGATAATACTAATATTATGATTATTTAAGAAAATTGTTCACAAATGTTGTAAAGTCACTTAATACATTTGAACATAATATAAAAACGTTCATGAAAATTACCAACGTTGTAGAGTTACTTAAAACATTTGTAATTTATTAATTTTAAACATTCGTACTTATTTCAAATAAACATGGCATATATCGGAGTTTATAATGAACTATTCACTTATAACGTTTGTGCATAATGCGTAGAATTTTATAATTAAATTAAATGTGCAGATAACTCATTTTCTCAAAAAATGTCACTTATCACACTTGTGCCATCGATATTATTTAAATTGGTATTATTATATCATATTTATCATATTAGAAAAATCCAAAGTCTCAATTTTTTTTTTATAGTTGTTTCAAAATTCAACATTATCCTCATTACACCTGTATGACTGTATCCATTCCACACCAGTATCGCTTCTTATCCCTTACTTTCTTTATTTCGTCTAAGTTAATCCCCACATTAAGTATTTTTCTTTAATGTAAATAACAGAATAATTTATACTTGCGTGTAAACCTTATAAAAAGTAAATAAAATATTTATTTATAAAAATATATTATGTGAATAATAAATATGTACAAGTATTATTTTAAACATTAGTATCCAACACAAATATAAATTTTAAAAAAAATGTATTAATACTGTAAGATATAAATGGTATTATGTTAAAAATAACAGATATTTTAATACAACTTACCTAGAATTCTTGCAACCTGCGTTTAATTTGTATTGTGCTATGTATACTGACATATATAATACAATTATTTTCGAGGTGACCTACGAATGCATCTACTTGGATAGTAACTCGTCGTTCCCACTCCATTTAATATTTATAACTAATAAACTTGACATCATTATACCATATTTGGATTTGTGAAATACTACCTAAGCTAAAACATTCACAGTACTCCATTAAGGACGAATTTTGGAATTTGAACGAAGCTATATAAATATATTGGTTTTACAATAATGTGTGTCACTTTTTTTTATGTATATAAACCTTTTTCTACCCAAAATTATGCTCCGAAGCTCCGATTTTCACAAAAATAATATGTTCCTGGTTGAAAAGTGGATGTAGTTGGAATTTTATAAAGGTAATTTATTGAGTTTCTCAAAATTGACCATATGCCATAGGAAAAACGTCCAAAAAATGAAAAAACTGCATTTTTCACGAAAACTGAAATTTAAATGAATTTTATTTCAATAGTTCACAATAACATAAGCAATTTTCCGCTTAAAAACATGGACATTTTTTTTAATGTTGCCCTTGCCATAGATATAATATATAAGTGAAAAAAATTTGGAACCGTTAAGTTTTTTACAAAATATAGAACTTTGAATATTTGAAACCTAGGTGAGAATATAATGCCAAGCGGCATACCAATTGAACCGGACACTGACAGTTTAATTATTTCACCGCACGACTGTGCGAGGTTTTTCAAAAACGAAACTGAACGAGCGGTATATTCATCTTGTATTTTGGTGTTCATTTTTTTTCGTATTATAATTTAATCAAAGTACTGTGACAGTGGATTATGGATACAGATAAAAATAACAAAATTATTAAAATCATCCATAAAGAATTGAATTGATATTATTTACCTACTGATAATACATAAAGGTACTCATTATATATTATATATATAGTATATTATATATACATATATAGTACTCATATACTCTGTGGTATTTGTTTGTATTGTGAATTATTATGGCCAATATCAGGACTAAAAAAATCGTAGGTAAATGATTATTAAATTAAATTTTAGTTATATTATATCGTTACTCTCAAAAGGATAGTAGACATTTAAATGTAACACCTATTTATTTTATTCATCTATATATTGAATGCAATTTTGAAACACGTTAAAAATCGAGGTTATATATTTGTATTACATTGTATGTATTTGATAAAGTAAATTATACGTTGTTGTAGTACCACTTATGAATCGTATTATGTGGATATTTTTTTTTTTTTTTTTTTTTTTTGTATACTGTAATGATATTATGAAATATTATTATTTATTTTCTTAATTGTATAAATAAAATATAATATAAGATGATACTATTGTTAACATAACGGCCGACTTTTCGACGAATTTTATTTTATATAATAAACGGATCTACATGCATCGAAACACCGTCACGTTTTGAATAGGCAGTAAAATTATCCCTTCAACATAGAACTATAGACTTGTAGAACATAGACTTTTATAATACGGCGACAATGTACAGTCCATAATACTTCAATAAATTTGTTTATATTAATATAACAATATAAGACGTGCCGACTTTTATAATACGGCGACTATGTAGGTATAAGTTCATAATACTACAATAAATTTGTTTATAAATTATTTCGAACATAGGCGACGCTGGAAACGGTGACAGTCAATATAATAAGGCTTTGGTAAAAGAAGAGAACACGGTCGGCGAGTCAATGATTAATAAAAGAAAAAACGTTAGACATCTATTTCAACGAATATTCTGTGAATAGAATAATAGGCCTGTTATCTCACCGATACGTGTCTCCGAGTCCATCTTATATCACTTTTTTACAATTCGAATAAAAACTATTCTATAACCTATATGGTTATATATATTGAACCATATAATTCATCAATTCGTCGGCAAAATCCTTTTGAAGATCGGACTCGAAAAGGCATAAATATGATCCAACAAAACCAACTCGCCCCCAGTCGGTCCCCAGTCAGTGCACAGTGTTCGTCTGTACTCTCGACAGTCTTTACGCTACAACATCACACGAGAGAGAGAACTTATTTTCGGAGATCGTTGACGGTGTTTCGGTATTGGAAGATTCATTCATCAATAATCTCATCAGCATTGTTTGTTTCTTTTACACGACCTGCGAGTTCACCTACACCTTCTGGTAATCATCGCTGGATTTAAGGTAGTGGTTAATATTATTTTATTATGTCGCTTTTGTGCTGAATGAATCGTTTGATTCGTGAAGTTACAAAGTTACAATTAACACGCTTATAAGATTTTACTATTTGATTAAACACAAAAAAAAGGAAATATATATTTATAAAGAAACTATAATTTAATTTCACCTAGGAAAATATATATATATTTAAATAAAATAATATAGCTCGCATAAAAATAAAAGGGAATAAATAATTGTTACGTATCAAAATAAACTCCTCTCTCAAATAAAAAATCGAGAAATATTTAAATCTTTATCTTATAATAAAAAATTATAACTATAATTGATTAAATAGAAATAAAAATTAACTTCAAATAAAAATATATTTATTGAATAAAGTAATTGAATTAGTATCAATACTTTTATTATCATATTTACAATATATCATATATATCTTGGTAACTTTCAGACTTACTGCCCCGAAGCCCTTCTAATGTTTGAAGGAAGGTAGTAACACATAAATCATACACCCATCCAAATATCTATATATATTTAATTAACGCTGAATATTCTTATTACCTCTAGTCTAGTACTTTTTTATTATTATAACTTTATTTGTTTTTTTTTCTTTGTTTTTCGTGTTATTACAGATGAGAAAAGAATTGAAAAAGGTGAAAAGGTGAAAAGGTGAAAAGGGCTAAAATAATGTAAATATCACAACAATAATTTTGACAACCTAAATTTTATAACTATTATTATTAACTATTAAGTCATAAAAATTTAAACATTTAGCGGAATAATACAAATGTGTAAACTAACAAAAACATATTTTAAATAAACATACAATAATAAACAGTGGCGCAACTAAGAGGGGGGGAGGGTATTTTGGGTGTCTGGACTTGGACAGTATTTTTATGAAAATTTCATTTAATGACCAATGAAAAAATGTTCTATTTATTTTAAATTTATAATATGAAAGTTACGTTAAAAGACATAGGTAATATAAGAGAAGAGAAAAAAAATGAAAAATAAAATCAGTGGTTCTCAACCTTTTTAGGACCGCGACCCAAATTTTCTTCAAAAATCTATCGAAATCCCCATAGTTTTACATTTACAGAGTTAAAAAGATCAATTCCTCCCGATATTGTATTGGTATTGTCTATCTTTACCCTTTATTTTTAAATTGAGAGCCCTGTTTTATTCATAATTTAATTTGTTTATATTATAAAAATATACTAAATACCTACGTACGACAAACCCATCAAAAGTTAAGTACCAAAAACGTATTTAGAATATTTAAGAGAGATTTTTTAATTAGGCGGACATCCCCTCGAAAAAATTGCCGCTAATAAGTTGCGCCACTAATAATACAACATTTACAACTCATTTTTTACATTCAATGTTTTTAATGATGCTAATTTTTTTAAACGAGATAATATTGGTAAATTATTCCAAAATCTGTAATTTTCTTGGAAAGAACTGTTTATTATCTTTGGCTGGGCTGAATCTATAAGTAATACAGATGAATCAATTGATGTAAATAATGGCCAAGACAATCCTTTTTCCGTTCCATTGATAGTAGGTGACATACTAGATAATAGATTATTATGTATTAAATATAACAAAAAAATTTACAATTTTCATCAAACTTTAATAATACTAAATATAAAACATACTCTGACGAAGCAAATTTAGTCCATATATTAATCATGACCTTTGAAACTTCCAAATCATCATCGATTAAACCATTGGGTAAAACGTTATTTAATTTAAACAAACTGATTAATTCATCGGCATGACTTACTCCAAGATTTTTTGTGCACTCGCCGTATACTTTATTAAACGAAAAATTATTTGGATAATCATACAAATAAAAATAAACTGGCGAGGATAGTTTAAGTATCATATTAATAGTTCCAACAGTAAAAAGACCATCACCAATCATCTGAACAAAAATTAATGATATTTAAATGTTTGTTATATGTTATATGATTATAAAAATGCAATTTAATTTTATACATCAACTGCGTTTGAATGTGTGTGATCGTCCATCATTCCAGACGGGAAATACTTTTTTAAAATCTCATTCCCGATTTCGTCCAAATCTTCTGGAAATGATAAATGTTTGTACATCAACAGACTGGCGACTATACGATTGAAATGTGTCTGTAGTTCTGAATTTCGTAATGATGTATCGTTATACAAAGCTGAAAACATAAACATTAATAATTCGTATGAAATGAAAAATGAGATATATATGCGCAGGTTCTCAACTTTTCGAGTACAATATTATTAAAAAGAACGAATAACTTACATGCAGCAAATAGACCGCCTTCGCCTGAATTAAAACCAGCAATAATAGGCACAAACGATTCTTGTTTAAAATCAGTAATCGGATGGTGACATAAAAATGCTTCCTGACTTGAATCACATGATTCCACTACGGGAGAAAATAGTACGATCGGATGAATCTCCCACTCCTTAATTATAAGCGTAATATATTATGCTTACGTGAAGAAAATCAGATAAAAAAGGAAAAATATACATATAATACATATAATGCATATTAGACTTACAAATAATTGTGTACTAAGTTTTACAAGAAGGTCAGCTGGAAGATGGCTTAAGCATTTCAATATGTCTTCAGAGGTGTCAGCGTAACAACCAGCAATAGTAGCGACCGCTTCAATCCGTTTGCGAGCCATTCCCGGCACTGGCACAGCCCAGAAACATGTGGGTGCTCCACTTTGAAGTATGGCTTTATGAAATAGACCTTTGCTCATTGGTGACAACAGATGAAATCCTACACTGGCGCTACCAGCGCTCTCGCCAAAAATTGTCACTTTCCCAGGATCTCCGCCGAAAGCAGCCACATTATCTTGAACCCAACGTAAAGCTGCTACTTGATCTTTCATTCCGTAATTTCCTGGAATCATGTCATCCTCGGTGCTAGCAAACCCTAAAAAATTTATAATATGAATTTTATTGGGATTTTTGCTTTTCTCATTTATTTGTTACAAATTGGCGCTAAATTTCCTTCTATCACAACAATACAGAAATTGAAAAACGATTATTTAATAGTCCTTACGCTATATAAATTTTACATTTTGTAAAAATACGCGTACTGTATTTTAATATAAACACCGTCGATACACTAATGAAATATATCATTATATAGAGCATCACATGATTAATGAGATACAGAATGAAAAAATTGTATTAGTTAGTAGTACTATTAAGCATTTGAAATTCAACTTCTGAACTTTCTTAAATCATTCATATTACTTAACATTATTTTTAATTAAATAATCGATTTAAATTCAAACAAATTAACTTTTATTAAACTAATTATTGAAGTTTAAATCATAATATTATTTCTCTGTGTTCTATTTTGTACTCCAATACGAATATAAAAATTAAATGATTCAAACAAATCTTACCTAACAATCCGAGCCTGTAATTTAATGTCACAAGAACAATATCTTTGTCAAGGAAATAATCGGGTCCATATGATTTAGATCCGCTTTCACCGCCAGAAAATCCACCACTGTGTATCCAAACCATAACCGGAACTTTTCCGTTAACGTTCGGCGTGTATACATTTAAATACAAACAGTCCTCCTCGCCTTTTATCAAATGACTAAGTTTGAGTACACTTAAATCAATTTGAATACACATTTTCGGTTGTTTTGTACCATCCAAGATATTTTCCCACGAATCTACTGGTTCCGGTGGCTGAAATAAATTGTATAATATTTTTGTGAGAACCTGAATGATAGTGAGTATTAATGTAATTATATTTGCTGTGAATCTATCACAATAATTTTAAATTTAAATTATAAATATAAACTTTATACGATTTCATGTTCATATTTCTTATATTTTTTTTTTTTTTTTGTAATTTTAAATTGTTTGTAAACATCCAGAATATATTATTTTTAATATGATCATACAAAAATTTTCCTATAAATATAATTAATAACAATATAAAAAAAATAAATATTATTTATCATTATTAAATAATTTAAATTATCAAAAAAAAAAAAAAAAAACATATTGTAATATAAGTTTATTATTACTGATATGAATATTTTTATATTAGGAAAATGTTATTAAAAAGAACTTTTTTTTTTATAGAATTTGTTGGAAAACAATTTTTCTACTAAGGCATTCTATTATTATACATTTATGATTTATTACGTCCTATTTAGCCACTTTACAATTCATTAAATTGAAAAACACACTCGGGATAAAATATAAAATATAAACTAACATTGTAACTTCGGGTTTATTTCAATAGGTAATATTAATAAACATACTAATGAAAATTAATATATTATATTAAATATAATTATTATTTTTTAATATTTTTTTTAACAAACTTACATTTTTCTAATATTTTCGTGAGTTTCTAGGAGTTAATAGTATGTTTTACATCAAAATCCTGACCTTGATTTATCCGACACCAATTATTGACATTAAAAATTTGTTTATTTTACCTTAAATCTAAGTTTTTCCAGTGGTGGCTTTGCATAAGGTATCCCAGTAAACGATAAATATTCTCGACCATTTCTTGATTTCAATATCTGTCCTCTTATTTTTCCGTTTATAATATTAACTACAGGATCACAATATATAACACTTGAAAACAAAATGCACGCAAATAAAGAAGCCCACGTCATCTTGCACTAAAACAAATAATTAAATAATATAACTTCAATAAGCACATATTTAGATTTAGATCTTAGCGAAAAATGTATTGGTTTTACAATGATGTGTGTCTTTTTTTTCTTTGTTTTGTTTTTTGTTTTTAGACTGAAGAGACTTTTACAACCAAATATAATGTTCCCATTTCACAAATTGCATATATTTTCGGTTTGAAAATGGCTGTAGTTGGTACTTTATTTAGTTGATTATTCGAATTTCTATAATTTGGCCATATGCGAAAGAAAAAACAACAAAAAAATGGCTTTTTTCATAAAAACTAAAATTTTGACGAATTCGATTTCAATATTTCACGATAACTCATTCAATTTTTAAGTTGCAGACATTAAAATTTTATTTAGTATTTACATAGGTTAAATATGTGGTGAAATTTTGGAACTAAAAAAAATAGGACATTGAATATTTCGTTAAATTCTTGTTTTAATGTATATACCTAATATTTGATAAAACCGGCAATTTGGGCATTAAGGTCTGAAAATTTTACTGAAGTATACTCACATATTATTTAACATGATATAAAAATATTAGAAATATTCAAAGTGTCAATTTATTTTTATTGCTGTTTAGAGTTGATATTTTTAGTTTAAACGAAAATCTTAGAATCCATATTCTATACGAATTTTCTTCTTATTATTAGGTACTTTACAACAAAAATTAATAATAAAATTTTTTCTGAATCCAAGGACATCAAAATGTCAATACTTATAGCAAATGTTTCACATAGGTATTTTCACGGTGCCGACGAATTATAAATTAATTAAGTATATAAAAATTATTAAACACTTAAAACTTAAACGATATTTAAAAATCAAAATGTTGTTGCAGTTTATCTGATTATTCTAATTAGTATTTTGTAATATAAAATACTAAAAAAAAGTTAAAAGAGTTTACTGCTGTTGGTTTTATAGAATTAGAACATTAGTCAAATATATCATACATATTAGTATAATACATACTTAATATCCATTAATATTGTAAGTCTCAATATTTAATATTTATTATAAAAATATGAAATATTTTACAATCTTGATATTATCAAATAAATGAAAACATATTTATTTAACTATACTCAATACTCTTAAAAAAATAAAAATATTTTAACCATTCGATAACATTATGTTCTTGCTTCATGTGGTAAGCCATTAAAATTAATGAAATTTATACAGAAATTATGGTAAACTACAAACTATAATAATTCTTATCTGATAAATTTAGAGCTCGCAAATTCATGCACAAAATATATTCGTATATTTAAGGCCCTATATTTGTTTAAAAAAAATCATAAGCTATGTTCCATGTTATTATTGTAGGAAATAAAAATACACATTGTTTATTTTTATTTTCAAATAAAATACCTAGTAACATCGGGATATAAGGAAAGGAGTTAATACTACATATCCGGAGACGCAAGCAGTTATTCATAATCCTTGGTAAACGAAAACTTGTCTATTGCGTGACATAAATAATTATTAGTTTTATCATTTCTACTATAAAACGAATAAAATTAATATTATTTTCTTTTCTTGTTAAATGTAAATATGTTTTAATTAATTTATTTTATTTCGTTATTACAGCCTTGAACGATCGTGTATAGAAAAAAAAAAAAAAAAACGCATTATAAGTCACGCGAAATTCACAACAGTTAATTTAAAAATATTATTATCGACTATAAAATTTTTATTTTTCAGAAAATATATATATAAACACATCGACAGTATTTACACATTACACATATACCGCTGAAATACCTAGTATTGGCCGGCTTATGTAATCGTATATACTTTTTTCATATTAGGTAAGGTTAAAAAATTTAATCTGATTGCAAAAATCATTTGAAATGAAATTTATAATGTAGGTATAATATTTTTGACAACAACATAATTATAATATAATATACTCGTAGAATAGACATTGAAAATACAATACAAAACCATTTTTAAAAAACTGCGTTATATATTATAATTCTCGTTCACCATTACTGTACCAATTTATTTTATTATTTCTATTGTATATTTATCATGAACTACCTATGTTTTTTTTTCTACAGTACAAACTACAAAACACGTCGAAGACGATAATTTTAACGTCAAAAAAAAGATGAGCTGATACTCCTGCCGCACAGGATACAGGTGTGCGAATTATAGCGTTTTATTTTAATTAGAATTTGAATGCAATGATAAATCATTGCATTCGAAAAATCGATTCTGAGCGAAGTTCAGTCAGAATATAATTTTCGTTTGAACTAAAAATATCAACTTAAAACAGCTATAAAAAAAAATCGAAAATAGAGATTTTTCTAATATTTTAGTATGATGTTATGTGATATGTAAGCATACTTCAGTAAAAATTTCAGACCTTCATACTTAAAATTGACAATTTTATCACACATTATATACGTAAAAACGTGAATTTTACGAAATATTCAAAGTCCTATATTTTGGAGAAAAATTAATGTATCGGTTCCAAAATTTTACCACATATATATAGTAGCTATGTGAACACCCAAAAAAATTTTCAAGTCTCTATCTTTAAAATTGCCCGAGTTATCGTGAAATATTGAAATCGAATTCGTTGAAATTTCATTTTTCGCGAAAAATGCCGTTTTTTCGTCATTTTTTCGTCATTTTTTCGTCGTTTTTTCTACCGCTTAGGGTCAATTTTGAGAAATTAGAAAAATGACCTAAATAAAGTACCAACTACATCCACTTTGCTACCGGAAACATACCCTATTCGTAAAAATCGGAGCATTATTTCGGGTCGTAATTTTGTTTACAGACATAAAAAAAACAAAAAAAAAAAAAATCACACATCATTGTAAAACCAATACATTCTTCGCTTCGCTCAGAATCTAAAATATAAAAATACTCATAAAAATTTAAAACTATTAATTAAATTCGATTTCTCTCGAATATACGAGTATAAGTAGGTACTTACTACGAGAGACTGAAAAGATGACTGTATTCGTTTAATGGTCGCGTACACACTGAAGCAAATGTCATTACGGCAGTGAGTGTCGAGTGAATTACACACGTCCGGGGGTGGTACATATTATCATTATGTTATCATAATAAACGCCTACGTTCTATGAGCGAAAAGATTGGAAAAAAAATCAACTACTCGTTCCTCACGACCCCGTCCAAACCAAAAAAAGTTCGAAATCGTACATGTAGTTAGTTACAACCATCAAATATTTTATAGGTAGGTATACCTATTACCTATTACGTTTATTATTATTGTATTGATCATTATCAATCGATGACCATTGGTGTTTGTCGTAGGGTCCGCATAAATATTTTCGGAGGAAGTAATGCGAAAGCGGTTCCCTCCGGGTGGTCGGTTTAAACTTGTAAAAAAAAACTACAATTTTTTGGTATTCTGAATACTTTTGGAATACAAATTATTTGAAGTATTTTAAATACTTTCAAAATACATATTTTAGGTATTCGTATTTGAAAATACAAAATACAATTTTTCAAGCACAATACTAGTTTTATACTACTTAGTTAGTACCTACATCATATCCTTAAAACCATGACTAAATTATTATTATTATTTAGTCATGCATAAAACTATAATATTCTATTTTTATGTTAAAAATTTATTTATACAAAATTCTGCTTTAATCGTAATTATATTATAGGAATGAACATATTATTATGATCATGACATTTGAGTTTATTTTATCGTTTATGACAAACAAAATTTAGTTTTCTATAATTATATCATAATTTATAATCTTTAGGTTATAGGACATTAGGTACAAGGTAGGGTAAATATTGTATATTTTTATACTCCATTTCGATAATACATATTTATAACGGCTAGAATTATTGTTATTTGATAATATTATTAATAAATGATGCATATACCAAATTAGAGCGAGTTACTATATTTATCTATAGATTTATCAATACCTACCTACTATTGTTATTGTGTGAGTCGATATACCGCTTATACACTAAAATAGTAATTAAAAATATATTTTAATGTTATTTATATAAATTATCATGTGATTGATAGGTACCAGATAATACCTACAGTCTGTGGCGCAACTAAGGGGGTATTTTGGGTGTCTGGACGGGGGTGTCCTAGAGGAGTCTTGGGCTGTATTTTTATGAAAATTACATTTAATGACCATTGAATAAATGTCCTATTTATTTTAAATTTATAACATAAAACTATAAAAGTTAGGTCAAACGTTAAAAGTAATAGTATAAGATAAACAAAAAATAATGCTGTAAACCAGGGGTCACCAACTAATTTCTATGGAGGTCCGTTTTGGAACTTGCCAAACTGGCCGCGGTCCCTAACAGTTTTAATGATTTTTACACACGTTATTAAATATATATTTTTTTAAAAAATAGTACCTATTTATATTTACTAATATGATTTATAATATTTATATATGAATTTAGTAAAATACAATTACAAAACAAAATATTTAAACAGAAAACATTAAGTAGGTACTCATTATTTGATGAAAAAAATTACTTATTTTATTTTTACATTTACTTATATTAATTTAATCATATATGCAAATATATATTTAATTATATGTATATGGTTAATTATAATTATATAAATTATATATTGATTTAATGTAAAAAATTATATTATTTATTTTAACGAGTTTAATTGGTATGATCTGTGAAGTTTGTATGTAAGTTTTTATGTATATAATGTTTGATAACATTAGCAATTTTTGCTATTAAGGTCTGAAAATTTTACTGAAGTATATTTACGTATTATTAAAAATTAGTTAAAAATTTGCATATTTTATTTTTACATTTACTTATATTAATTTAATTATATGTATATTGATATATCATATATTCATATATAAATATAATTATATAAATTACATAGGTACCTATTGATTAAATGTAAAAAAATTAAATTTTTTATTTTTAAAGATTTTAATATTGAAGTTTGTGCAACTGATTTGCATTAATTATTTTTTATATTGTAAAAATCTTAATAAAACTACTCCGCTAATAAGGATCCGTAAAAAAAAGTGTTCGAGGTCCGTACCTATGCAAATCGCGGTTTGCCAGTAGGTGACCTCTGTAGTATAAACTATAATACGGGACATTATACAAAATGTGGCGTACTGAAATATCAATTCCCTCCGATATTGTATTGGTATTGCCTATATTTACAACTTATTTTTATATTGAGGAGTTCCTGCTTTATTCATAATTCAATTTGTTTATAATATTATAAAAATATAATTATACCTATTACCTACGTACGACGAACCCATTAAATAAGTTTATCAAAAGTTAGATATCAAAAACGTATTTAGAATATTTTATTTACAGAGAGAGATATTTTAATTAGGCGTACACCCCCCTCGAAATAACCATAGTTGCGCCACTGCCTACTGTAGGAAAACCTATACTATAGTAATATAGTTTCTATTAATTAATTTTAAATGCTCCCTTATTACATGCACTTCTAACTATATAAATAATAATAATTAAAGAAATAAAGAGTTAAAATTTAATTATGTACATATTATTATAAATGGGTAGGCAATTGGATAATGACTAAAGTATTCTTAGGTATTTGGAATACTTAAAAATAGTATCTGTATTTGTATTCAAATGCACAGTGGTCGAATTTGGGGGTTACTGGGGGATGTCATCCCTCCCCTTTTTTTTTAGAAAATAAAATCCATCCCACCACTCCTCATGCCCAAATAAAAGCATCCCTCATTAACTTTTGATTTAAATCACCAATATGCAAATAATCACTTATAAAAAAAAAAAAAGAAGGTTCAATGTATCTTTATAAATCAATAATCAGTAACCAGTAACCACTAATAATTAATAAATAATAACATTTTATACGTTATTATATAAATATAATTAGGTATACCGTATTCGAAATACATGGACAGTGGATAATAGGTTATTTATAATTTATAGTGTACAACATCAAATTCGGGGAGTGGTGATAAAAATGTCACTAGTGTTAATGTGCACATGAAAAAATTTGAAATAAGTGGTCACTCGGTTTTTAAAAACATTTACTGGGTAAAAAAAATATCGGTAAAATTTACTGGGTAAATTTACCACGCTCCCATCTGTAGTTATAAGTACAAAATATTTTTTATTTTTTATTCTTTAAAAATATTTATAATTTAGTATAAAATGACAATAATATTTACTAACACAAAATGTGTTTTGACTATATACTTATACTGTTAGTAAAAATACCTGTAATAAATAACGATAATAGTTGGTCAAAATCATAAAATGGAATATTTATTTTTTATTCTTAGTGATAAAGGTTTTAATGATATAAATTATTTATTCTTCAGCAAAATTAAATATTTTAAGAAATATTCAAAATAAACAATTCCATTATATCTAATGGTGCATCCATGCTGGCACGATAAATATTTGTTATATTATAACTATGTAATCCATGAAATTCCTAGAATTTCTATAGAATATCAATTGTAAAAAGATACTAAAAGTATGATTTTTGAATGGTGTTTAATCAAAATGTGTTTATAAATTTAATTAATTACCTATTAAATATGCTAATTATAACATAAATAATATAATAATTTATTTATTAGTTATAAAATGATGCATGATAATTTTTATGAATAAAATATATTTTTGGGATAATAAATACAAAAAATAATGATCCCTTATTCCGATAACCTCAAATGATATATTGTTTTCGGTAGAAAATTGTATCAAGTTAATACTTATTTAATATTATAGCTAATTTTATACAAATTTTATAGTTTTTTATATGGTAGAGAAAAGAATTTAAAAAGCTAAAAGAGCTAAAATACGGTAAATATAACATTAATTTTGACAAACTTGACATTACAACTTATTTTATAACTATTAAAATATAATTCATAAAAACTTAAACATTTAGCAGTATAATACAAATGTGTAAACTAACAAAAATATATTTTAAATAAACATACAGTAATAATACAACAATAATATATAATATTACAACTCATTTTTTACATTCAATGTTTTTAATGATAATAATTTCATTAAACGAGATAATATTGGTAAATTATTCCAAAATTTGTAATTTTCTTGGAAAGAACTGATTATTATCTTTGGCTGGGCTGAATCTATATGTAATATAGATGAATCAATTGATGTAAATAATGGCCAAGCCAATCCTTTGTCCGTTCCATTGATAGTAGGTGACTTACTAAATAATAGATTATTAGGTAAGTAGTAAATATTACAAATAAAATTTACAATTTTCATCAAACATTAATAATACTAAATATAAAACTTACTCTGACGAAGCAAATTTAGTCCATATATTAATCATGACCTTTGAAACTTCCAAATCTTCATCGATTAAACCATTGGGTAAAACGTTATTTAATTTGAACAAACTGATTAATTCATCGGCATGACTTACTCCAAGATTTTTTGTGCACTCGCCGTATAGTTTATTAAACGAAAAATTATTTGAATAATCATACAAATAACAATAAACTGGCGAGGATAGTTTAAGCATCATATTAATAGTTCCAACAGTAAAACCACCATCGCCAATCATCTGAATAAAAATTAATGATATTTAAATGTTTGTTATATAATATATGATTATAAAAATGCAATTTAATTTTATACATCAACTGCGTTTGAATGTGTATGATCGTCCATCATTCCGGACGGGAAATACTTTTTAAAAATCTTATTCCCGATTTCGTCCAAATCTTCTGGAAATGATAAATGTTTGTATACCAACAGACTGGCTACCATACGATTGAAATGTGTCTGTAGTTCTGAATTTCGTAATGATGTATCGTTATACAAAGCTGAAAACGTAAACATAAACATAAATAATCTTGTGAAATGAAAAATGAGATATATATGCGCAGGTTCTCATTTTTTCGAATACAACATTGTTAAAAAGAACGAATAACTTACATGCAGCAAATAGACCGCCTTCGCCTGAATTAAAACCAGCAATAATAGGCACAAACGATTCTTGTTTAAAATCGGTAATGGGATGGTGACATAAAAATGCTTCCTGCCTTGAATCACATGATTCCACTACGGGAGAAAAAAGTACGGCCGGATGAATCTCCCACTCCTTAATAATAAGCGTAATATATTATGCTTACGTGAAGAAAAACAGATAAAAAAGGAAAAATATACATATAATACATATTATACTTACAAATAATCGTGTACTAAGTTTTACAAGAAGGTCAGCTGGAAGCTTGTTTAAGCATTTCAATATGTCTTCAGAGGTGTCAGCGTAACAACCAGCAATAGTAGCGACCGCTTCAATCCGTTTGCGAGCCATTCCCGGCACTGGCACAGCCCAGAAACAAGTGGGTGTTCCGCTTTGGAGTATGGCTTTATGAAAGAGACCTTTGCTCATTGGTGACAACAAATGAAATCCCACACTGGCGCTACCAGCGCTCTCGCCAAAAATTGTCACTTTCCCAGGATCTCCGCCGAAAGCAGCCACGTTATCTTGAACCCACCGTAAAGCTGCGACTTGATCTTTCATTCCGTAATTTCCTGGAATCATGTCATCCTCGGTGCTAGCAAACCCTAAAAAATTTATAATATGAATTTTATTGGGATTTTTGCTTTTCCCATTTATGTGTTACAAATTGGCGCTAAATTTCCTTATTCCTAACACCATATTATTTTTACATTTTGTAGAAATGCGCGTACTATATTTTAATAAAAACACCTTCGATATACTTGTGAAATATATCACAAAATAGAGCATCATATCATTAATAAGACACAGAATGAAAAAAGTGTATTAGTTAGTAGTACTGTTAAGCATTTGAAATTCAACATCTGAACTTTCTTAAATCATTCATATTGTTTAACATTATTCGTTATTATTTTTAATTAATATTATCGTTTTAAATTCAAACAAATATACTTTTATTAAATTAATTATTGAAATTTAAATCATAATATTATCTGTGTTCTATTTTTCACTCCAATAGGAATATAAAAATTAAATGATTCAAACAAATCTTACCTAACAATCCGAGCCTATAATTTAATGTCACAAGAACAATATCTTTATCAAGGAAATAATCGGGTCCAAATGATTTAGAACCGCTTTCACCGGCAAAAAATCCACCACCGTGTATCCAAACCATAACCGGAACTTTTCCGTTAACGTTCGGCGTGTATACATTTAAATACAAACAGTCCTCCTCGCCTACCATCAAATGACTAAGTTTGACTACAAAATAATTTATTTGAATACACATTTTCGGTTGTTTTGTACCATCTAAGATATTTTCCCACGAATCTACTGGTTCCGGTGGCTGAAATAAATTGTAGAATATTTTTGTTAGAACCTGGATGTTAGTGAATATGAATGTAATTATATATGTTGTGAGTCTATCACAATCATTTTTAATTTAAATTAAAATCTAAACACTATACGATTTCATTTTCATTTTATTTTTTATTTATTTATATATTTTTTTTTTTTTTTTTTGTAATTTTAAATTGTTTGTAAACATTTAGAATTTATTTATTTAAAATGAGCATACAATAATTTCTTTAAAACAAATTTAATTAGATATTTAAAAAATTAAGTATATTTATCATTATTAAATAATTTAAATTATAAAAAAAAACAAATACATATTGAAATATATTCTTATTATTACTGATATGAATATTTTTATATTAGGAAAATGTTATTAAAAAGAACATTTTTTAAATAGAATTTGTTGAAAAACAATTTTTCTACTAAGGCTTTCTATTAATTATATAATATTTTTTTATCAAACTTATACTTTTCTAATATTTTCGTGAGTTTCTAGGAGGTAATAGTAGGGTTTACAGCATAATCCCGACCTTGACTTATCCTACACCAATTATTGATATTAAAACTTTTTTTATTTTACCTTAAATCTAAGATTTTCAAGTGGTGGCTTTGCATAAGGTATCCCAGTAAACGAAAAATATTCTCGTCCATTTCTTGATTTCAATATCTGTCCTCTTATTTTTCCATTTATTATATTAACTACAGGATCACAATATATAACACTTGAAAACAAAATGCACGCAATTAAAGAAGTCCACGTCATCTTGTACTAAAACAAATAAATAAATAATATAACTTCAATAAGCACATTTTTAGATTTTGAGCTTTGCGAAAGATGTATTGGTTTTACAATGATGTGTGTCTTATTTTCTTTGTTTTCTGTTTTTATGTCTGAAGAGATTTTTACTACCCAAAATAATGCTCCCATTTGACGAATAGCATACGTTTCCGGTTGGAAAGTGGATGTAGTTGGTACTTTATTTAGGTCATTTTAGACCCAAAGCTGTAGAAAAAACGACGAAAAAATGGCTTTTTTCACAAAAACTGAAATTTTAACTAATTCGATTTCAATATTTCACGATAACTCCGGCAATTTTTAAGTTAGAGACATGAAAATTTTATTTGGTGTTCACATCGGTTATATATGTGGTAAATTTTTTAAATTTTGGAACTGTTACGTTAAATATTCTACAAAATATAGGACTTTGAATATTTAGTAGAATTCTCGTTTTTATGTACCTATATAGTTTTATAAGATGAGTTCTTATGGATGGTTTTTTTTTATACTAATAAATAAAAACCCAAGTCCACAAAAAATTTACTTTATTATTTTAGTATATACGTATTTCGACAACAGCGTTATCATCTTCAGTACTAAACATAGACATAAACACATGATAAACATAGTCTATGTTTAGTACTGAAGATGATAACGCTGTTATCGAAATACGTATTTACTAAAATAATAAAGTAAATTTTTTGTGGTCATGGGTTTTTATTATTACTTTATATATACAATATATGTATATAAGGTTTGATAAAATCGGCAATTTGGGCATTAAGGTCTAAAATTTTACTGTAGTATAATCACATATTACTTACCACGATATAACAATATTAGAATATCTGAATATCCCAAGTGTCAATTTTTTTTTTTTATAGCTGTTTAAAATTGATATTTTAGTTTAAACTAAAATCTTAGAAACCATATTCTATACGAATTTTCTTTTTATTATTATATATTTCTTAATACTTTTACAACAAAAATTAATATTCAAATTTTTTTCTAAATCCAAGGACATTAAAATGTCAATACTTATAGCAAATGTTTCACATAGGTATTTTCATGGCACCGACGAATTATTATAAAATAATTTTATAATAATTATTTAACACTTAAACGATATTTCAAAATCAAAATCATTGTTGCAGTTTTATCTGATTATTCTAATTAGTATTTTGTAATATTAAATAGGTACTAAAAAAAAAAGTTAAAAAATATTATTTTATTTTCTTGTATTAAATTAAAATATATTTTAATAAATTTGTTTTATTGCGTTATTGCCTTGAACGGCCGTGTATATAATAGCAAAAAAAAACGTATTTATATGTCAAGCGAAATTCACAACAGTTAATTTAAATATATTATTATCGACTATAAAATGTTTATTTTTCAGAAAATATATATAAACACATCGACAATATTCACACATTACACATAAACCGCTCAAATTGTATTGGCCGGCTTAAACTAACTAGGACTATAAAATGTTATTAGTTGAATCATCAGTAATAAATACCACTATTTATTTATAACTTTGATACTTATAATCATAATACCAAAGCAGCGGCTAATTTGAAAATTTTATTCGTATTATATATACGGCAATCAAAATAAAATTGTATATACAAAATCTACAGTTGCATACTAAAGTGAAATATCGGTTCGGAAACAAAAAATTCCATACAAATAGTGCGCACAGAATTTGATAAAAACCAATTAATTCCTATGAACACAATAACGAGACCAACAACCGATATATATATATATATATCAGCGTGTGATGATCAATTATTTGAATTTAAACCACTCGTGTCACCATTCACATACTATCTAACCATTTGTGCATATTATGACGTGTAAACACGGCTTTAAATATAATTAAAAAATTTAATATAAATTATCTCCTATCGAAAATAGTCATAATTATTATTTTTACTAAAGATAATACAAGTAATATAAATATAAAGTTTTGTTATTACCGTTATTATACAAAATTATAGTAGGTATACATATTCGGTTCGTCCTGTAAATAATATTAAATAATTAAAACGCAATTATTATGTCCGAACTCCGATGTACGTTCTATATGAAATCACTTGGCAGTTGGCATAAACATATTCTACGATTATGATTTATGACTATAATAATATATATGTATAATAATATTTTTACTGTGATGCAACTATCTACCATATTTTAATCCAGGCATGTCAAACTCAAAAGTATCAAGTGGGCCAAATAAAATATAAAAATATATTGAATAGTTAACTATGCCTATGCGGGCAGCACATAATCATATTTTAATAAAAAAAAAATTTATACAAATTTTTCAATTTTATTATTCTTTACGAACACAAAAAGTACAGTTTAAATTAAAAAATTATCATTTTCATTTAAAAAAAATCATATTGATTATTGATAGATATTTAAATTATAAAATAAAATTATTATATTAATAATTTTTTTTTTTTATCATCTCTTTTCTCTAATTAACTTTTAAATTTCGGGAAAAATTTTATCCATTAATATTGGTAGCCATAGGCGCAATTTGGGGGGGACTTGAGGGGGCTAAGCCCCCTCAAAATCAGCCATAGCCCCCCAAAAATGTTTGCAAAATATGATAATTTAATTCTAATATTTTATAATTAAATATTTTCGTGATGTAATTCTATAACATATACGAGTACCAACATTTTTTTCTATTTAATAATATGAATTAAGATTAATATATCTGCATTTTTTCAATAATAAATAATTAATAAATATTAATATAATAAATATATTATATTCATGATAAAAATTAAAGATCTAGTTTGTGCCGCACGACCCGCACTAGTACTACCGTAAATAAAATGAACTAATAAAATATATAAATTAATTACATTTTGTCTGATAAATAATTTATGCACTTTTTTACTCGATGATAATATTTTAATATAAAAATGTAATATGTATTCACTATTCATTATATATTTAATTATGTATATATATATATATATATATATATATGTAAAAATACATACATGATTATGAATAAAAAAAAACATTGTTTTTATATTGTGATATAAATGATATTGAATTAGAAGTTTCTTAAAATTTAATTCAGCCCCCCCAAAATTTTCACCCTAATTGCGCCTATGTTGGTAGCCACGGGCCGCAAGAAAACTAACCGTACGCCGCATGTGGCCCGCAGGCCGCGTGTTTGACATGCCTGATTTAATCCTAAATCGTATGCATACATTACTGTAAAATCGAACTATAGCTGCTTCCGATTCCTCATTAATTACCAAAAAGCATAATAATAAGAAAACATATTATACGAATATAATAAACAAAATATATCGTATATTATTTTGATTAAGCGTAAAAGTGAAAATTGTCAAAAAAAAAAAAAAATTATTACTCTTTCCGCTATTATGCGTTTTTACAACCATCAGCAGGTGTTCCTAATAATTCGAATCACAGTACCGAAATGACACCTAAGTACACAACTTTATAGTTTATATGTTACAAAACAAGAGAAGAAAAAACGTGTCAAATTGCTAGTGACAATGAAATAAACATGAATCAATTTAAATACTATATTACTATCATAATAATTATTTTATTTATCGTTTTTTTAGAAAAAAAAATCATATAATATTGTAAAGAACATTAAAATTAAAACGAAATCGAATAAATATTTTAATTTAGTTATTATTTATTAATATACAATTTTATTTCATTGCTATGAAACTAATAAAGAAATCTCTGGACTTAATGCATTTGCATATTGGTTTGGAAAGTAAATAGAATAAATCTGATAAATCTGATGAAATTCCACACCTACTTTGGGCACATTTTCAATTTTATTGTATTAAATTAATTGTAATAGTGATGATCGATGGGTAATTTTTAAAATAAATATTAAAGACATGTAATTTGTATATATTAGTTATTTTATTTATTTCTAAAATATTAGGAAAATCAAGTCTCAATTTTTTTTATAGTTATTTAAACTTGAAATTTCAGTAAAATCGATATTTAAAGTACTTATTTATATGATTTTTTCTTATTACATTTCAATATTTTACAATAATGTTAAATAAAATTAACAAATTTTTTTTTTTAATTTTGAACATTTTATTGAAGCTTAAATACATTTGACTTAACTTAGTTCCAATTAATTATGAATTTTTTATAGCTATTAATAGTATAAAGAAGCAATGGAATACTACTGTGGAAAATATACAGGTGTTAAGAGGATAGTGTTGAAATTTGATTACTGATAAAAAAATCATTATATTCGAAAAACGATTCTTAGCGAAGTACTGTCAGATTTGGGTATTTAGGTGACTCATTTAGAAGTTTTATGATAAATAATTTATATTGAACGTAGAGACTGATAAATGTAAAAAATTTATTCGGTACATATATTATGTAATAAACTTCTCTCAGAATCGTTTTTTGAATGTAATGATTTATCATTGCATTCAAATTCTAATGAAAATTAAACACTATGATTTTCACACCGGTATCCCTGCGGCAGGAGTATCAGCTCTTCTTTTTATGAATAACATCAACTAAATTTATATTAATTTAATTAATTAATAATTATATATAGTATTCAAATCATACGAAAATTATTCATAATATTAAAATATAATATTATATATTTTATAAATATCCATTGGGAAAGAATAATAAGAGTTTTAATTTTTTGCGAATAATTCGAAATTACGAATTATTTGAAATGGAAGATTTACCATGAGATTCAAACACAAATTATCTTGTTTTATATGAATATATGCCGATTACATGTGTAGCAACGTCGAACGATTAGATTATTTTCTGTCTTCGAAAATTTGTTAGCTTATAATTGAATAATCTTTGAAAGTGGAAATTATAATACACAATCAACAACACAATGAAACTCATAAATTTAATATTTAATTTTTTATAATTTAATATATTATTTTACTTTTTTAATAATAATTATATTATGTGAACATTTCCATATTTATGTTGTAGGTATAAATACGAATACCTATATGCGTATAACGTATTATACTATATTTGTATAGATTTTAGTGCATAAAATTCCAAGTGCTCGACTAGTAAATAATAATATACTCGTAAATTAATTGAAATAGATTTATACTTGTAAAAAAAAAAATTACTAGTTTTAGTAAATAATGAAACAATCAATTATTTTTTCTGATTAGTTATTCAAATATCTATTAAAAATTAAAAATACTATTGCTTGAATACGAATTGCACATCGAATAAAAAGTGTAAAAGATAACAATATATTATATATATTGGTAAATAATTATATTTTTAAGTAGGTAACTAGGTAAGTATTTATTTTTAATTAGGTACGATAATATATATTTCATAATAATATTTATAATATCTATTATAATACGTATATACCTAGGCTACTATTATTATTAAAAATCTTGTTATTATAAATTATTTATATTGAACGTAGAGACTGATAAATGTAAAAATTTTAATCGGTACCTACATACTACATATATTATCTGATGAATTTCGCTCAAAATCGTTTTCACAAATGTAATGATTTATCATTGACCCAGGGTTCGGATTTTATAGCACTAAAAAACAATAAAATATGCACTATAATATGACCAAAAAACCCTTAAACTATTCGTTATAATATGACCAAAAAAACCTTAAAATATGCGTTATTATATTCCCTAAAAATATCAAAAATAGCAAAAAAAAAAAAGTAAATCCAAATTGTCTTAAATTTATTTTAATTAATTAATTAACATATTTTAACATTTATATAAAAAATTAAATTGACCTTCTTTTATTATTGATATCCTCGGAGTTACTATTCAAAATTATCTATAAATATGAATAAAATTCAAGTAGGTAATTATTATTTATTAAACAATATTCTAAATTAGTATTCTAGAATAGAAAGACAATTATAAAATAAATATTAATAAAACAAATAAGAAAGCATAACTGTAAATGTATAATATTCGAAACGAAAATGTGGGAATTTCTTATGGTCACATAAATTAATACTATTTTTTATATTTTACTAATGAAACAACAAGGCCGGATTAACCACTAGATAAGATGACACGTGCCTATAGGTACCGCATAATGAGAAGTGCAAATTAGAATAATATTTATAAAATATTTTATTCTTGTATACATTTTATATATTTTATATAAAAGTATACTCTGTATTATTAAAATGAAAAATGATAAAAACAAATATATTTTATCTAGTATAAAGTATTTTTATAATTTTATGAACTTATATATTTATGAAAAATCCAAAATAAAGCATTAAGTTGTGAGTATTAGCAAAAAAAGTACAGAAACTTAAAAAATAGCAATAAAAATCAGAAATACTTAAAATATGCAAAAAAATAGCAAAATTAAAGTTCATATTTGGAATTTAAAAATAAAATTTATAACTTACTCTGATATTTTTATTTGTATCCTATAATAATTAGCAAACGCTATAAAATCCGAACCCAGAATTCATTGCATTTAAATGTGTCAGAGTTTAAATGAAAGGTTGTGTCTTCTGTTTAAGGTTAAATTGGTTTAAATTTCGTATGTTCCAGTTTTATCTCGAGTTTCATTCAATACACGCAATCTAACTATAAATATTATTGTCGCATCATTATTAATAGTATCATTGGTACAATGATGCTTTCACAAAAACAATTTTCAATACAGTTTTAAATTAAACAATATAAGTTAAATGAAGTATCTACCAATATTTTTAAAAGACAGAATTCATAAATAAAATTAATCTCGATATTTTGTTTATAGTATACTAAATTGTAAGATTTCATACATAAACATAAG
This sequence comes from Tetraneura akinire, assembly GCA_021307375.1. NCBI lineage: Eukaryota > Metazoa > Arthropoda > Insecta > Hemiptera > Aphididae > Tetraneura > Tetraneura akinire. The sequence continues at coordinate 25,869,241 of JAIUCT010000007.1, read as the reverse complement.
AAAAATATGAATTATACCAAGATACCAACTTGTATGATATCAATGAATTTCTTAATATTAATCTTAATAATAATCTTGTATAATCAGTGGCGTAACCAGGATTATACAAAGGGGGGAGGGTTTGACGTAAGGATTAAATTAAGTATTAGTTATTTATAATATTTTGCTCAATACTTAGGTATATTCTTATTGAGCCATTTAATTTAAGGATATATAGCGGTGTACTCGTATATATAAAATAAAAAAAAAAATTAGTAAATTTTGACGATTTCGATTTTAATATTTCACGATAACTGGGCCAATTTTAAAGTTAGAGATTTGAAAATTATTTTGAGTATTCACATGGATACTATACTTAAGTGGTAAAATTTTGGAACCGTTATGTTAATTTTTCTACAAAATATAGGACTTTGAATATTTCGTAAAATTCTCGTTTTTATGAATATAAATACATAATGTTTGATAAAATTGGCAATTTTTCGCATTAAGGTATGAAAAATTTACTGAAGTATACTAACATATTCCTTAACATTATATTAGAAAAATCCCAAGTCTCAATTTCTTTTTATAGTTGTTAAAAGTTGATATTTTTAATTTAAACGAAAATCTCAGAATCTGTCATATAGTATTCTTCTTATTATTTCTTAATACTTTTAGAATAAAAATTAATAGAAAAGCCAAAAAATTTAAAACAATTTTTGAAAAATCTATTGAGCATACTCATATACGAGTATAACATAATTTCAAAATATTTGAAAAATCTCAAAACTCAATTTTTTTATAGATGTTTGAAGTTAAAATTTCAGTAAAAATAATTGCAAAAACATCAATCCCCCTCCTGTCTACGCCATTGCCATATAATACTTGACACTTGTGTTAATGAACAGTCGTAATTTACTTTTTTCATTACGTTGTCATTTACGATTCACATCATAATAAAACATTGGACTCATTGTAAAAGACAGTTGCACATACTGGACAGATGAAAAAAAAAAATGATTTCACATTTTTTACAATAGGTACATATTAGTACAAATAAGTACATTGACAATTTGACATAATTACATCTATGAAAATAAAAATGTAGGTACCAATATTATATGGAAATATATTTCAAATCAACAAAGTTAAGTAAGTCGTATTCTCAACGCGGGCGAAACAAAATTAAAATTAATAGACAATTATAGTTTTCTACTGGCAGATAAATTAATTTTATAAACTTTTTCATAATTAGGTACGATAAAAAATTTAATCCGATTGTAAAAATCGTTTGAAATGAAATTTATAACATCCCAATTGAATGTATAATATTTTAGACAGTAACATAACATTATAATATAGATTAGACATTGAAAACACAATACAAAACCATTTTGAAAAAACGGTCCATCGTTATAAATTATAATTCCAGTTCACTATTACCGTATCAATTTATTCGATTAATTCTATTGTGCATTTATCACAAACTATCTAAGTTTTTTTTTTTCAAACATTTCATACTATAAAACGAGTCGAGGACGATAATTCGAACGTCAAAAAATATATAAAAATACACATAAAAATTTAAAACTATTAATTAAATTCGATTTGTCTCGAATATATAGGTAGGTACTTACTACGAGAGACCGGAAAAATGACCGCATTCGTTTAATCGTCGCGTAAACACTGAAGCCAATGTCATTACGGTAGTGAGAAGTGAGTGTCGAGTGAATTACACACGTCCGGCGGTGGTACATAATATTATTATTATGTTATAATAAACGCATGCGGTCTAGACAATAATAATACGCGTTCTATGTGCGAAAAGATTGGAAGAAAAACAAAACTACTCGTTCCTAACGACCCTGTTCCATACCAAAACCAGTTCGAAATCATAACAAGGTATAATTACATCCACCAAATATTTTATAGAGGTATATTACGTTTATTACTATTGTATTGATCATTATCGATCAATGACCATTGTTGTGTGTCGTGTTCTAATAATAATATACCCTGGTCATACCTTAAACTTTACCTGTAATCTATATAATATTATATAATATAAGTATAAGGTGTGTAAGGTACTAAGGTATACAACGTCCGAGTGTTTGACCGTGAAATAGCGACCGCAACTACTGGTCGTCGATTATCTCAAAATACAACAAACCCGTAACCACCGACATCGGTAACCGCACGGTCGCACGGAAAACCGCGTTCGACAACTATTAAATAATAATATTACGTTTGTGGACTCGTTATAAAACAGCAATATACTCACACGTTAATACCATAAAAATACGATAAATCGTATGTTAATATGTTATTAATTATTATAGAAACGCGCACTGAGAAATGAAAAATGTCGCATCTCGCGTGGCTGCGTTCACCAAAATTGGCAAACACATCAGGTGAACTATAGTAAAAATAGAATATAATATTAGTCGACACAGTTAAGAAACGTTTTCGTAAATACAATATTTGAAATTTTCATTTTTCGTCATTATTTCATGTATATACAATATACCTACTATATAGGTACGAGGTACCTATAGGTTTATCACAAATTTTGTTCTTTATCCTTTATGGATAATATAATAATTATTAATATAATTAATTTTTTAATATTTTCCAAACAAGAGATTTTGAATAGTTTTCGTATTGCATAGGTATGATTCATGAAAATGTAATATTAATATATTATTATATATTAAATTATATTAATATTGTAAACGTAAATCTGTTACCTAGAGCTAGAGCCAAGGGCGCCCATAGGAAAATTTTTAAGGGGGGGCAAAATTTTGATTTATCAATCCATATAAATATAAATAGGCATAGCCATGACATAGAAAGTGGTTTACAATTTTACATTATACTATTACGAGTACATTATGTATATCGAACTGGAATATTATGATTTATGAGAAATAATGGGTAATTACTAATTATTTAACTAATTAACTATAAAAGTAATTTATTGAATATTTATTTAATTAATAATATAAATTGGAAACTTAATACGTTCATTATATTTATTAAAATATTAATTTATAAATAAAAATTGTAAATTTCACTTTTCTTTTTTCAATTTTAATCTCTACTCTCTAGTTTTCATAAAAGTAATATTATAATTATTATAAATTACAATACTTAAATGTTAAATAATACCTATATTTATAATAATATCTAATGAATATTATTTGTAATTTTTATCATAAGATAATTTAGCATTAGGTATTCTACAATAAAATTGAACAATGGATATATAGGTTCTAGGTATGACAACCAGGCAATTTGCATATATACAAAAATACCTATTCCGTTTCCGTATTTCTTTATCGTATATTTGTATAATATTATATTTATATACATAATTATACGAGTATATCTGTGAGATCAATGATTATAAATAAAATAGTATGATGGTGTTTACACACACATGTACATATCGTATTAATAGTTATCTATAGAATAGGAACGAAAAAGCGTGTTGTTATTGCTGATAACCTGATTTTCAAAAGTAAATAAACCGATTTTTCATAAACAAATTTTAGATTTTATTCTACCTAATTAAATAAATCAATTCTGATCACAGTAAACAATTATCAAACATTTTCAACATTTTCCAGGGGGGCATGTCCCTCCCTTGCCCCCCTATTATGGGCGCCCTTGGCTAGAGCTATAATTCTATAAATGATAGTGCGGAAATGTTACTTTAGTATTATATAGGCAGGGCCAGCGGAAGCTATGTGCGACCTGGGCAACCGCCCAGGGCGCCACATCCTACGGGGGCGGTAAAATGTAAAATTTTTTTTTTTAATTTATAAATTTATTTTAATTTTTCATATCATCTAGAACTAGATTATTAATATTTTATAATAAACGTTTCCCAAATATTTTTCTTTATACCATGATTTTATGAGTAGTTTGGATAATACGATAATAATTAATAATGGTTAAATATTGAATTTACTGGTTAAAATTAATTTTACCTTAAAAAATCAAAATTATATTAAAAGTAAAATAATATTTTTACATATTCCATGAACCATGATCTAATCTACAGTGACCATCATACTAGGATATACGATGTATGTAGGTTCACTCGTATAATAACTTTTAACAATAATATAATAACTCTGATAGTCTGATGTAACAAGTGGACTGTGGTAATCAATTTTTGGCTACGCTATGTTAACATTAGATTATAATAACATTTAAGCAAATTAAAATTTTCAAAAATTCGCCCATTTATATATAAACTATAAATCGTTTATTATTACAATGTATCTATAAACATAATATTATGTGATCATATAAATAACAGAAACGTGATGACGTGCACGAAAAGTAATCCATAACATCTGAATGCATGACAGGAGAAAAGGAAATAATTTTAGATATCAAATTGAAATCGCCTTCAAACTATTTATTTTACAATATATTATAATCAACATTACACATTAATTATTATACATTTCTTAAATTATTTTAGATGCTTGCTAATAAATTAATTTATGTGTAAAGAGTAATATTATTTTAAAATATAATAAAAATATTATATTACAAATTTATAAAAGGCCCCACACACTTTCATCGTCACGATAAAAACCGTCGGTTAAAGCGTAGGTGTGTCGATAAAATCCGACGATGAAACACGACGGTTTTTATTTCTGTCGAGTCTTGAATTTAAACACGACGGGTTTACCGGTTGTCGTTTAAAATCGTAATCTGTGGGCTTTCCGATTAAAACCGACGTGTTTATTTACTGTGCGCACGTGTTATATGCTTGCGAAAAAAAACTGAAGCACAACCCGATTTTACAACTGACGATGCAGCACGATGAGAACCACCGTCGTATTTAATCGTAGTGTATGGGCAAAATCATTCAACGATGAAAACCGACGTGTTTAATCGTAGTGTGTGGGGCCCTTAATACAGTGGCATATTTAGGATTTTGTAGAGGGAGCATTTGTATCGGTAAATGTTAAATTGGCCCAAAAGAGAATAATATAGTTAGGTAAAAAATAATTTAATCTATCAAAAAATATAGCTTTTTTTGTAGTCTGTAGGGACTACGGCATACCTATCTAATACCTATTACCTACCTCATAGAATTATACTGGTATGGATAGGCAGTGGTTTCGCGAGACCTTTGGATATTTACTCCATGATTGGTACCCATTATACCTATGAGTATTATATGGGTATAAATAATCAAAATTTATTTAATAAAGTAGCGCAAAAAATTTAAATGTTTGAAAAACGTGCAAAAGTTTTAGTCGATTATATCGTTAATTTTGAGCTCGAGGTTTTGAATAACAGGGTGATTCACTAAACCACTAGGCAATAAGAATAAAACTATAGTCGACGTCACGAAAACTGGCGAATTCGAAAATATCGCATTAGGATTAGATAATTTATGTATTTTTTTCAACAAATGCAATTATATTATGTAATCATATAATTAATATAAAACCACTTTTATATAATTAATATTTAATCAAATATTAATATGATTGATATTGATATTTTCGTAATTTCTAACCTAATTTCAATATTCATATGATTTACGTAATATAAAAATATAAAATTTTTACGTACTGTAAATAAAAAAGTTAATAAAAGAGGCCCGTTATTGGGAGCGCCACACTACAATATGGGTTACTGAATGTACTCGTATATGCCCCGTACTACATTCTCTGTGCTGGCGAACTATGTAGCTAGTTGCTTGCTCAACACAATCTACAATTGTGTTCATCGACGACTACCACGACAGAGCATAACTACTGCTACTACGTACGGAGCTCATTAATTGTAATTGTATAAAGAAATAAGCATAAAATTTACAGAACATACTTAACTAAATGACACAAGAATTAATTTGTTCGAACTGTAACAAATATAACATTCTTACTAAATCATAAATCTAGATAAATTTATATGTACAATGGTACCAACTTAGCCATAATATAATATAAACAAAGTTGCCACGTCATTGTTGTATATCTAGCTATATGAGAAGATTTATTCCTCATCGATAAAAGTGAATCAATAATCAAAATGTTCAAAGTGATCATTATTAGTTATTATTAATGCACTGTGAAATAGAAATACCATAAAAGTAGTTTAGTAACGGCATAGAATATAGAATAAAGAATAAAAAATAAAGAGACGGTGTGACCGTGTAGGCTGTGCTTAGAAATGTTCTACTACGGATTAGGTAGCTGGTTACTTGTGGAGTTTAGAACTTGGTGTATATCTGTACTGAATTAAAAATTAAATTAAAAGGAGAGAGAAATAAATATAATTAATTTTTTGAAGGAGTAACATCATATTTCTTTTTTTAAGCTAGTGGTATAATATTTTAATAAATTATTCTGTCATCAGTATCACATTTCTAAAATATAATAATTATGTTTGGGAATTTTCTTCCTCCTTTTTGTTCATCAATCATCACAATCTAATAAGATAATAGTATATACTTATTATACGACAACTTCTATTATGCAAAATTTCTGGACTCTATACTACTCCGACCACTCTCTGAAATAGCATATGATGTAATATAATGGAAACAAGTAAACTTTAAGTACTAATAATTTAATATACGTGCTTACTGCTTAGGCATATCATCTACCTAGACTGAAAGGATGAAGAAGTTCTCGATGAACGTCTTCTTGTTACTGAGATAGGTACAGCGCTTTCTTTATTTTCTTCTTCCTTATCTTGTTTAGAAATATCTAAAATTTCAAAGGAAGAAACAGATGCAAATTGAAATATCTGATATGATTAGAATATAGCCTTATTAGTTTGCACCTGTTTCTTCATCAGAGATTTTAGCTATGTTGATGGAGGTAATCTTTCAGTTTCCTATCTCATACAACGGCCAAGCGGACGAGATATTTATCTTAAATCTTCCTATTGCTATGAACTTAACGTACTACTACTGCCTCATATTTATAGAGGAGAGAAAATTTCATATCGCATATTTTTTTCTTTTAATAATAGGTTGCTTCATAAACACGAAAGAGAAAATGGAGTCATGCCTTTTAGGATGGGTGCTTGCTCACGATGAAAAAATCTTAACTTTTCTAAAACCAGTTATATCGCATTTAGTGTTCTGGAAACTTCTAATAATATAAAAGTAAAGCATATTTACATTTGTACAAGCCGTATAGTTGTAAAGTACTATATATGCCCGTGTTACACACCCTGTCATGATGGATTAGGTAGAAGGTTACTTGCTCAACACAATCTACAATTGTGTTTACTGATTACTTCAATTACCATAGTGGATTTGCTATAGCTTTAAGCCTTTTGTATATAGTACTAATCTACATAAAATAATTATCGAGAGCAGTGTACTACATTTAGTAATATGACACCTATACTATTATATTCAGAATAAAATACACAATATAATATTTTATTGTAATTACACTGATCTAAAAATTTTATGCTTTCTCAATTTAACGCACTAAAATCAATTCCTAGTAGCAGATTAGCAGCAAACTATGTCGTAATAGTTGTCAGTGAACACAATTGTAGATTGTGTTGGCAAGAAACCAGCCACCTAATCTGCCAGGACAGAGAATGTAGAGAGGGATATATTATACGTCAACTCATATTAAGCCACCAATCCACCATGCTTTCAATACGGTCCTTTTTAAATATACTCAAAAATAATCACATCGCTAATAATTTTTGTTATTTTAATTTTTAAAACTAAGAAATATATATTTGTCATTTATTTTATAAATATGAAGTAATTTACGCATTATATAAATACATTACACACTAGACAATAATAAATAGTAATAACATGAATTTGGATAATTTAACTCATCGTATTTTATCGTTGATGCCACTATTGAAGTACCTATTAAAATTACAAGATATAATACGATGTAATACAATAAACAGGCTATATTGCATTCTACACTATATAAGCTTCGTTCAGAATCTAAAATTCAAGGAATCCGAATATGATATAAAAAATATAGGTTTCAATTAACGCTATAGGTACGGTTTCCAAGGCGCGACCGGTCTCCGGCGACCCCGTCAAATTCTGTATCTGTAAACTGTATTCAGTATCATTACATTTACATACCAGATTTCCCTATAGTATTAGCAATATCCAATCAAATGCTATCTTAATGGTCTGCATCTTTATATTTAATGTGAGACAGATCAAACAACTCAACATTACTTCGAACCATTTCGATTAGTTGATCTTCTTCCTCTCCCAAAAGAGCCATGTTGATGTACGGAGCACGGTACAGTCGACATTCACTACTAATTAACTATTGGAGAGTTGGTTTGTGATTGAAATAAATCAACGTTCGCGCTACACTACTCTCGGACCGGTAGTGTCGCTGTCGCCGGTCGCCGCGATAAAATTCAGGCGCGCGTTGGAAACCAGTCAATAGGAATTACATATTAACAGTCGGAGGTCGGAAGGCAATTGTCGCAACGACCGGTCGCTCCTTGAAAACCGTACCTTAAAGTTGAACATTATTATATATAAATATATAACCTAACCTAACCTATGGGTGGGCTATGGGCATATGGCATGTGAACAGGGCCGAAGTTAAGAGAGTCTCTGGGCCCCAAGGTAGCAATTAATAAAAAGGCCCTTATAAAGATATTATTTAATAAAAACTATTTTTAATTTTTATATAATATTCTTCTTTTTCTTCTTCTTATCGTGTCAGGGCTATGATATTGATACTTAATATAATATTCAATATGCTTGAGTCATTATCATAAATGTATCATAATAAACAAATTATACTCATATTATCATAATAAACATAACTATACGAGTGTATTTTATAGATCTAGAGAAGGCATATGATAGGATTCCTAGGGAGATATTGAAGTGGGCATTAATGAAAAAAAGGATTACCAAAGGTGTATGTAAACGTGATTGAAGACATGTATGAAGGAGCGAGTACAAGAATAAGGAGTATGTGTGGAGAAACTGAAGACTTTAGGGTCAGAGTCCCTACTGCCCTACTAGTCCCTACTGGGGTACACCAGGATTCAGCTTTAGTCCCTATTTATTTTCCCTGGTAATGGACGAAATAACAAAGAATGTACAGAGTGAGATACCTTGGTGCATGCTGTTTGCAGATGTTATAGTTCTGATAGGAGATAGCCGTGAGGAAGTAAATGGGAGACTTGAGGATTGGAGGGAAGCTCTTGAAAGTAGAGGTCTAAGGATTAGTAGGGATAAAACAGAACATATAGATTATGATTTCGGAGAAAGGGAAATCGGAGGGAATAGGATAGCTCATGAAATAATGTTGAATAAGGATGTAGTGAAAGAGGTTGAGAGGTTCAAATATTTAGGATCAGTTGTGCAGAAAGATGGGGGCTTTGAAGAGGATATGAAGCATAGGATCAAGTGTGGTTGGATGAAGTGGAGGGAAGCCTCTGGCGTCCCATGTGACAAAAGAATCCCTATTAGGTTAAAGGGTAAATTTTACAAGTCAGTAGTGAGGCCTGCAATGATGTATAGAACGGAATGTTGGACAGTAGATAGGAAGATGGAACAAAGAATGAGTGTAGTAGAGATGAGAATGTTAAGGTGGATGAGTGGAGTGACTAGAGAAGACAAAATTAGGAATGAGTATATAAGAGGTAGTGTAGGAGTAGCTTCGATAGTGGAAAAGATGAGGGAGATTAGATTGAGATGGTTCGGGCATGTATTAAGAAGGGAAGAGACAGAGGCAGTAAGATTGGTAAAGGAAATGTATGTTGATGGAAATAGGGGGAGAGAGAGACCGAAACTGAGGTGGGGGATGTGATGACAAGTGATATGAGGAAAGTGGGTGTAAGTGAAGAGGATGCGGAAGATAGAGTTAAGTGGAGGCATAGGACTAAGGTGGCCGACCCCAAGTAGTTGGGAGAGAAGGCGAAGTAGATCTAGAAGAAGAAGATACGAGTGTATTTTAAATATAAAAGAATAAATTAATGAGATTAACAAATTAAAATTATAATATTTAATTTTCACATGACGATTTTGTCATCACTCATCACCAATCAGTGGCGTCGGTATTTTTGACCAAATAATACAAAATTATAAATTCGAACTAAAATCGATCATCTATTTTAATTAATAATTTTTTAAGTCAATACAATATATTTATAATTAGTATATAAATTGTTTTAAATTAATTATTTACCAATACCAACTTTAATAATATGAATACATATTGAAATATGAATATTTATATATATATATATATATATATATATATAATAATCATTAATATTTTACTTTAAATTAATAATGAATAAAATGAATAATGGAGTGCGTACACTCATTATTTCGTTCTGTGCTATATTGAATAATTAAATGCAATGTAGAATTTAATGTGTATATATTGCATTATATTTATACTAATTATATACAAATATGTTATGCATAGAATACGATAAACTATTAAAAGGAGATATTTAAACCATGAAATGTATATATATAATTATACGTTCCTATAAACATTATCATTTCATATTTTAATATATGCATAACAATATATTATATAATGAAACGCAATTTCCAAGTTACTAGATGGAGTCCTCAAAAAGACAAGGGCCCCTAGGCAGCAGCCTAAGTTGCCTAGGCGGAAGAACGGATATATATGTGAAAATGTCCAATAGGAATATGACCTGTTACCATTAAATATGAGTACATACTATGTTTTATAATTTTACAAAGTATTAAGTAAAATAAAAGTTTAAAAGATTATCTCATAATAATAGATATGATATACAGAGAAAGATTGTTACATTAAAATTCATTTTTAATATTCGATGATTTTGAAGGTCTCAATTTATACAAACGAGACCATATTGGTAGTTTCTTCCAAAATTTATACTTTTCCACGAACGGATTTTTTATTATTTTTGGTTTTTTTGATTCAATGTGTAATATAGTTGATTCTTCAATTGAAGTAATTGCCGGCCAAACAGTACCATTATCCGTTCCATCAATAGTAGGGATTCTAATATATAAATCAATAGAGGTTTAATATTTAAACAATTATAAAACCATGATCATTTTAATTAATACACTCACTCAGATGAAGCGAACTTGGTCCAAATATCGACCATAACTTTAGAAACTTCAGAATCTTCTTTATTCAAACCCTGCGATCCAACTAATTCTCCAATTTTAAATAAGCTAATTAATTCATCTCCATGACTCACTCCCAGTGACTTCTCGCATTTGCCGTACAGTTTATTAAATGTGAACTCGTTTTGATAATCATACAAATAAATATAGGCCGGTGTTGTTGACTTTAATGGAATATCATAGATACACGATAGAAAACCGCTATCTGTAACCATCTAATACCAAAATACGAGTATAATTGATTAATATATTTAAATAACAAAAAGTTTAATATAACATACTTCCACTGTTTTCAAATGAGAATTATCTTCAACCTTTCCAGACGGATAATACATTTTCATTATTTCATTACCAATTTCATCGATATTTTCAGGTAAAGATAAATGTGAATATACTAATAAATTAGACACCATTCGATTAAAATTAATGTTCAATTCTGGAAATATTAAAGATCCATCATTGTATAATGCTGAAAATCAAAAATCACTTCAATTAAGGAATAGGGTAAGTCAAATATTTTATATTGTATAGAGATAACATGATACATCTAAATATGAAGTTTAATAAACTATAAAATACGAGTACTTTAATTTTATTTATTATCCACGTTCAACACCATAAAGCGTTATTATAATTTTATAATATAAATATATAACTATAAAAAGCAAGGGCAAGTGTTGGATGGATACAGGTTTAAAGAGGATAGTGTTAAATTTCGATTAAAATTTGAATGGAATGATAAATCATTAGTCATTACATTCCAAAAACGATTCTGAGCGAAGTACTGTTATATTTTGGTATTTAGGTTACTCATTTAGAAGTTTTATGGGTAGGTATATATTATATTATATTCAACGTAGATACTGATAATTGTAAAAATTATAATATTTATTAATGAATAATTATGGTTTTTATTTATGGTAATTAAGTACTTATATTTAAGCAAATACATATGTTTTGATAACAATGCTACACGAACTCACATAGTCTATGTTTTGCACTGAAGATGATAACATTTTTATCAAAAAATGCATTTTTTTAAATAAAAATAAACTTTTTGTGGATTTGGATTTTATTATATTAAAGAAAAATTGTAATCAATATACATACAAGTATATTATCATAGTTCAAATCATATATCCGAATGCAATGATTTATCAATGCATTCAAATTTTAATCAAAATTCAAAACCTCTTCTCTTACACTTACACCTGTATCCTTTCCCTTGCTTTTTATACTCTAAACAGCTACAACAAAATATCGTAAATATAATATTTATAATTAATTGGAACTGAAGTAAGTAAAATATATTTGAGCTTTAATAAAATTTTCAAAATTTTACAAAATATTTTATCACTTTATTTTAACATTATTGTAAAATATTGAAATATAAGAAGAATCCATATATACCTATATACTTTAAATATTGATTTGACTCTAATTTTAACTTTAAAAACCTATAAAAAAAAAAATTGATAGTTGATATTTTTCTAATATTTTGGAAATACGTTAATCGATATATATATATATATGATTCAATGGAAATTACTCAATTTTTCAAAAAATTTTGTCAATTTAATATAAAATAATTGTAAAATATTAAGTAATAATAATAAGAACCCACAAATGTACTTGTATAGCATAAATATCGATTTTACCAAAATTTCAACAACACCTATAAAAAAAAACAATTGAAACTTCAGATTTTTCTAATATTTTAGAAATATGTTAACCAAAATGTAAGTGTGCTTCATTAAAATTTTCAAAAAAATTTTGGATGTTTTATTAATTATTATTGTAAAAGTAATGAGAAATAATAAGAACAATAATTGTATGGATTCTAAGATTTTCGATTAAACTAAAAATATCAACTTTATATAACTATAAAAAATTATAAGACTTGGGATTTTTCTAATATTTTAAAATAATGTTAGATAATATGTGAGTATACTTGAGTAAAATTTTCAGACTTTATTACACAAATTTGCCAATTTTATCTAACATAATATACACAAAATCGAGAACTTTACGATTCAAAGTCCTATTTTTTGTAAAAAAATTAACGTAACAGTTCCAAAATTTTACCACATATGTGTATATATGTATAGTACCTATGTGAAAACCCAAAAAATTTTCAAGTCTCTAAGTCTAAGATCTAAGTTCAAAATTTCCCTAGTTATCGTGAAATATGGAAAAATATGAAAAATGTCCTTTTAGAGTCCGTTTTTGGTCGTTTTCTCTATGAAAATGATCTAAATAAGTATCAACATCCACTTTCCAACCGAAAACATATCCTCTTCATAAAAATCGGAACATTATTTCGAGTAGAAAAAGCGTTTACATATATACAAAAAAAAAAAAAAAAAACAAATCATTATAAAACCAATACATTCTTTGCATCGCTCAGAATCTAAAAAAATAAGTATATCGTATAACAAAAAAAATATAAAACTTTATATGTTTATATCTATTAAAGTATTTAAGTATTACTTATATTAAAATTAAGTAGACATGTATAAGCACTATTTCTTACATGCAGCAAGTACACCTCCTTCACCGGATGTTATGCCAGCCATGATAGGCACAGTTGACAGTAATTCAAAGTCAACAATTGGATGACTACAAAGGAATGCTTCCTGGTTTGAATCACACGACTCAATAACAGGTTGAAAAGGAACAGATGGATGAATATTCCACTCCTAAAATGTGTATATAAAAAAAAATTAGATAATATCGTTAATTTAGCGTTTGATGAGGATTTGCTAAAACTAAATTCAACGTCATTATATTTACAAAGAATCTATTATGGAAATTCACTAGGAGAGTAGCTGGAAGTTTTCTCAAACAGTTTAATATCTCTTTTGAGTTTTCAGCGTGACATCCGGCCATAGTTGCAATCGCTTCAGTGCGCTTACGACCCAATCCGGGGACTGTTGAAGCCCAATTACATGTGGGAGATCCGCTCTGTAGAATGACTTTATGAAAGAGACCTTTACTCATCGGTGACATCATATGAAAGCCTCCGCTAGCACCGCCCACGCTTTCGCCGAAAATAGTCACATGATCGGGATTGCCGCCAAACACAGCCACATTTTCTCGGATCCAACGCAACACTGCGACTTGGTCCTTCATTCCATAATTACCAGGTAACACGTCATCTTCGGTACTGGCGAACCCTTAAAACAAATTCGTCAAATATTAAGTATTTAACAATTATCAAAATTATTATATAAAAGACTTGCGAACCCAATGGAAAAAAATCCTAATAACTTACCTAATAATCCTAACCTATAATTGAACGACACAAGCACGATATCGTTGTCCATAAAATATTCCGGCCCGAAAAAACTCGATCCACTGTGACCGGCGTACCATCCACCACCGTGTATCCAGACCATGACCGGAAATTTTGCATTTAGATTTGGTGTATAGACATTCAAGTATAAACAGTCTTCCACACCTTGGGTAATGTGACTAATGGAAGGGATGTAATGATTGATTTGAATACACATATCCGCTTCGCGCGTTCCATCCAAAACGCTGTACCATGCATCCACTGGTTCTGGAGGCTAAAATTATGGGGGAAATATGATGTTCTTTTTACCAACTATGATACTAGATAATATTATTTATTACTTTGAATCTAAGCTCGTCAATTGGTGGTTTTGCGTATGGGACGCCAGTAAACGAAAAATAATCTCGGCCATTACGTGATTTCAAATTTTGCCCTCTAATTAAACCCTTTGTTATTTTAACAACAGGATCCGGGGTCACAACGATTAAATTTCCTAATAAGAGAGTGCAAGATATCAATGAAGTCACATTTTGCATTTTGAAACAACTATTATTAGTTATTACCACACACTACAACAAAGTACATATTACAATATGAATCATTATATTAAAACTAAGTACATTAAATAAATACCTAATGAATAATAATAGAAATTGTATTATTTATTCCCTTCATTTATTTAAATCATTGAATTATTTATATAGATATTTAAAATATAACATAACCAGTGTTGTATATTATCTAGATAGATTTATCTAGATAAATTATCTAGATAATTTTTTTTTATCTTTTATCTTATACAGATGAATTCAAAATGACTTATCTGAGTCATTATCTTAGATAAATATGTCAGTCATCTAGATAAAATAAATTAAATATAAATACCTACCTACAAAAATTTGAGTTACTCAGTTAAATTTTTTATTTCAATGAAATTCAATTAGTTCCATGTAAAGGTGAAGTTTCATCATAAATTTCAAAGTATTTTTTTTTAATCCTAATGATGATAATCATTACTGATACGTACATTAGTAATTTTATGACATTTTATAATAGTATAAAAATTTATCTTTTTTTTTTATCTAGATAAATTTTAATTTATTATTTATCTTTATCTAGATAATTACATTTTTATTTATCTTTTATCTTAATCTAGATAATTTTATTGCCTAATATCTTTTATCTTTATCTAGATAAATTCATATTTATCTTTATACAACACTGAACATAACTGGTATAATTACATATGATTTACTGAAATAATTACATTAATTATTATTTCAAGAGAAATATGACTGAAACATATTATCTTTTCTAAATTTAATACCTTTAAAAATTTATTATTCATTATAAATTATAATATAATTAAACCAAATTATTATTTCGATTAGAGACTGATAAATGTGAAAATTTTAATCAATACCTAATACCTATATATTATCTGACTGAAATTCTCTCAGAATCGTTTTTTCGAATGCAATGGTTTATCATTACATTCAAATTCTAAATTAAACACTATGATTTGTATACCTGTATCCCATGGCCATGCGGCAAGGAGTATCAGCTCTTCTTTTTATATATTAGACATGGCAAAATAAATATTTATTTTTGTCATGATATTAGGTACGTAAATCACAATTTAGGTATATTAATTATTATATTTTTGTATAATACAAGAAAACATAAACGTATATTAAAATACAATTTAATCATAAAACAACTAAATAGTTATGTAAATTAAGTACCTATAACTAAACTTTCTATTGTATTCTTTTATTATAAATATGCTAAAAGTAGAATAAAATTTGCATTTTTAAAAATATTAAATAAATATGCTATATTAGAAAATCGTCAGACTGCACTATCATGTTAAGTAATATGTAAGTATACTTCAGTAAAATGTACAGACTAAATGCGCCCAAAATTGCCAATTTTATCATTTATTATATACATAAAAACGAGAATTTTACATAATATTCAAAGTCCTATAAATTGTAGAAAAATTAACGTAACCGTTCCAAAATTTACCACATATATATATATATTATATTATTCACATAGGTACTATATAGTACCTATGTGAACACCCTATAAAATTTTCAAGTCTCTAACTTAAAAATTGTCCGAGTTATCGTGAAATATTAAAATTGAATTCGTCGAAATTTCTGTTTTTGTGAAATATGCCGTTTTTTCGACATTTTTTCCATAATATTTTCGTTTAAATTAAAAATATCGACTTTAAACATTGAAAAAAAAATTAAAAATTAAGGTAAGGGATTTTTCTAATATTTTGATACGATGTTAAGTAGTTGGTATACACGCATCAGTAAATTTTTCAGACCTTAAATACCAAAAATTGTCAATTTTATCAAACATATACCTACATAAAAACGAGAATTTTACGAAATATTCAAAGTACCTACTATATTTTGTAGAAAAATTAACCAAACGGTTCAAACATTTTCAAGTCTCTAACTTCAAAATTGCCCGAGTTATCGTCAAATATTGAAATCGAATTGGTCGAAATTTCAATTTTCGTGAAAAATGCCGTTTTTTCTACCGCTTATTAGGTGTAATTTTGGGAAATTCGAAAAATGACCTATAAAAAAAGTACCAACTACATCCTATTTCTAACCGCCAACCGGAGACATATGCTATTCGTGAAAATCAGAGAATTATTTAGAGTAGGTAATAAAAGTGTCAACAGAATAAAAAAAAAAAAAATCACAAATCATTGTAAACCAATTACATTCTTCGCTTCGATCAGAATCTAAAATATATAATATAGATAGAAGAAAAAAAATACAAGTTTTTATTTCAAAAAATTAGTACCTATAAAATATAATTTATAATGTATTTGATTAATGTAAATATAACTCACCTAAAGTTCTTGTATATCGTTTAAGGGTTATTCATTTATTATTCTATAGTAAAGTAGTAACGAACTAACGAATAATGATGAAAAATATTGTAATGTAGGTATATTTTTTGGAGAGACCTACGAATACTTAAGGATAAAAACTCATTCTTCCCACCATATAATTATACGTATTACGTCTTAATTTTATGATTTTACCTACATAAGGTCACATGATCATTTTTTATGATGCGTCCAAGGTCCGACGCAAGTGGTTGGATACAGCAGTGCATATACTACATCTGCCGCAATATACTCCATTAAAGATAAATTGAAAACTAATGAATACGAATCCTGAATTTCGTCAACGACTTTGTGTTGACCGGTTGTCGCTAGAGCCGCACGGGGCACGTTTGGTCAGGGAGCCGTATAGACGCAGCCGCACGAGTATTCCTTTAATGATAATATGGCGGTCTCAAATATTTCATTTACAGCAGTGGCGTCATTTCAATTTTTTTTTAATACGCATGGCGTATAGAACAGCCCACCTAGTTTATCCAGAATTTTTAACACAACAAAAATAAAGTATTTTCAAGCAATAACAATAATTCTACTAACCCATCTAATAGTTGGTGTATTATATTTACAATAAATAAATCATAACTAAACATAACTTAATCATAACCTAACTAAAAATTTTTCTTGAATAAAATTTTGTATAGTTAATTTCATGTTGATTGTTCTTAAGCCAAAATATGTTATCAGTTAGGCCACAAGCCACTACCAATTATCAAGCCAATTAATTTTTAAACTGGGCCAAATTACTACAATATTGGATTTTAAATACGCAAATGTATACCCTGCGCAGTCCAAATGACGCCACTGATTTACAGTTATCGAAGATGAAAAACTAATTGAATTGGTTTCCAAATACGATTGTTTTTATAACATGGCTTTATAGTTCATTATAGATAATATGATTTTAAAATTAAATAATGACGTTTTTTTTTGAATAATAATAAAGATAATAACAATAATAAAAAAGAGCTGATACTCCTGCTGCACAGGATACAGATGTGCGAATCATAGCATTAAATTTTAATTAGAATTTGAATGCAATGATAAACCATTGCATTCGAAAAAACGATTCTGAGCGAAGTTCAGTCAGATTATAATTTTCGTTTGAACTAAAAATATCAACTTAAAACAGCGATAAAAAAAAATTGAGATTAGGGATTTTTCTAATATTTTAGTATGATGTTAAGTAATATGTAAGTATACTTCAGTAAAATTTTCAGACCCTAATACCAAAAAACTGCCAATTTTATCAAACATTATATACGTAAAAACGAGAATTTTACGAAATATTCAATGTCCAATATTTTGTAGAAAAATGAACGTAACACGGTACCAAAATTTTACCTCATTTATATAGTAGCTATGCAAACACCCAAAAAAATTTTCAAGTCTCTATCTTGAAAATTGCCTGAGTTATCGTGAAATATTGTAATCGAATTCGTCGAAATTTCATTTTTCGCGAAAAATTCCGTTTTTTCATTTTTTCGCCGTTTTTTCTACCGCTTAGGGTCAATTTTGAGAAATTCGAAAAATTAACTAAATAATGTACCAACTAGATCCACTTTGCTACCGGAAACATACCCTATTCGTGATAATCGGAGCATTATTTCGGGTAGTAAAAATGTTTACAGAATAAAAAAAAAAAACAAAAAAAAAATCACACATCATTGTAAAACCAATACATTCTTCGCTTCGCTCAGAATCTAAAATAAATATAATTAATAATTTTGACTTAAATATTATAAATAAATATACCTACTAAAATAATAATATATCAAATACATTATACATAATAATTTTATATAATTTTTATGGAGGTCCGTCTCAGATTTTTAACTTGCCAAATTGGTCGCGGTTAGTTTTTAATGATTTTTACACACGTTATTAAATATATTTTTTTTAAAAAAAGTAGTACCTATTTATATATTTTCTGATATGATTTATATATGACTTTAGTAAAATACAATTACAAAACAAAATATTTAAACAGAATACATTGAGTACCTACCAATTATTTGATGCAAAAATTTACATATTTTATTTTGACATTTACTCACTATTAATTTAATTATATGTATATTGATATATAATAGGTATACAAATATAATTATATAAATTAATAAATTATATATTGATTTAATGTAAAAAATTACATTTATTTTTTATTTTTAACGAGTTTAACGAGTTTAATTGGTGTGAATTTTGTGCGGCTGATTTGCATTAACTATTTTTAAATTCTGAGCGGAGCGAAGAATGTATTGGTTTTACAATGATGTGTGTGTCTTTTTTTTCTTTTTTTCTTTTTTCTTTTTATAAAAAAATTTATAATACCTAAATAATATAATATAATTTTAATATAGTTATATTTTATAAAAAAATATATTAATTTAATTATATATATATTAATATATTAATACCATATATAAATATAATTATAATATTATATAAATTATATATTGATTTAATGTAAAAAATTACATTTATTTTTTATTTTTAACGAGTTTAATTGGTGTGAAGTTTGTGCGATTAATCTGCATTAACTATTTTTAGATTCTGAGCGGAGCGAATGAAAAGAGCGAATACAACCAATGTATTGGTTTTACAATGATGTGTGTCGTTTTGTTTTTTTGTTTTTATGTCTGAACTTCTGAAGACACTTTTACTACTCGAAATAATGCAAAACTACGAAAAAATGACGAAGAAACGGCATTTTTCATGAAAACTGAAACGAATTCGGTTTCAATATTTCACGATAACTCGGGCAATTTTGAAGTTGACTTGAAAATTTTATTGCGTATTCACATAGGATATTTATATATATATATATATGGTAAATTAATTATTTGTTAATTTTTCTATAAAATATAGGACGTTGAATATTTTGTAAAATTTTCGGTTTTATGGATATAATGTTTGATAAAATTGGCAATTTTTGGCATCAAGGTCTGACAATTTTACTATAGTATATTTTATGTATTACTAAAAATTAGTTAAAACTTAAAAATTTACATATTTTATCTTTACATTTACTTATATTAATTTAATTATATAAATTATATATGTATTGATTTAATGTAAAAAATTACATTTTTTATTTTTAACGATTTTAATTGGTGTGAAATTTGTGCAACTGATTTGCATTTTTTATATTTAACTATTTTTTATATTGTAAAAATCTTAATAACGTAAAAGCTACTCCACTAGTCGCTAATAAGGGTCCGTAAAAAAAGTGTTCGAGGTCCGTATCCGGACCGCGGTTCGCCAGTGGTTATCCCTGCTATAAACAGCGGCTGCGAAAATGAATGTCCATGTTTTAATACGAGCACACTCATTGTAGCGAAAATGTAACCGCGCGAAATTTTTATTTTTCGCTGCAGACACTATATTTTTCGCTCACCGCAGCGGTAATAAGTTGGAAATTTAAAAATTTGGAAAATTAAAAAGTTATGTTAGGAATGGAATGAAAATAATATTATATAATGACTAATGTTTGCTTTTTGACAGCTATATATTGTAAACTAACGATAATAAAACGTGATCATCAAAAAATTAAAATATTAAATAAAATCGGATATAAGTTCATACATGTCCGATGAGGCACAGTTCCGTCTTCCGTATTTTATCGTCCAACCTAGGACAAAAATATCGGTCGCCGATATTTATTTGATTGGGAAGAACTCGGAAAGCTCGGATCGGATATGTGAGAATACATTAATTGGAAAAGAAGTTCATATTTATGAAAACAAGGATACTCTGACAGACAGACCAGGATCGTATATGTCATATGTGATATGTGTAAATAGACCTTCATTGTTCAATTTCAGACAGTTCAGCCAAGGTCCAAGGACATCAACTTAATAAATATACATATCATTAAAATTAAAAATTATTTATATTTATAAGTATATTGAAAATTATACATAGAAAATAAAAACGTTTTTACAAAAAATTATAGATTAGGTAATGACTTTAATTATAATTTAATAAGTCCATAAAAAAATATACTTAACATAAAAATATAAACTGGATACTTAATAATAATTGTACATTTTCTAATGAGTAAATTAAGGTTAAATTATATTAAGAGTATTCTTTATGATTAACTTAACTTTATAAACAGTAAATTAATATAATACAAATTCTTAATAGCAAGTGATGTAAATTTAACATTTTAGTAGTCATATCGATGAAATAAAAACCATGATTTTTCATTAAACCTCTTCAGTTATTAACAATAATCAAACAATTACGTATAAAGTAGTTACAATATTCCCATTACCTCTTAACTACTCACCAACAGTTATGGAGTATAATTTTTTTTTTTTTTACATACACTTAAGACTTAAATATAAATGTTTATGTATATTAGAATATACAAATTCTCTTTCACTTCCAACTTCTTGGTTTTTTTTTGTATACTATAGTATAGCTTCCAATATACCACTGCTGCTTACTGTGAATATTAATCACAAAATTTCAGTAAACATTAGATGTCATTCATTCATTATGGTAAAATAAACATCACACTACAACTATTAAAGATTTTTTATTTTACTGTTAATATACTGAAGAGGTTATTAAAATATAAATAAATTTAATTAGACAATCTATATTTATAAAATTATTTGACATAATAATCATTAATTAAAACGAGTTAAAATAAGTAAAGGATGCCATGCCCAAATATTTAATGCATCTTAATATTTGTATACATAACAGATCTATTAAAATGTACTTCCATAAATAAATAATTCTCTAATTTTTATTGTATAATATAATTCATGATAAAGTTTAAAATTTAAATTCTACGAAAGTGTAGCTTTGTAGTTTATACAAACTACAATTCACAATAAAATAATAATTTTAATATAAGTTCATACAGAACAAATTATTATGTATAATCTAATCATTGGAAAAATAAAATGACATCATTCCAACTATTTAGACCACTAATTAACAATGTAAACTAAATCGTACTTAAATTTAGAATAAAATAAATAAAATAAATGACAATGTGTATAGTGTAGTACAATTACCAATGTAATTTTAAAAGACTTAACCACTAGAAAATTAAATAAAAACTTCCATTTTTATTAATAATTAATAGTAAAGTAAAAAAAAAAAAAAAAGTTACACATATGACATATTTTTTAATACTTATAATAATTTGTTATTAATATTTATGCTAATTGTAATTATAAGTACTTAATATTATACATAAAAATTAAAATATCATGGCAACAGTAATATTTTCTTTTTCTCTTTTTATTCCAATTATTCAATTATTATTTCTTTTCATTTAATTAAAACTATTAAATTAGAACCAATAGAATAAAAAGTTTTATCTGACATAACCTGTAAAAATTTATATAATTATAATTATTATATTTTATAATGATATATCATATATTATGTATTTTACAATATTTTAAATAAAATAACTATTTTTAACATATAAATAATTTTGATTTATATTTAATGTTACTTAAATTGAAATAATAAAAAAAGGTTATATGAAAACAATACTCATTACTTTTGTATATAACTATAAAATAAAATAATAATTTACAATAATTAATAATCAACATAATGTAGCATATTAAATAAGTTTCCATAAATAAAACAAACCATAGAATATTTTAATTAATTTAAAAAAATATATAATAAATTATAATATTCAACTTTAAAAATATATTTATATTAAAATAAATTATTTACGTTAATTATGTTGATTATCTTCTTTATTATCAAAATCATTCAAATCTTCATCATCTATATAAAAAAAATTAATTAATTAATATAATAAAAAACAAAAGACATTATTTATTATTATTTTATATTCTTATTATTAAATGATAAAATGTGTTTTGGTCTTTTGAATATTATAATTTATTGTATTGTATTTTTTTTTCTATTTATTTATTTATTGAAAATGTATAGATGTATTTTACTATTTTATAAACCAAAGTGATAATTTTAAATTATAATTTAACAAACTCTTTAGAAAATCTAATTGATTATTGAAAAAATTTTTGTATAAATTTATTATCTATTATACTGACGTGCTAAGGGATAAATCAGTATCTCCATCTAAGCAAAATGTGGGGAAATCGACTTAACAGGTTTAGACACATAACTGATCCGTGCACCAAACATAATTAACATACAATCCTAAAATAAACGTTTATATACTAATTTCATATCATAGAATTGATTTTATGAGTTTTTAAATATTTTTGTTTATTCCTTGACCATCAAAATGGACTTACTTCTTATTTGATAAACACTACCAGAAGCAAATTTACAGAATATCCATTATTCTAGGGAGATACTGTTTTTTCTGTAAAATTATATAATATTATAATACATTACAAGGAAAATTAATGACCAATATATTTGGCCATACTCATATAGACTATACAAATACTGTTTGTTCCCATGGATCTATTGTCAATGTCATCTACAAGTTCTTCTAATCCTTTTAGCAATTAAGTATATATTTAGCTAATTATTATAATATATCAAAATTATAATTAAAATGATATAAGATTATAATTATATAATATTTAAATGATATAGTATTATAGTATCAACAAAACTGTTTTTAAATACTCACAACCATTATAGTTTTTCCATCATAAATAACAAGTTTATTTAATTTATGCTTTTACTATTAAACAATCTACAAAAGTCAACGACATCACAGTAACAAAATTATAATGATTCAGTGAATCATTTGTATTTTGTATTTTTATAACAACAATTTACTAATGTATGATAACATAGCCTAAAAATAGAATACCTATTTGTTAATAATTCAGTATTACATCAAATTGATAATGAACATAACAGCTGCGTGTAAGTTGTGACCACGGCCATTGATATACCTTTAATGTTTAATATATATTTGAAACCGTGTTTGTGACTACAGAATATTATTATACACCAAGTATCAAATTGTACATACGAAGATACTGTGTTTTAGTTACTATTAAAATGTTTTGAAAATAAGCGAAACAACGGTAACTCCACGTCACTTACTGCTTATTTGCTACTTATTGGGATTTACTGTATTTTTGCTTCTAGTTACACAAAAATTATGGACATACTGTTTGTTTTCTTAATTTCAAATGCTCATTTTCAATGTTAAATATTGGATATACTGATTTTTTGTTGCGAAAAATGGTACAAAACCACATTGTTAACCCCCAGGTAGCAATATCTCAATTTTGACCAAAATTGGAGATACTGCTTTTTCGCTTAGCACGGCAGTATATTCAAGTAGAAATATCAAATATATAAAATTATTTACGTTTTTTAAGACTATTTACTCAAGTATTAAAATAATTCATATTTATATAAATTGTAATTAGTTTTCCTAATTTAATTTACTTACCATCTTCTTTGATACCTTCTTGTTCATATTCATATTTATATGAATTATTTTTTTGCTTCAATTTGTCTTCTTCATTACTAAAATTAAATTTATAATTGAAAATTTAAAAAATACAATTAATAATTTTTTTGTTATAACTGTTCTTACTTATTTATTAATTGTTCTTTTTTGGCAATCTCTTCTTGAGGTGGTGCGACCATAGCTTTCATAGATTCATTTCCACTGACTTGAGATTCCTAATATTAAAATATTTATATAATTATAAAATACAAAATATTATATTAAGTCATTAATTATTGTAAATACTAACATATTTTGTTGAACTTGTTTGATTTTTAGATATTAGAGCTTTATTGAGACCATTATTAGAATTGATGTCCATACTAGGTTGATTAATTGGATTGGCTTCATCCTATAAAATATTTTAACTTAATTTTATAATATAAAAATAAAAACACTTTTCATAATTTATATTAATATATTTCTTACATTTTCAATAGATAGAGATTCATTTGTAGAAACCACTTTTAAATTATTAATCTATAAACAAATAACATTAAAAGTTAAATTTAAAATATTAAATATTTTAAAGTAAAGTAAAGTTATATTTACCATTTGTGTTGAACTCTTAGCAGTTGCTCCATCAATCGCTTGTGGATTTATTGCAGGCGTTACTGAACTTAGCTTTAAATAAACAAAATATTATTTTTAAAAAACTTAATAAAACAATACTAATAATATAATTTTTTTTTTCTCTAATGTTACAAAAACATAACAATATTTTAAAAGTATAAAATAAAATAATGCATACTTTTGTAAAGTTTATATTTTCATTTAATTTTTGAATAAATTTTACATCTGTATAATCAACTGATTTCTGTAAATTTTGATCATTTTCATTATTTTCTTTGTCGTTATCCAATTTCACTTTTTCATTCTACAATGTAAATAATTTACTATTTTTATAATTTAATTTTTAAATGATATCCTAAATAACTGGAAAAAAAAGAAAACAAATTATTGATTATAAATTTAAAATATTAACTAACCATAAGATTTTGTATTTGATCCTTTGCAGCATTCAAATCTTTAATTAACTGTTTATTTTTGTTTTCTTCTTCCAAATAATTTAATTTAATTTTTTCCAATTCTTCTCTTAACTTTTTATCTTCCTCCTTTTAATTATATTAAATAAACAATTAGATATTTATAAAAAAAAATTATATAATTGCATTGACTATTGCATATTTTTAATAATATTCGATATTACTAACTTTAAAATTTAATAATTAATAATTTTAATACAAAAATTAATGAAATTAAAACTTAATTTTTTAAAAGTATCACTATTATTTATTTTAAAAATAATACTTTAAAATACATATATTTTATATAATTAATTTAATTAATTAAATTTTCGCATTACACATACTCGTATAGATAAATTGGTAATATGTAATTATATTATTCTATTTGTAAAAATGTAATGAAATTCTTAAAATACTAAAAAAAAAATAATATAATGTATTAAATCTATTAATGAATAAGCACATATTTTATATCATAAAAAATGTATTTGTTTGATTCTTAGTACTATAATAAAAAAAAATTATAATAATGAATCAGTAAAATATTTAAAAATATAATAAATGAAAAACTATTAAAAACTATTCTAAAATTATAATTCCAGTTTGTAAAGATAGTGAATAAAATAAATGTTACCTGTAATACTTCATAATTTTGTTCTAACTCATTATAACGATTCATAGAGTCAACGTTTTGTTTATCACGCAATTGTTTTTCATCTTGAATTATCGCACTAAGCTCTTCTTTAGTTTTGGTGTGCTCTAGTTTTTCATCTTCTAATGATTTCTCAAATTTCGATTTAAGTTCAACAATAACTGTAAAACAATAAATAAGATTGTTATTAATAACAATTAATTTTCCGTAAATATGTTTATGGTGATTACCCTGTAATTGTGATGAAACTGATTCTAACTGATGTGAGCATGAAGTAGCCGAATTACGCACATCGTCTAACTCCACTTGTGTTCCGTGAAATATGTACAGTACAGCTGAAAAAACCATAAGCATACATACAAAAGCGAAAATTCTTGTTTTACCTCCTCTGGATACCATTCTGCTAGACATTTCACTGGAAAATACCAAAAGAGAATTCAGATCAAACGAGAAACATTATTTAAATATGGTAAACAATTGTTTATTCATATTGAATAAATTGATTTCCATCATTACCTTCAAAACGTTTATTACAAATTGAAAAATCTACAAAAAATATTTGAAATATTCAACTCTGTACTATAATATTAAAATTTCTACAGCAAAGTCACCTTCGCTCATACTGAAAAACATAATTTTTTCGCGGTTGTTCCTTATACGTATATCTAATAATATATTAATATCTAATTCAAATAAACTATTAAAAATAAATAAACAAAATAAGTGAATTTACTCTATTTTGTGTTATTGACTGTCGAAGTGTCAAAGCAAACGCAAATACTATAGATATGATAAGAAATACGAGAAACTCCGTAACAATCATCTGGCGTCATAGCGTTAAAAAAATTATGATGGTTGCCTATTCCGGCCCCTTTTTACATTTAAATATTACAAAATAACTTTTAGTGCTGAAATTAGTAAATTACTATTGAAAATTAAATATAGGTAAGTATATAACATAACCTACATATATTTTAAATGAACAAATTCGCCGTTGACTTGTTATTATTTATAAGTTATAACGTTTATTTGTTTTATTTTGTTAGCATTTGCACCTGTCCAATTTTTAATGTAACATATTATTCATTAATAATAATTATTAGTAATTGCTAAAAAAAAAAAACTGTGTGCAATTATATTAATTTAATTATTGCCATAACACAGGAAAGGAAAATATTACGAATTCAATTCATACATTTCCAACAACAAAAAACGTGTGATTTGAAATTGAATTTTATTTATACAAAATTTTAGTTATTTATCGTAGAAAATAAATATTAATATAAAAAATAAATTTAAATTTACACTATTTCTTAATTTAAAGATACAGTAAATGGGTTAAAATAACTCAAAACAAAAATAATTTTAATAAATAGGTGCATTCTTCAACATATAAAAAGCAAGAGAAGAGGGATACTAGTGTGCAGGCGCGGATCCCAGTAGGGGAGGGCTATAGGGCTTTATCCCCTCCTTTTGGACGTGTTATATGTTGTGTAGGCATGTAATAAATACTTAATAGCAGTAGCGGACTGGCAAGGGTTGACGGGATGCGATCTCATCCCGGGCCCATTCCCATTGGAATTATAATTAATATAAACTGCTTATAAGAATTAAGAATATTATATTTTGTCAATGTAGTGGGGTCCGAAAAAAACGTTATTATTCGGTATTTCAAATATAGAGCAATTATTATAGAGAAATAATTGAATATTTTATAATGGATATACTAATGAGCACAGTTAATATTCCGTGTGAGAGACAGTATTTATTTATAGAAATTATTTTCCAATGATAATACCAATAATTTTATTTTTTGTGAAATATTCTGATATTCAGTGGCGAAGATATCCATTAGACCATGACTCCATGAAACAAAGAGACATTGTCTACCCATTATTTTTTAACTGATTGCACATAGAATATATTGTGTTAATATGTTTTTTGAAGACCATATTAGATTCTGAGCGAAGTGAAGAATGTATTGGTTTTACAATGAAGTGTGATAATTTATTTATTTTTTTATTATTATTCTGTAGACACTTTTACTACCCGAAATAATGCTCCAATTTTCACGAATAGCATATGTTTCCGGTAGGAAAGTGTATGTAGTTGGTACTTTATTTAGGTCATTTTACGAATTTCTCAAAATCGACCATAAGCGGTAAAAAAAAACGACGAAAACATGACGAAAAAACGGCATTTTTCACGAAAACTGAAATTTCGACGAATTCAATTTCAATATTTCACGATAACTCAGGCACTATTGAAGATAGAGATTTGACAAATTTTTAGGTGTTCACATAGCTACTATATATATGTGGTGAAATTTTGGATTCGTTACGTTAATTTTTCTATAAAATATAGGACTTTGAATATTTCGTAAAATTCTCGTTTTTACATATATAATGTTTGATAAAATTGGCAATTTTAGTGATTAAGGTCTGCAAATTTTACTGAAGTACTTAAATATGACTTAACATAATACCAAAATATTAGAATAATCTCTTGACTCAATTTTTTTTTTTATAGATGTTTTAAGTTGATATTTTTGTTCAAACGAAAATTATAATCTGACTGAACTTTGCTCAGAATCGTTTTTTCGAATGCAATGGTTTATCATTGCATTCAAATTCTAATTAAAATTAAACGCTATGATTCGCACACCTGTATCCTATGCGGCAGGAGTATCAGCTCTTCTTTTTTTTTTTTAATGATACTTTGGTTTATATAACAATATAAAATTATAAAATATTATTATAAAGTATACGGTCATGTATTAGACTGGTATAAATAGGCGCTGTCGGCCGTCGGGTAAAACCGCACAATAGTCATTATTGTTCTTTGCTATATAGTATGTAATAAAGAGACAACGTGAATATTTTCACATTTTATCTCTAATACTTTTGGATGTGCGGTGTGGTAGGTTCTTAAAAGCGGGGTGTCTGGCGCAATGAGTTTTCCAGACATGTCTGGCTATATTATCATAAATTTATGAATGTGCCTACCCGCATTGGTGCATACCGATAACACCTCTTGTAATTATATTCTTATTCGTATCGAATAATAATAATACATTAATACGTATTTAATAGCTGTGTAGCCTGTGTAATTAAAATAATACACATTTTAAACATACATTTTTGTTTATATAATATTTATTTCTAAAAAAAATTTGTCTATATCCTAATCCTAATCAGTAATCACAAACTCAAGCTTCGCCACTGTCAAATATTACTATTATTTAAATACCAAATTAAAACTATTGTGTTTTATTATCATATTATATTATTCACCTGTTGTATGATTATTTTTATTTTTTGTGTGAAGCAAGAACGTACCTAACATAACGAACGTCACACACATTTCGTACAGTCATGGGTGGATAGTACCATAGGGAAAAAGAGATTTTCCCTGTGTGCCCTCATCTTGTATAATGTCAGTGGCCTCTCTTGACACCACTCGATTTTTAACAATTTTACAAGTTATTGTTTTAAAATAAGAATATACGAATAATGCGAGCATTTTTTTTTATTTTGGTGGCCTTTTTAAAATTTTTCCTTGTAACAAAAAAACTACCTATCCACCCCTGCGTACAGTTATAATACTGTTGGTTTATATTTTTTTGTTGAAGAAGTAAGAAATAACTAATGACTTAATTTAGAGAAAAAATAAGACTTTGAATTTGTTAAGTAAAGTATAAAGTATTTAATTGTATCTATTATTTCATTGATCATTTGATCAAGATTAATATAAATATAATATATAAAATATAAACGTTATTACTTTATTAGTTAAGTAAATTAAGTTATTTATAATATAAATATTATAGCCTATAGGTATAGGTTTTCTATTCGTTCAAGCATAATATCCAAAGTATAAATAAAATCATTTTTTTGTTAAATACATAATCAGGTTACGTTATTAAATATTTAAATGAAATTAGATGAAACCAGATAAAATTAAAAAAATTGAAATTATTCTTGCATAATATTATTTAATAGGTACTGGTAATTTTGGATAATAAAATATAAATATTTAATAAAATCTGATTTGATTCGACTTCAAACCATCTCCAGAACTTCGTCGCTTACTCAAACCCACTGTATAACACATAATATTTTTCGGTATCAAGTTGACAAGTCACAGGAAACAAAAATTTCTACACAAAACCCCTCAGAAATTAAAAATATCAAAATTCACAAATTTAAAATACATTACATATATATTAAAAACAAATTTTTTATAGATAAATTCGTAGGTAATAAAATATAATAATTATTGTACAGTTTATTTTTTCAAATTGACACATTACAGGAAAAGAGTAGGTACTTAAATATTACATTATTATAGAAGTAGGTATAGACATGACACATGAAACTTTATTGAATTGAAATTTAGTTTTTTTACTGTATTTTTTGATTGGCAATCATGTATTTTGTATCTACTTAAAAAATCTTACTATCATAATTCATAACATGGATATAAATATTATGTAACTAATGCAATATTATTATATTTCGAGGTCACCTTACAATAATTTTAACATTATAATATATATTTTGCTATAATATGCAATTTGATTGTTCGATTTTCATTTTAACACATGGCTGTTTATTGATATATTATTGTCTCTTGCAAGTAGTATAAATATTAAATACTATTCAATTTTCGTTTCGACTGTTTAAAATACTTACAAAATAATGCCTACGTAATCAAATTATCATTTTTCCGAATGATACCTCATACCTATAGACTATAATAACCAGTTACCAGTTGACCACATTTAAAAAAAGTATATGGGAAAAATTCATAAATTGAGAACGATCAGTATTTTCAGTTCTGGTACCATACGATGAAAATTCTGACTCTGAGAAAAACTCAAATTTTGATTTTTTTTTTTTTATTTGATTCTGTTCACAAAATGGATATAAATCGACATTTATGGGATTATGCCATCTGTCGAATGGGTAAGTTGATTAGACTTGTCCGACAGATGTCTCTGCAATGATCGCTTCTACGGATCTCTGAGTAACCGGACAATACTTACTGGCGCGCGCGCATTATAGTTCGTACACGCGTTCGCCCACCGTCGCCGCCCAGTCACTCGCAACCGACACCGCTACCGTCATCGCTGTCTCATCACGGGAAGCCATTGCTGTTCTACCGGCTCTCACGTTTCGCGTATGTGGTACGCGCGTCGCGGCTACGGTTGCGTTCGTCGGCGTTTATTGTCGTCGTCGACCGATCGCCGGTGGTGCGTTTGTCGTGCGCTCACTTTGCGTCGGGGGGTCGTCGTCGCGGCCGCGCAGTTTTTCGCTCCTCCCCTCCCCTGTCCTATACGTACGTCTCCGTCGTGTCGTATCGTCATCGTCTTACTTCGTAAGTATAACAACATTATAATACATTTAATTAATAATAATATCTAATATAATAATATTATACATTTCTCTATTATACACTTAACAATATAATAATAACATTAATACGACAAGCCCAGTCGATTATACGAATGGGCACGTTAAATATATGGGTTACATACATTATCATACCTTTCCTACTATGGTAAACGTATCGCGGTCTCCCCGAAATTAATGTGTACACTGTACTCGACCGTTAACCGAGGCGAGTTGCGGGAGGGATGTAAGAGTTGGCGGAAAGTTGAACTTGTGTCGAATTCGCTCGCACGAACTTTCGACCATTACACCGGGAGAATGGGGTTGTAATACAACTACTGTATTATCAACAACGTGTTCGTAAATGTGTAAAGTCGTTCGCGGGATTGTAATAATTAACCTCCGTCCCCCGACGAACGAAAGTTATAAGTTCAGAATTTCCCCTCCGCTACCAATCGATGACGCAGCGGGAATCTTGAAATGACCTTGAATTCGAATACTGACTAGAATGCGACCGAATGATGTGCATGCAAATTCCCCGACACTACTACGCGTATAACCTAATTTTGTTCGCCGCGTGTTTCACTCGAACCCGCGAGACCCAGCATCTCACGCAGGAGGCTGCTGTTCCGTCTCTCGGCTCCTTTCGCGTCCACCCCGCCCTCACCATTTGACACGGTGTCGCGTCCCAAGTCTGGTTTTCATTGAAGTTATTACCGCGCACGCGTCCAAGCTCAATGAAATAGCGAACGAAAAATAATTTTTTTTTTTTTTTGTCATCACGCTTTACTTCTCACGACCTTTTTCCAAGTTTCGTCATTTTTTGGCGTGCTCGTTATTTAATTTTTTCATACCACACATCCGGATGTACGATGAACGTTATGTTATTGGTTTCGACCTGTTGTTTTCCGCGTAGCGTGCACCACGAAAAACAACAACGCACGCAACTTTCTCGAGCGTCCACCCCGCCCCGCTGACGATGCGGTCGGTCTGCGCAGTTGGCCGCACATTAATATCGCGTATCACGTTTCACCACCCCGCCCCGTACTTGCCGTTCACCGTTATTATTGTAATATACGTGTTCGACAGACCACCAAGACCAAGATGTTATTATTTATTAATTTATTATTATCGTCGTGTGCCACACAATAACATTATTATCGTAGGTATCGGTGCAAGGGCGGTCGCGCCTTCGACCTCACCTCACTCCGCCGAATAATATTTGCGAACGGGACATGCGAAGGTACACCCTCCTTCCACGTTCCACCACCCAACCATTGGATATGTCGCCCTGTCGGCTGTCCGCAAGTCCGCAAGCATGTCGCAGACGGCGCATGATACTGCCGTTTGCTGAACCGATTTTCTGTGGTCCTGCGACAGAGCGGTTGAAATTTCCTCCTATTTACTAGCTCATTGCGTCTGAACGACGTAACACAAAAATTTTACACGTCACTGGAAACGAGCATGATATTACAATATTTCTGCGATCCACGACACGGCGCTATGCTACTATAAGCATTCGCGAAAGGCGGACGAGCGCGCTCTAGCGTTTTACTGTCGCAGCCGTCACCGTGTCGAATTTTCATTATACTATTCGTCTTTGTTACGATATGCGCGCGCGCCCCGCCTCTCATCGCGTGTGTGCGAGCGATCGACTGCAACAACCGTCGACTATTATATTATAATATTAATATAATAAATATTATATATACAGTATACACGTACGTAATGGAATATTATAATATACCATACCAAGCGTGGCTTATCATCGGCAGCGCCGATAAAATACCCATTTCGATTTGTGAAATACGCGCGCGCACGCATATTCACGTATAACGTACTGTATAGTGTATAGTGTTTTAATATCGTCGCGTCGTGGACATTACGGTATATCATACGAATGTATTGACGAATATATAGAAAAGAATTAAGAAAGAGAGCTGACGAGAGAGAGAGAGAGAGTGTGTGTGTGTGTGTGTGAGAGAGAGAGTGCGAGAGAAAGATATATAAGAAAAAAAAAAGAAAAGAAAAACGTCCATATCATTCTTCCACCAAACTCCGGTTTGGTGTTGGCGCAGGATATTGTAATAACGTTGGATCGGGTATCGCGTCTCGTTCGAAAACAAAACGCTGACCGTTTCGATTTTTCTGCCGCTGCCGCCGCCGCCACCGTCAACGTACGTATTATTTTCGGCCTGCGTTCCTTGTCCGTGTCGACGCGACGGAGGAAACTTTTGGAACGTCGCGCGCTCCGTTCCCGACCGAGAAGTGTTTTATTTTTTTCTACGATCAAGTGCGATCCCCAAGGTCAATACGCAATGATTGTAATATTATAATCTATACTCTACTACATATACAGCCCGCGATGGTGTTATACGTATACCTAACTCGCTTACCCACGTATAATGGTTACTTTAGTGTTTGCCTCTGCGTAGTAGTAGTCTGTTGACGTCGTCATCATCAACACGTTTCCTTCAGCTGTTTCGATAATGCTTCCTCGTCCGAATAATATACGGTTTGTAACTGCAGAAATGTATTTATCGTATTATCATTATAATTATATAATATTTATTTAGCAATATTACCCACGTATTATATAACGTCGTTAGCGGCCATCGCCGCCAGGTATTGTATCTGTGGTATATGTCAAGGAGAAAGAAAATCTCGTACCAATGACAAGGTCATGGCCATCAATCGCGCGAAATATGTCACAATATTATTATTATTATTATTATTATTATTATTATTATTATTATTATTA
>JAIUCT010000007.1:25799729-25834586 GCA_021307375.1 Tetraneura akinire | reverse complement strand
TTATTATTATTATTATTATTATTATTATTATTATTATTATTATTATTTATACGTAACGCGTATGAACGGTAGTCGAGTCTTTTTCCCTCCTGTAATCGTGTAACATATATAAATGCATTATTTTTATTTAGCACGGCCGCGCCGAACGGATAGGAAAGCTTGTTCGCTTTCCTCGCGCGACCGTTCGGCCGTTGTCCGTATATACACGCAATATATTTTTGTAACTCCCATAACAATATTTAGTATTTATCAACATTTTTCGTACATAATATACGAATACATGATAATATAATGTATTTTTTTATCATACAATATACCTGTACACCGCCGCAATAGGCGTAACTGGGTCATTTTTTTATGAAGAAGAGGTAAATTATTTTAAATATTAATATGTTATATTTAATTACAAAATTATTAAAATATATATGTTATAAATTTCAATCCATACTACTTAGAGACTAGAGTGATAATATTAAATATTATTATTTGTATTTTTAAAAGTCAAATTTTTCCTAAGACTTAGATAAGTTAAAAAGTTATTCATTATAATTTTGAAACTTGTTTGAAAAGTCAAGAGGGGCAATGACCGTTATTTTAAGAAGGTAGACACTCCTCTTTGCCTCCCCACAATTCAATGACAATCAGTGATCGATGTTGACACCGCATCCAGTACGCTGTACGCTCGTTATTTTGTTGTACTTTTGTACTTGGTCTTGGTTTATAGTCAATTCGTAAGTTTAGGACTCTCATGTCATCGTAAAATATGCCTAGATAACTTATTTTTATTTTATAAGACAAAATAAAATAAACAATAAATACCTATGTACTTTTTTTATTTTTGATTCAAGGTTAATAAAGTTTCATAATTTAATATTTTAAATAAATACAACATAGATATTTAGTTTTTCTGTTATTTTTATATAAATATAATGTAATTTATAATGATATACTAATATAATATGTATTCATGACAGGGCCAAAAATAATATTATGTATATTAAACCCCGTAAATGTAGTATACTCGTATACATAGATTATAGATAATATTCCGGATAATATCATGATGAAAATAATGGTGAAAAATTTCAAAAATATTGTTTTTAATTCATACCCGCACGAAACGGATTTAAATAATTTACTTAGGGAAAAATATTATCCAACGGTAGTGAATAATTTACAAAATCATACAACAGCATGTGAGTATACTCATTACTCATTGTTGTACCTATTACTCATATTATTGTATTTTAATTTTTAATACACAATAATTGTTATAATAAAAATAAATTAAACACAATTACTAGGCCAGTTTCGTTAAAAGACATACGCCAAGCTTTATAGCTTTTGTTATCATTATATAGAAAACCAGTTGGGTTTCCAGGAAAATAGTATTCCTAACCTCGCGATACTATTTAAGCATAACATTCATAATATAATATTTACATTTCCTGCTGTGTACAAGAATAACACGTCACAATGTCACGTTGTATTAGTGAAGTACGCTAGGACAGGGTTAAAGGGATAACCTCCTCCAATCATTCATTAACAGCAATGTGCAAACATACTTACCTACAAATTAAATTTTTAACATTTCTCTCCTTCTCTTTTAAATAATTATATATTTATATTCTTGTACCACTGTATCTTGTACATAATTTTTTTATTATTTATAAACGTGGAAGTTCATTGTGACATTAATAATAATTTGATATTAGAATTTTTCTAAGTTGATTCTTGGTATTTGGTACCAACTAGTATAAGTAATAATTTATAGGTGCTTTTACTTTAAATTTTAAAAATATTTAGTTTAGGGATAATCAATACTATACTTCGTGTGAAACTGTTTTGATTTTTTTTTTTTTTTTTGACAACTTTTTAATTAAGCTTTCGTTTCTACCTCATTGTTTACAAAAACTATTATTATTTTCCTTTATTGTCTCTCTTGAATAAAATATTTTGTAGGTTTTGTAAGTATTTGTACTTTATAATATATACTCGAGTATCTGAATTTCAGTCTTATAGAGCGGAGACTGCTCTATATAGTTTGATAGGAAATCAGAATAATATGATCATCCTGTATATTTAATGGGTTTGTCCGCCGTCGTTTGCGAATATGTGTGTGGTATTAGTGTATGACACACTCATAACTCGCGTATATGTATATGTACATATTATAATTATAAATTATACCATTAAACATAGGTATAAATATTGCAGAAGTTCGAACCTGTGGGTGTGTGTTTATTAAAAATTGTATTTTTATCTCGGCTACATATTTTATCGGAATAACTGTTAATAACTAATTTTTAATTTTTTTTTTCATATTGAATAAAATATTAAACAAATAGGAGGTGTAGGTACCTAACTATAAAATGAAAAATGTATGTGAACATACCTAGGTCCATACCTAGATATATTTATATAGTATTGTTAACAAAACAGCCATTTCAACATTTAATATTACCCACTACAATATGAAACATTATCTAATATCTATATAGTGAATAATTTTTGAAATTAAACTCAAATGTTTGACGTTCTATTATAATCTGTTCATATAAATTCGAGTATAAATTATAGAATTTAAATTAGAAATTTTAACATCATTAGGTACCTACATCAGTTAAACAAATTGTATAGTACTATAATATAATTTAATTTAGTATAGACAAAACAATATAAATGTTATATTATTGTAATATACATTTTTATAAAATGTATATTACATTGTTTTCGAATAATAATATTAGCAAAGCTAGGTAGTGTATATTATAGTATATGAATATGAATTATTAAAGTTAACTATTTAATTTTATTGTAATTCTTGACATAGTATCAAAACTAAAAAAAAAAAAAAAAATGATTCAGAAAGAAAAATTAAAGATAACTAGGTACTTATAAAAGAAATTTTTGTTTTATATACCCATTATAATATAATTGTTATTTACATTATAATCTTATACTCGTAGTTAGGTATTTATTAAATTAATTGACTTATTCGAGCGTAAATTAAAAAGCAAAATGCATATTAGTATTAGCCTTTAATGAGAGTTCACGAAAAATTCTTTAAATCTTAATAACATTTTATCATAGATATTAATCATTTGAAATATCAATTGGAACATTTGAAAAATTACGTTTTACTTTATTTACATGAATTATTGTAAAT
The DNA here is from genome assembly GCA_021307375.1 of Tetraneura akinire. Taxonomy (NCBI): domain Eukaryota; kingdom Metazoa; phylum Arthropoda; class Insecta; order Hemiptera; family Aphididae; genus Tetraneura; species Tetraneura akinire. The sequence continues at coordinate 25,831,417 of JAIUCT010000007.1, read as the reverse complement.
GGCGACCTCGACACTTGAATGCCACATTTAGATTAGGTACATGCCAATTTTACCCCAGTTTTAAACTGAAGAATAATTTAATAATTTAATAAAACAATATGCAAATAATATACTTAATGAAATTTTATAAAAAGAATTTAAATCTACAAATTATAATTCATTCTTTATTTCTCTAAAAATTAAAAATGTTTAATACATAATAATAATATTACGCTGCTAAAGTATAATTTTAACATAAACTATATAGGTACGAATAATTTATTTCAAAACTGCGCTGAATGTACACGAGTCTCAATTAAATTACCATAATATTAAGATTTAAGATAAATTAATGTAAAATGATACAAATAAATTATGAATTAAAAACAATGTTATTTTTTTCCTATCTTAAATATTATTTGGGTATTACATTTAAATGTGTTTACCCAATAAACATGAAATATTTAAAAATAAAATAGTAAACATACCATTAAGAATTCTGATTCTATTCATTTCAACCTATAAAAGCTACTATTATTATTTACACACACATAGAACTGCCCGTTGGATACCCGTTATATCTTCTTCAACCGTTACCTGTTTTCCATCACATTTTTTAAAATTTATCTGTTTTTTACTTTTTTTAAATATTTTAAAATGGTTTTCCACAGATATAATACCTAATTCAAACAAATTTTTATATTAAATTAAATACCAATAAACATTAATTATAATTTCTAATGTACAACAAAAAGTTACGAATATACAACCTACATAATTAATTATTGTTATACTTTTCAACATCATCTAATATGATAGTATAATATACTTAATTATATAATAGGAAATTTAAAAAAAATTCCATTAAAATAATAATTAATCCTATTGTAAGATTATTATTTATTATAATGAAGTCATAATATTATTTTCTTATAAATATTAAATATTTATATATACATAATAAATATAAAAATAATTGTATTAATGTTTATTTATTAATTGATTAACAACTTAAATTATTATTATCATTTTTTTTTTATCTATTTTTTCCAGAATAAAAATAATTATAGATTGGGTATGAATAATTAAAAATTTAATAAATGAATGTTAAAAAAAAACTTTACCAACTCAAAGTTCGATTTGAAGTGTATTCTATGTAAGTAGTTGTTTGACTATGGATACCAATATAAAAAATATAAATCTAATAAAAATATTTAAATGGTTATAATATGTAGGGTAATATGTTGAGTAATATTATTTTAAAACTTCGAATCCGTATTATTAGGTACATATTTTTAGATGAAAAAAATGTTGTTTTGAATATTTAAAAACAAAAATGTAAAAAATGTTTTCAAACAATTGATGAAATTTGACACGTTTAGTTAAACAATTCTCAATTGCTGTGTGTCTAGAACATTTTATAAAATAAAACACGGTTAATAATAATAATAATAATAATAATAATAATAATAATAATAATAATACAAATTATCTATCGAGCTAAAAAAATAATCGTTTATAATATATTATAAACACAATATTCAAATAATCATCATTATATTTTGATATTTTTCTTTAAAATTTATGTTCATCTGTTGATAAACTTCTGCTTAGTGGTTTGTTTTAAAGTTATCTTTAAAATACAATAACTTATTATGTTTTGTTCGAGCTTCAATCCTGTCGAGGTCACTCGCTTTGTAAACACAATATAAAATATAACATATTAATATATATATATATATATTTATCTGATTAATATTATCATTAACCGTCTATTTATATTTTATTGTATTACACTATATCATAGACAGGAAGTTATAATATTGTATGATGATGGGATTATAATATTATATCGACTACTAATAATACTCTTTAAAATGTATTGTATTACCCTGAAAAACAAAATTAATACTATATACCTATAACAAGTGGTATATTATTCTTATATGCTACCTACTTATATTTATGTTATTTCTCAAAATTTTATGATTTTCATATTTTTTGAGTTTTTAATAGTTAGTAACTAAGTAATAAGTTTAATGATACATGTATTGTGTATAATACATAATACATAATATATTATAAATTATTTTATTTACCAAAATATTGGAGAATAAAAATAATATTTTAAACTTTTAAAGTGTTTATTGTAAATTATAATATAATTATTATTTAGACAATATTTTTGGAAAACATAAAATAGAAAAGTTACAAATAACATGAACACAACCAAATATCCCACCAAATATTATAGAATTAGTTTTTAGTTTATATCTACGTTATGTCCATGTAATTTCTTTAATTGAAACTTATAATATTTTCTTCTTTTTCTTTTGTTATCACCAATAGAATTACACGAAATAAAACAATACTTGAAATTTTAAGGAAATATAATTGTATTTGTACCTACCTATCTATATTTTTAAAGAAAATTTTATGAAAATATAAAATGTCATAATATATGACATAAATTTTTTATTTATATTTTGTGAATTGTACTTATTGATTTTCTAATTTTATAGTTATGCACGAAAAATCATATAATATATTTATTATTCTTCCAAATGTTTTAAATAAAATTAATTTTTAACAAATATTCCATTGTAGTACGAGTATTACATTAAGTACATCTGTGTACATATTTTAGAATTTTATCTGTAAAACAATCTTGAATTTTACATGGTTGATTTATTATATTATATTGAAATTATTAATAATGTGTGTGGTATAATTTGCTTATCACAGTTTACAATATAAGTTTTATTGATTTATTTAATGCACGAAAATAATGTAGAGATAACTGATGAACTTTCAAAGTTTCAAATAATATTCAAGAAATTTATACAGAACTTACAATCGTTTTATTAATGACTAATTAGTATCAATTCATTATTCGTATACACAATAAGTACGTTGAAATGGTTTTAAGGATGGAATATTTTTTTTAACTTTTTCTATGTACAAGCAATCTATATCTAGGTAATCAGTACATGTAATTTATATATATTATGGAACATATTTCTTTATCAATATGACATAAAATTAGCTTACGTACATACTCGGTCACATTATTATATATAAATATAATACGTATATCCAAATAAAAAAAAAAAAAAATAGGTAATTGTTAAAATTATTTTTTTAATAAAATAGTATTAATTAGACGTTTTTCACCAATATATGATTATAAAATTAATTTTTAAGCAATTTATTCGAGGTTATATAATTATATAACATTTTTTTTTATATAATAGTATAAATTTTTAATTTTAATCCAGTATCAATTGTATTTGTATAGGTACAATATCAATGTGTCTTCGCTTTTTTTTAAAAATTCGAAATATTTCCCTAATACTCATAAAGTCATAATCATAATATTCCAAAGTCGTTAAAAATGCATTAAAATATTACAGTGGCGTTCACGTCTTATACGATGAAGGTTTATTTGTCGTGCAAATATAATACCAAAGTACAATGTTCAATAATTAGACCTGATAATAGGTATTTTTATGTCGTTTTTATTTTATATCTGGATGAAATAACATCAAAATAATTTAAATTTTATAACAGGATATAGTTAAATTAATGTCGAGATTAATGTTATTTGTATAATATTATGAATCTAATGATTTTTACTTTTCATTAGTTTTTGGTACGGATGTAATCATAGTGTTGTATTATTTTTATCCCTACAGTCATGGATATTATTAAATTTATGCATTTTAAGATAAAATACTGACACTTTGTTTAGATAATGTTGACCTTTTATCAACGTCATGAACATATTATCTGCATCGAAGAGGGTTCCTGATAATGGATCGTAATAAATTATATTAATTTTTACTATAATATTAAAAAAAGATTTTCCAGAAATCAAATATTAAATACACTATAAGATAAAATACGAAAATATATTGAAATAGACGTATAATGTAAATGAATTATATATTATTATAATATTAAAATATCATATTTTATTAGGTACGACGTCATAATATATAATGTTATTTTATTTTATTCTGAAAATTGATTTTTTTTGTTTATTACAATTAATTTTTGGGATATCAACGTTTTTTTAGAACGATTAATTTGTCGTACGGAGGAGACTAAACAACTACTGTAACTATTATTTTATTATATTATTATGTTTAAATGAATTTAATTTCCAAGTAATTTCAAATAATTTCTCAGTTCTAGAAATTGTTTATATTAAAATAATACAGATGTTTTATTTTCCTTTATATAGTTGATTCTTTTAATTATCTATTAAATAACGATTAGCTTTGTGTATCTATTGTCGTCTAACATATAGGGTTATGTTCATTTACTCGGGTTGTGTACAATGTGTAGAATATTTCAGTATTCAGTATAAATTTTTGAAAATAAAAAGGTTTTCAAAAATATTACATACCAGTTTTATTTGTATTCTATGAATAAAAACTGCAATAAATATGAAAAGTTCAGCTTTTTAAATGTTATAAATATTTTTTGTACATATTGTTCATGCATCACGTCAAAATTATAGTTTTACTAAATACCAATGATCTATAATCTGTACTAATATTTATTATTTATTATTTATAAAAAATATATCTAATTCGACATCATTCACATATTATTTATAAAATAATTACCTATGTAGCATTATAAACTAAAGTAAATATAGATATTATGTAACAAAATATTTATGTTTGTCTTGCATGCGTTTATAACTATATATACGTATAATATATTTATATATGTACTTATATGTATGTACCTAGTCATACATTTTTTTATGGAAACTTAAATTTTAAGTTTGATATTATCATTTTTACATAATAAATACATTTGTATTTCAATAATAATTAATTTTATCTAAATATGAATATACTCGTAATATAATATTATTATTTAATGGATTCAGAGGTTTCTCATCTTTATTATTAATGTTTATTTATAATTTTATAATTTTTTTAAAAAAATTATATAATTATTAAAAAAATTTAATTTTGAAAATTTCTCCCCATTACCGCGTGTATAATATTATAATAACAAATATTTTTCGAAAAATTAAAAATACCAAAAAAACATTCAAGAATCTATAATAAATTTAATGTTTTCATTTAAATTAAAATGCAATATTTAATATCAACCACGTGAAAATACTCGTATTTAAAAAATACTGTTTTCATAATTTCATGTTTTATTGTTTTTAATTAGGTACCGGTGAACGATTTTTTTTCTATAGTTTATCGGAATTGTTAACTAAATATTATTACAGTATCGCATTTTTTACCAGATAAGACTACAGAGCGAGTCATAATTTGTTACCCCGTGTATACGCGATACGCCCAACATTTTGCTTGTAATATCTAATCTCCAGTTCAAGGACATCGTGAAATTGTCTTATTTGTTCGTATTTATACAATATAATATAGGTACAACGTACAACGGTATTATAATATTTTTTAAACCAGTCCTCATGGCTTCTAAATGTAATGTTTTTATTAATATAATATATTATACAAAATCCCATATTCTCACGATATTATTCTCGTTTCCCATACGTTTCTTATATAGTCCGAATATAACCCAATATTTATATTTTGTATTTATTTCGCGGTTCCCTTAAACCAAAGGGTAAGTGGGCATTGTTGAAAAAATAAAAGTCAACGTGGAGGGGTCGAATGTAGGACGACGCCGCTTTCCAATGCGTCGTTTGTTGTGAACGCGATACACGGGGCGGCGCGCTCAACAAAACTCCACGGGTTTCCTTTCGCCGGTGAATATTTCTGACAATCTTGTTTACATAAAAATCGTTGTCGTCAACGCATCGCCGGTAGACGATGAAAATCAGTATTTTCTGCGGAAATAACATAACGTCGTTCCGTATAGAACCTCGACCTGGTTTTTTAGCTAGGAAATGATTCGAATTTCGAACGCGCGCTATGAATGTTTTATTATAACCCAGAATTTTATTATTATAATTATCGATTATCGATGCAAGTATTTTTGTATATTGTATTTCAACAACAGTTCAAAATAATGATTTATTAGCGTTGTTGTTTCTCCCCCAAAATTTATTATAATATATTTTTTTTTTCGGCTTGTGTAAAAGAACGTTTACGACATCGTTATAAAACGATAAAATTGATAAAAGTACCCCATGAGGTATCATCCTGTCATCGTGCTTAGGGTAAATGGACGCGCACGCACTTGACCAGATTTTTGTGCCGCATACGCGTGTTAAATTGTGCACGATCGGGATGTTATCATCTTTTTTCTCGACGCACTCCTTCTCTTGTTTCTCCGAGAGTTCGGCAGCCGGGGCAACGTTGCCAAACCGTGCGCTCGGCGTCACCCGAGTGCGCGCGCGATACGGTTGGACGGAAAACGTATCCGTCGCGAAATTTGGAGGAAGAAAATACCGAAACCGACTTTGACGCTGACGAGGTATTACCAAGAAATAGGAATAACTGAGATATGCAAAGAAGAAAATGGGACATGCGACTTTCCGACTAGATTGGACATTACACGCGACTCTATGTGTGTATAATTAACGTGATTTGAACAACGAAGTTTTTTATAATGTTATTTATTATACCTACGCATAATATTATAATGCACACGTCGTCGTCGTGCGCGCGCGCGCTCGAGCCCGATCTCCGGACGGTCAGTCCATCGTCATCGGCGGATTCGACGACAAATTTGTCGTAACATTGCATATCTAGTGCGCCTAATAAAAACGTTGAGGCGACGCGTAACATTTTTATTATAATAAAAAATAATGTTTTTACGTCCACGGGACCATTACCGTTGGGTGGGGTGGGGGAGAGAACAGGAACGTTTTATGAAACTACGACGGCGGTGCGCGTACAGTTGTCGGTGTTCCAACGCGTCAAGGCGGGTCCTTTCCCCTACTACCGCAGCACCGATACGCGGTCGGGCGGCCACCACCATACTTCGGGTCGTACACCGCCTTGCGCTCACGTACGCACGCACCGTAACGTGCTGTCCGTAGCCGCCGCCGCCGCAGTCGTCGTCACTGCCTCCTTCGTCGCCACACCGCTACGTATCTCGCGCAAGCCGCACAATACTGACTGTAACGTACTGTATACGCGTTTCCCGTTCACGCCGCCGTCCGTGTAACGCTTTATAATAATCATAATAATAATATACGCGCACACGTACCTACTATCCCCGTGTCCGTGCGCGAATGTGCGCGTAGAACTTTTCGCGCGTGCGTGTGCGTGTTGTTTTTATTCATATTTCGTTTCCGACGTGGTTTTGGTTCGCCGCGACGACGATCGCGAGATCCATTTGTCGGAAAATCGGGGAGATAATATAATACAGAGGGAAAAACAAAAGACAAAACACGCGTTCGCCGACCGATTAATATTATTGTGATGTCCGCTACAGACGACGTTCGCCGCATCTACGAATTTTTGTCCCAGTCATCGTAATAAAACCACCCCCACACCTCGTCGCCCGGGGGTGAGCTTCGGCGTATGATTTCAACGCCTCGGAGTCGTCGTTCCGTCGTATGTTGCCGGTCGGGAGGAAAACTTCCCCCATGTTCGTCGCTCAACGCACCCCTCGGTAACGGATCCTCCTCCCCCACTTATACTTTGATCAGCGGATCGGTGTCGCGCGACGCCGTCCGAACTCTCACGATTTTTAATATTACGCTTTATATTATTATTATTACAATGATAATTAGTCGTAAATATTGTAATAATTGCTGATTTGTATTCGGATACAAAAATGTTTTGCCATAATATGATAACGGTACGCGAAAAATGGTGATAACGTCATCGTCATTTCGTTGCTGTTGTTGCTATCGATACGGTGGTCGTGTGGTCCAAAGCTGACAGACACAAATCGCCGCCCCCTGAACGAATTTTGACATACAGGTAAAAACTATGAAAAAAAAAACAAATGTCTTCAGTAATTTGTTATATGAATTATACATAATATTCTTTTTCTGCTCAACCGCTTGCCTTCTATCTAATCGGTTCGTTTTTCGTTCCGCCTTCCGCGTTAAGGTCGCCGCTCGATGCTCGTCCCTATCGCCCGTACTTCCATCGCTCCCGGAAAACCCGTTATTCGTTAATTGTCATTCGTCACCAGAACAATAGTCGTATAAAAATTATATTATTTTTACAAATATTTTCTCATAAAATTATTCTTATTCTGCGTCTTCGAAATGTCTATGCAAAGGGATTTTACATGTATGTTTGTTAAGGGATAATGTAGCACTATCACGACATAATATTATATATCTATATATCCATGATAACATGTTGTTCCTAGAACTATACATTACCATTGGTTTTCACTTTGACACTGTTTAACCACTTGACACTTGTCCGTTTATAGTTGCAACTTATAATATGAGATAATTGTGAATTGATGTTGAATGCTGATGACTGTCTTGTCAGAAAAGGTTATCACTTGCATATTTATTAACTGAAAATAAGATAAAATCAAATCAAATCAAATATTGCCATTATGGTTTATTGCTGACGGCTGACCTATTATTGATATTCAAATAATTTCTCTCTATGTCCTTATTAAGATACTAATAATTATTAGTGTAATGTAATAATATTATTATATTATAATAAAATCTACAACATTATGTCAAAAAATTTTATCTCTGGGGAATTGAGAATTAATATTGGAAATTTTGCAAAATGTCCTAATTATCATGTTAAGGCGATACCATTTTAATATTTAAGTGTATTTATAGATTAAACGAGATATAATCTATGCACTTATATTTTTAATTAAATAATTAGGTTTATGGTACCTATTATATATATTTTTTTTAATCAAGTAGATTACATAAAATTTTTTTGCAATTCATGTTAGGGATGATGTTTTACAGTAATTAGCTTCTACTACCTACAAATGGCTTTTAAATATTTTCTTATTTTATAAAATTTATAAAACGGATAAACAATATCTAGTAATTAAGTACTAATAAAAACTAATGAGTAATATATATTTTTTTAGTATAGCTTATTTGTCTATTAATTTTGTTACCAAGGGTTTTAGATTTATATGCTTAATCAATGTTTAGTGGTATACTTAAGTGCATAACTATTAACTACTATACATTTGTGTAACTTATTAGTGCTCATTTATTTATGTTCATTGAATAATTGCATTGAGTGCCAAATTATTGATTAATATTATTGTTTTTATAAATTTCTATTTTAATTAAGACCAAAGATTTAAAAAATCAAACATGCTATTTTGTACCTATTCACTTTTACAGAATAAAGTAGCATAAAATAACTAGTTTTCTAATACCTAATTATTAATCAATTGATTGTGCTTTGTAATAAACGATCATCAGATAAATTACAATTTTTTTACTCTATTAGTCTTAAAATGTGTGTGTGTGTATATATATGTTTATTTATACTAATATTTCTAATTGCATGATATCAGACTATATATATATATATATATTATATACATAGCAAAAGTAAATAATTATTATTGTCTATGTACAGAGTGTATAATCTTTTTTTTTTTTATTTTAATTCTAAAATATTACTTTTATTATTTAATTAAAATGTTTCCTATAACAACACTTTTAAAAACATACAGATTTTCAAGAATATTAATTTCCCTAGTTATTCTAGTACTTTTTAAATAATTATCTTTTTTGTCTTGAATGTACAATATTTCAATACACAATAGAAAATAATTTTAATAATTACTAATCAATTGTGATAAAATTGTGTTTATCAAAAATACAAAATATATATTTTTTTAATTTGATATTGTATGTTTTATTAAATAAATATCTCTATGAAATACAATTTTCAATAAAACAATAGGCTAATAATTATAATAATATTTCATTTTCTAATAATAGTTAGGTATCAGAAATATTTTTTTATCCTATAGTTGTGTCTAAGGACTAACTCTAAAAATTGAATATTTTTGTATTTCTTTATGCAAAGTAAACAAGATACTAAGATAGTACCTAGAAAATTAATATGAATAGAAAATTGAGACTATAAGATTCTAGTAATGAAGCTTCAAGTGACATACTGATATAATATGTATATTAGAATTTTGTATTTACTTTCATTTTATGGATTCAATAAAAATTATTTATGTTTTGTAGTATTTGTATTACTCCTATATGGTTATATTTAGACAATAATCATTGTTTATTATGTAGTGTAGCTCAGTAATTATATATTTTGCCTTTGCATATGTTTATAAAATTATAAATATACACAAAGCGTTTAAACACAATTATGAATTCGTTATAGAGAATAATGTGTTAAATATTGCCAACTTATTTTCTATATACTTACCATCTTTCTTTTCATAAAAAAAAAAAAAAAAATAAAGATCATTCCTTAAATAAATAAATAATTGTATTTATTAATTATATTATCATATGTTATGTAAAATTAGAAACTGAACAATGAGAAAAAAAAACCACCAATCTATAACCTAACTTAACCTTTTTTTTTTTAAGTGCATAACAAGTACCTAATTTTATTTAAAATTTATATTTCATACTTTAATAAAAATAAGTAGGTGCTTAAACCTATATTTTTTCAAGTTTCCTACTTTAAATCTTGATTTAAACATAAAATAAACGAATTACCTATATAATGAATAAAATCATTAATTAATTTTCACGTATCTAAGTAAAAACTATATTTTATAATTACATGCAAAAATAATGTATAGGCTCTTAAATTTGTCCGTTTAACTTTGCAAATTTCGTTTATTTTTCGTAATACGCGATAGACTTAAAAATAAATTTATAAAAGTTCCAGATAATGACATAATGTACCTAATATTTAAAATTAAAATATAGTAAGTACCTAACTAATTGATAACAGTTCAATAATAACAGGATAAAATGTATTTATCTATTTATAGGTTATGCTATTGGTATTTTTTTTTTTCTGTAGTTTGTTAAATAATTATAACTTTTAAACAACGATTACTAATTCTGATACATTTTGTTGTTTCGTCTTTAATAAAATAACACTATTATGTCCAAATATTTATTATTATTATGTTATACTCAGAAATATGATTCGATAATTTGCAAAATGAAACGCGCATCATACGCATTAATTTAATATAAATATCAAAATATACAAAAAACAAACTAATATGATTGTGTAACATTGACCTTCGCGGACAGGTATGCTATCTATATTATATAAAAACTGCGTTTAGGAAAAAGGCCACACTTGCGTTCAGAACAAAAGATCCAAATCGATAATATTATATTGTTATTGTTTTACGTACGCGCGATTAAAATATTTACTTGCCTATGACATCTGAGCATTGTTAACGATTATTATTGATGTAGCGTTATTCGAGCATCTTGTCTTGAAAAATAATTAAAATATGAATTGATAGTAACAATAAAATAATATTATGATGTATTCAAAATCATTTCGTTTATCTGTAATGGAAGAAAAGATATAAAACACATTCACGTAATTTATCAAAAATGATTTCCAATAAAAAATAAATACATACGAGTTATTTCCGTTTTGTGTTTTCAGTGTTTTCACTCGTTTTCGTTCAACCTCCGTTTTATTCGAATTTTATATTCGTCTTCATACTTTGTGGTTAATATCGTTGTGGTTTCGTTAAAAATCATAATGAATACAATAATTTCGGAGAACAATAAACATATTATTATGTGCTCGTATTTATATGAATATATGAAATGTGTGTACCTTTAAATAAATTTATATCTAATATTTTGTATCTGTTTAATTGTTTCTATTGAATACTATCTGCGCATTAAAGTTCCCGTCGAATTTTTTAACATTTACGTAACAAATTTTTTTCTTTTCTAATTTTCTCTTTATATTTGAAATGAATTTTACTTAAAAAACTTTTTTTGACAAAATTATTTTTTTAATTGATCTTCATTGTAAAAAAAAAAAAAAAAAAAAATGTTGACTCAGGGGCGTCGTCAGGTTAATATTATGGGGGGCGACTTAAATACAAATTTGATTAAGAGTACTTAGATCCACTTCATATTTATTATTCATCTTAAAATGAAAAATGAAATAAAAGACGCGCACAATTAAAATTTTAACGCACCACGTTATAGACCGAGCCCGTACGATTTCCTAAAATGGACTGGCAAATAAAGAAGATACAATAATATTATCCAATAATAATAAATATTATATTGTATTATATTTGCTAGTATCATAATTATTACGTGACATCAATGACGTATATTGAACAAAATTCTAGGGTGGTCCAAAATTTTTCCTCTTTATATTAATCAATGAATTATAAATTTACTAAATAAGAATAAAAAAAGTTAAAATAAATAAAATATAAAAAATAAGGATCATTATGAGGTTCTGGGGAGGGGGAGGGTCCCGTAAATACGCCACTGCTAATAATATTTTATAAACAGAACAAAATAGTTCAATGACCTTTTAATATAATATCTTTAAATTATGATTTGATGTTTACGATTACCACCTACTTTTAGATTCTGAGAGAACCGAAGAATATATTGGTTTTATAATGATGTGTGTCTTTTTTTTTTATGTCTGAAGACACTTTTACTACCCCAAATAATGCTCCGATTTTCACAAATAGCATATGTTTCCGATTGGAAAGTGGATGTAGTTGGTAATTTAAGGTAATTTAAATATGGTCATTTTTCGAAATTCTCAAAATTGACCCTACGCCATAGAAAAAAAGACGAAAATCGGCATTTTTCACGAAAACTGAAATTTTGACGAATTCGATTTCAATATTCCACCATAATTCAGGCAAAACAAAAATCTTAGAATACAAGTATTCTTATTATTTCTTAATACTTTTACACTAAAAATTAATAGAAAAGCCAAAAAATTATATCTTAACGTATTTCCAAAATATTAGGAAAATCTCAAGACTCAATTTTTAGATTCTGAGCGAAGCGAAGAATGTATTGGTTTTACAATGATATGTGATTTTTTTTTTTTTTGTTTTTTTGTTTTTTTTTTTTATTCTGTAAACATTTTTACTACCCGAAATAATGCTTTGATTATCACGAATAGGGTATGTTTTCGATAGCAAAGTGGATCTAGTTGGTACTTTATTTAGGTCATTTTTCGAATTTCTCAAAATTGACCCTAAGCGGTAGAAAAAACGGCATTTTTCGCGAAAAATGAAATTTTGACGAATTCGATTTCAATATTTCACGAAAACATAGGCAATTTTCAAGATAGAGACTTGAACATTTTTTTGGATGTTCACATAGCTACTATATATATGTGGTAAATTTTTGGAACCGTTACATTAATTTTTCTACAAAATATAGGACTTTGAATATTTCGTAAAATTCTCGTTTTTACATATATAATGTTTGATAAAATTGGCAATTTTTGGTATTTAGGTCTGAAAATTTTACTGAAGTATACTCACATATTACTTAACATCATACTAAAATATTAGAAAAATCCCTAATCTCAATTTTTTTATAGCTGTTTTAAGTTGATATTTTTAGTTCAAACGAAAATTATAATCTGACTGAACTTCACTCAGAATCGTTTTTTCGAATGCAATGGTTTATCATTGCATTCAAATTCTAATTAAAATAAAACGCTATGATTCGCATACCTGTATCCTGTGCGGCAGGAGTATCAGTTCATCTTTTTTTTTTTTAGGTGTTTAAAGTTGAAATTTCAGTAAAATTAATATTTAAAGTATTTATATGGATTCTTCTAATTATATTTCAATATTTTAAAATAATGTTAAATAAAATTGACAAAAATTTTTTAAAAATTTTGAAAATTTTATTATTAAAGCTTAAATACATTTTACTTAACTCAGTTCCAATTAATTGGGAATTGTTACATTTACTATTATTATTTTTTTTTTTTTTATAGCTGTTTAAAGTAAAAAAAAAAAAGTAGAGCTGATACTCCTGCCGCAGGGATACAGGTGTGCAAATCATAGTGTTTAATTTTAATTAGAATTTGAATGCAATGATACACCATTTTATTCGAAAAAAGTATTTTGAGTGAAGTTCGGTTAGATATAATAGGCATTTAAGTGACAAGGGATTTTATGAGCATTTATATTGAACTTAGAAACTTGAAAATTTTATAGGGTGTTCATTTATGTACTATACGTGTACCTTTATTGCAAGCTTTATTGTATTATGTGTGATAAAATTTTGCACTTTAAATATTTAATAAAAATGTCAAAATTTTAATCAATATAATACCTACTTATCCGCTGAACTACGCTCAGAATCATTTTTTCGAATGCAATTGTTTATCATTGCATTCAAATTCTAATTACAATTTAACACTATTTGCACACCTGTATCCCTGCGGCAGGAGTATCAGCGCTTCTTTTTTTTGTTTACTTGTAGACAATTTTAGTTCCCGTCGGATTAATTATTAATTTTAATTTTTTGTTTTTATAAACAAAATATATTAATGTTTTGTAGGTTACTTATTTTGTTTATTTCTTTGTAATTATAAATCTTCAAATTCATATTAATTATCAAAAAACCTAAGGTAAAAAGTCGTTTTAAATACTCGTACTAGGGGACGCGTAAAATTTATTTTATTTTAACTTGATTAATAAATTGAAAGTTTTAGTTTTAGTCCTATTATACAAATAATAATTGATAATATTAGTTAAAGTAAGGTTATAATATTAGATTATTTACTATGTTGATTGAATTAGCAAAATTTCATTTTAAAAGAAAACCTGAATGATAATTTTTGTTTTCTAAACTTTCCAACTTCCGTATAATATATTATTCAATGAAAAGTAATTTATTGTATGACAAATACGTAAAAAAAATCTATGATGGGGAATCTTCTGTTGAATAATTTTACTAGAGGTCAACGCCTTCCGATATTTTTTAATTAATCTGTATAATGGCAACCATTTTAATTTAATGGAAAATAGGTTTGCTATGTTAAATCTCAAATTCACCGGAAGTCGTTATTGAAGAGATTGGTGTACAGATATTAAATCGATATGGGTAATAATGTAATGTAACATTATGTAGTTCGCAATGTTCCGGTGTCCATAACAAATCAACGAAATGTTTTCTGTAAATCTATTTATATTTTTATGAAAGTTAATGTCCTTTTATCGACATTCCTGTTTGGTGTACCTGCAGTAGGAAATGGCGTTTGAACAAAAATTTATTGACCTATGAAAATTTAAAATTGTTGCAATTAAGTTTATATAGCTCCGTGATTGCAAGCATCCGATATTTGAAATCATGTCGTCCCTGCGTCTCTTCCAACATGATACATATTATATCGCAGTTGTGATTTGTAGGTACTAGGTACAATGTCATAGTAAAAAAAGGTTCGCGCTTTACCGTGTTAGTGTTATGTGTACGAACTGTAAGTACGAGAGCATTCTGCTTTAACGTAAACTCACGCTATAAATGCAGTGAAATAGCCAATAATATTACAGTGGCGTACCTAGACAGTTATACTCGTATCATAGGAGGGGCGAAATAATTTTCAAACACATATTTCTTATGATCCTTAACTATTTTTAAATAAAATAACAAAAATGTTATATATTAAATGTTAACGTCGAACCATTAAAGTACAAATATTTAATATATAGGTAAAATATAAAAACTAGGTAACCTATATTGTTATTAAATAAATAATAAAAAAAATTAACTAAAATGCAATATTAGGTATGCACATTATCCGATAATATCAGACAATAGTGTAAATTATTTATGTTTTAATACTTTTAATTATATGGAAATGAACGAATTGTATATTTAATAGTAACTCATTGAAAAACCTAGAAGTAATCAAAATTTAGTCACTTTTGAAACTTAACATTATGATTTGTAAACTAATTATTTGTCATAAAATAATAAACATAATAATAAATAATAACGTAGTATTTAAATATACAATGCTAAAATATTTAGGTATATCGTATATATTTTTATAGATAATTTTGATTTTTTTAAATGTTGCCGTTTTAAAGTTGAAAATGACCGTTTAGCGGATGTTACACTTGGCAAACATATGCTATTATAATAAGCAATTTTGATAATTTAGAGAAAATTAGTAAATTATAAAATATATTATTCTACGGAGTGCCTCTTCCCCACAGGTACGTCACTGTAATATTATATTATATATATATATATATATATATATATATATATATATATTATTTTTTTTGTATGATATTCATCACTTCATCAGTGTTGAAAATTCTTCGGTAAAGTCCAAATATTTCTAACCATTAAAATGTTATAAGTTATAACGATATTATATAGAATATATCTGGGTCACGTGTAGAAACACGTGATTTTTGGTTTGTCTACGTCAACTATTAACTTGGCCAGACTATATTGTTATACACACGTTTATACGTATAATTTATTATAGATATGATATTGAACATTGATATTTTCGTTGGTCCACTATGTGAACGATGGATAAAGTGCAAATAGCGTCCGTCGAAAATTTGAATATGTATACGGATGTAACGGTTTGATTTTTGCTGCGTTTCATGGATAATTTTAATGCGAAATACGAAACTTACGTTTACGTATAACATTAAAGTTTTATCGAATAATTATTTTTATATTTATATATATTATATTAATTAAGAATTAATTATTATTTCTCATATTTTTACATACATTCCATACTCCATCATAGCGTTATACATAAAAAGAAAAATATCTTAAATATTGACTTCACACGGTTTAGTAGAGACGACAGTCCTGCGTATTGTAGGTGCGGATGAGTTCGTTTCAAGATGCTACAGACATCACGTCGCCCTATTCAACGAATAACTCTTTTTATGATAATAAAAACTATTGTAATTCCGCTATTTGTTGCTTGTGCGAATTCGCAGTTAAAAAATATATTGCCAAATAGAATAATATGAGATATGTCGGCTCTATGTTTTTCGTACCACCTGTGTTTGATAAAAATATACCTGCCACAAAAATACCGTGAACATTGAAAAGAGAACTGTCGACAATTTTGTAAGAATTATTATCTATTTATAGTATTGTTACCTATCGTATTTCCATGTATGCAAAGTTTGATTTGGAGAAAAAAACTTTCAAAAAAATTAGCGTCCCCCTAACACGCTTATAATAGTACATGTAGTATCATAGGGGATTTAATAATTAGTAGGGGTACGCACAAAAAAATAAAAGAGGTACTGCGTCCCCCCGCGTACCCCCAAATCGAGCACTGCGTGTATGTTTTTTTTTTTTTTGTACTTTAAATTTTGTTTATTCTCTGAACGGATTCGCGGTCTATATAATATTATATTATTTATATTATTAATTATAGGTATCTACGGGGCTACAACGATGTTGTTAATTAATTGGTATTATTGTAAAAAAATTTTTTTTTACTGGTTCAAATGTTTTGATCTCGTTTTCTCACACTCGTTAAGTTTGTTCTCTTATTGATTGTACATTGATTAATAATTTATAATAATATAATATAAAATTAATATATATTTATTTTATGTTTCAGATATTATAATATTACATTATAATAATACATTATAATAATATACACATTACCGTGTTTCGTGTATCTCGATAAAGAATTGATATGTTGGGAAGCAGTTTACACCATCACAGGAACATGTCATTTCCTCACGGTGGTGAGTAGTATAGAATATTATATATTATGTAAGTTGTAAGTGTACCTAATATTAAAAAAAAAAAAAAAAAACACTTTGTTTTTTCTATCCTAGTGTATTGATACATTGATAGTGAATCTTTTTTCTTTGATAAACTTATTATTATTATTAATTTTTTTTTACTATGAAATTTTTATTTAATTTCATTATTAATTATTATAGTACACTAGGGTTGTGCAAATGTAACCGTCTCCAAGGTCGAATTACGATTAGGAGGTAACTATTAATAGTCGCCGAATAAAGTACGCGTGCTAATATGTTCACAGCGTGTACATACGTATTCGTATTATTATTGTAGTCGTCGCGGTTTACTGCGAACACGATTTTTTCTCGTTAAAAAAAATTTTTTTTGTTTTCCAATTTTTTATGCGATGCATATTTTTTACTACACAATTTACTTAATATATTAAATGTATAAACTTTTATTTTTACTATTATTTTCATATTTCATTCGACGCGTTCAGTGGTAGTTTGATGATAATTTGTTGTATGTAGGGGAGAGTTGGGTAAAATAGGGTAGGCGGATAAAACGGGGTATAGGTGGTATCTGGTCACCCTGTAATCGATTGGTGACAATCAAATCGTATTTCATCAATACAATGATTATCAAAACATGTGATGTTTAAATATTTATTCTTTATCAAATATTCTTATCATAAAACAAATTTATTGTTTTCAACATGTAGCGTAAAAACTTTTTCGATATCACGGATTTGCATTTTTCACGGTTTTCTTTCAAATATTAAAAACAGGCAATTATTATATCTTATTAAGTACTTCATAACCTTTGTTTTTAAATAAACACCAAGGGAAATAGTTAAATCAAAGTTTTTTAAAACAACATTGTGTGTGAATAGTTAATTTTGTCTAAAACGGGGTACCCAAGAGTTGGTTAAAATGGGGTACCCCATTTTAGCCTTAGTTACTATTGTAATCCTAAAAACATAATTTATTTTTATTATTGTCACCCACACAAATGAATGTTGTATCCATATAGTGTAATTGCCTTTTTAGTCTTATTTTTTTATAGTTTAATTTTGTTAATATTATGAATTATGATTAATTTTTCAAAACTTAAATGATTTATATTCCAATTGTATTTATGAATAATAGATTAATATTTGTGTAGAAACTAAAATTTATTTCTGTTTAATAATACAGAAAATGCTTATAAATAAATTACAATTACAACTTATTTTAGGCATTTTTATATGACTATTGTTAAATTTAAATAATTATTTTGTAATTTTCATTATTAACTATTCCTGTACTATTACTAAGATTTTTTTTAAATGTTTTGTTGTTATATTATAGTTAACAACAAAACATCTAAAAACAATCTTAGTAATAGTATAGGAATAGTTAATAATGAAAACTACAAAATTAATTGTTTAAATTAATTTACAAGGGATAATTTTATTTGTTTTCATTACAATATTTTTTTATTTTTTTTATAATTAATTAGTTTTTAATATTATTACCAAGAACATTTTAATTTTGTTACTCATATTAATATGAATATAATATAATAAATAATAAAGAGAAATTTTAATTTTCAGCATATTTTTAATCATTCCCCATTTTACCCAACCGACTACCCCATATTATCATACCAGGTGACTAAAATGGGGCAAAACATTTTTTTTTTTTAAAATGTAAAAACTAAAAAAGTGTTAAATGACTACTCAAATTACAAACATGGATGTTTAGGGAACATATAAGAGAAAGTTTTTGGCTTTTGAAAAGTTGTTATAGTTCAATAGTTTAAAAGATATGAGCATTTATTCCCTAGGGTCCCCATTATACCCAACCTTCCCCTATAAACTATATAAACATACTTAAAAATGCGTATTTATTATTGAATTGAATAATATTTTATTTTGAAATCTAATAAATATTAATATTGAAAATCAACGAGAAATGAAATTATGAGTATAAGTAGTAAATACTTGAAATTTAAAAAACCAAAGACTTGCAAAAAACAAAAGTTAAATGTGATTTTTCCCTGGGTTTTTTTTCTATAGTTATTATCAAAATAATGACAAATCAGACGGATGTCTTTCAAGTCTTCTTGCTCTGCTCTTTTTATCATTTAAATCTACATTTTTTCACTAGAGATCACTAAACTCTTCGCGTATTATCCAATTGAATATAAATTACTACTTATTGCTACAATACTATGGATTGATTTATGTATATGTATTGTTTTATGTATATTACAATATTAATTTATTAAATAATTCTTAAATTCCTAGATTAATTTATGTAATTAATTAGGTTTTATTGTTATTTATTTTACATTAAGTGTCATTGTACTCATTTTAAAGATTACTTTTTTATTGTATATTTTTACATTATAAATGTTTACATACTAAATTAATTTATAATAATTACAATTAATATTGTGTTATCTTATTCTCTAAAGTTTAGAGGAAGGTAAATTTTATTTTAAGATTATCCCTATTTAATATTGCCTACATGTTTAAGCAGCAATTATGTATACTGTTATGCTCAAAAATGTAGTAGAATTACTATTGAATAAACTATGTATTTACTCTTTATACTTATTATAGATTATTATTCATATTAAATAAACTGGTATATATTTTAAAATTTGTCTTGGGTATTAATAATTAAAATATATTATATTTATTAATCAATCAATAATGTTTATCTGAAATCTATGTCCAAATAATTACTTTTAAAGATCAAGTAAAATTTTTGGTAGAAGTTAGAATTCATTTTTGTTATTCCATAATTTAAAATATTTAATTATCTTTTAATTGCTTTAATGTTAAATAACTATTTATTTTTTAATAGGTTAATAGATATTAATAGATGATTAAGTTTTAAATGATAATAAATTAATTCATTTATTGTTTTAAAATTATTTATATAATATAATATATATTATGTATATATTAATAATAAAAATAATATAAATTCATAATATAAATATATTTTATATGTACTTCTATGTTTCAGGTTCTGTGATACATAATAATATGCCTCCAACTGTTAGTAAAAAGATGGGTGGTGGCCGACTGAATGCCGTTGTGAACAAACTCCATTTAGCAAAACAATGTACAACAGATAGTTTTCCAGACATTGTTTCAGAACAAAGTCATTTATCTATACTACAAAACTTATTGAATCCTGTACCTTCACTGCCAAATTCAGAAAAAAAGAACTTGCGTGCTCCTCCAGCATTATTTCCACTTACTTCTGAAGTAACAATCCAACGTTATCCCGTAGTTCATCCAATAAATGATAGGCCACTGGATGTTTTTCAAAGACTTAAACGTCTTGGAACAGATATTGAAATGGAAGAAGTTAGAAATGAAACAACAATAAGTGCTTTACCTGCAACATCTAATAATGCTTCTGTTTCATGCATTCCAACAAACAGTTTTAAATCTAATTCTTCATCTACCAATCTTATGGTTTTACCAAATACCAATGTGTTCAATAATAGAAAAATACCCGAGCCTTCTGTTGTTCTTGAAGTAAAAGTAACTCAAAACCAAAAAGCTCAAAATGGATTTTTTAATAGTCAATCAGATCTAAAAAATTATGTGTTTTCAATTGATCCATCGCAAATTCATATAACAAATAATGGAAATAAACTATATACATGTAATGTATGTTGTGGTATATATCAGCGAAGAGGTGCTTTGAAAAAACATTATTTAAAGGCTCATATTAATTATCATTATTTAACAACACGTGATTTACAAATTGCGGGCTTTAAAGGTGAAAGACTTGAAAAAATGGTAGATAAATGGAAGAATACAAAAGATTTAATAGGTTACTATCACTGTCATAAGTGTTGCTTATCATATAGTACAGCCTTAGAACTACAGAGTCATGTGATGAATCATCCTCATGTTTCACATTCTCATGCTTTGAAAAAAATACCCGATGTTACCAAAGTATGTGAGTTATGCTTATATTGTGATAAAAAATTTGAAAATGAAGAAGATAGAAAAAGTCATTTATCTAAAATGCACCCTCCTAAAAGAAGATGTCATGTGTGCACATATTGTCAACTTAACTTCTTTGATTTGTTTACATTACATAAACATATGTGTGTTGATCATGAGGATATTTACAATGGTTGTGCAGAATGTAAAGAACGTTTTATATCTAGAGAATTAGCTAAAAATCATAAAAACCTTTGTATAAATAATTTATGTATAAAGTTAGAATCTGACAATAATGTAAAAATAGAACATTTAAAAGAAGAACCTCCTAAAATTGAAATCATTGAATTGAAAATGGACATGCCTAAAAAAGTTGATTTAATAAAAGAACTACCCATTGAGGATACCAAAAAAGAAGAATCTAAAAAGAAAGATGAGTCTAAAAAGGAAGAGCCAAAAAAGAAAGAAGAATCTAAAAATTGTCCATTTTATTGCCCAGACTGTAAAAAAGGATTTACTCAACAACCAAATTTAGCACGACACATGAGTTTAGGACATGGTAAAAAATTAGAGTATAAAAAATCAAAAAAATTACTACAGACTACCAATAAAATAATTCTATCAAAAAAACTTATAAAAACTCAAGAAAAAATTATAAAACCTCAAGAAAAAGAGTTAAAAGATGAGATTCAAGATTTATCAGCAAAAGGAACACAATATGTATTTTTAAATAATAAAAATGAGCTCGTAACCAAACAAGGATTACCATTTGATATATCTTATATGAATCTTGAGACTCAAAACCGGATCAGACGTATGGTACCTTCTTTAAATCCAAGTTCATCACCAATTGAGGATGATATGAGTTCATTAGAAATTGATGCAGCTTCATCATATGGGTTTCCAAGTGCACATGGTAAGTAAAAATTATGATTTTCTAAAATGTATTTTTAAACTAAATATTTGTTTGTAAATAGATAATGAAAGAAAGAAACTTGAAGGATTCAGTGGAGAATGGTTATATCCACGCAGTTACATTTGTCCAGCATGTCCAGCAACATGTACTAATATTTGGGATGTTTTCTATCATAAGTGGCAAATGCATCCTAATGTACTTTGTCATCATTATGATATACCTTTAGACCAACTTCCTTCTCAGAAATGGGTAATTTTTAATTTTATTACAAGTATTAATATTGTTATTACTTATTAATTTGCTTAATATATACAGCGACCGGAAAGAAACTTGAACAGAGTGGGGTTGATTTCTGAATGTGATGAATTATATCCTGAAACATTACAATGTACAAAATGTGGAAAGATAGAAAATGATGTTGCTTTACTTCATAGACACTTATTAGATTGTGGTGGTGATACAGAATGGCTCAAAACAATGATTCATACAACTAAATCACCAAATAACAAAAAATCAAGGTAATTTATTAAATCCACTTTAATTAAAAAATTTTAATATTGCAATATAATTTAAAAGAAAAAATTGGCGGCCTTTTAATTTCCGAAGACGTAAAAATGGTGGTAGAGCTAGACATGGTCTTAAACGTACTCCACCTACACCACCATTACCAGTTCTTAAAACTAAACCAGGTGATGGTAAGTACTCATTATTTTGTTATAAGTTGTAACTGTAAATTGTAATTATTAAATATATATATTTAATTTACACCTTATTTGGGTTAGGATTAATTGCATTTTCCTTAAAATTTCATATAGGTTCACACATAATTTGTTTCTATTTATTTTATTTTTCAATTTATTTATTGTCTGTATTATACTGTGTTAATACGGAAAATACATTATTATTGAATATAAAAAGTATTTTATTATTAATTAATAATTAATAAAATAAAATTATAATTCAATATACAATTTAATATTAAAAAAGTTTAATTGATAAATGATAATAAAGCTAATACTGTATATTGTTATCTATTATTCATAATAATCTAAAAAACTAAAATATTAATATGTATATTTTGTATTTATCTATAAGTGCATTTGATTATTTAGATTTATTACCATCTTTGATGAATTAAACACATTAATACTAATTAGTTTCCTGGAAATATATTTTACTTATATTATCAATATAAAAATTCTTTACTTATATTTATATATATATATATATATATATATATATATATATATATATAATTTTTTCTTTAAGAATAATTTTAAATTTTAAATATGGGTACAATTATTCAATATTTATTAACTTATTAAGCCAAGAACTAAACTACTTTTTTAAAATTATAACTAATATGTGAAAATAAAAAGCCCATTCCAGTTAAAAATATAATTATATAGTATTTGAATAATTTAAAATTCAAATTTTACTTGTATATTTATATAGCTGAAAGTGTGAGTCGTATGATTGCTGATCTACCACCTAAAAGGGTCACTAGAAGATTGGTATTTGAAGCTCCCAATGGAAATAACCAAGCAACAATAAATAGTGTAAGTGTCTATTATATCATTTCTCAACTTTCTATAATTCGCCTATCCCATAACCTATTACCATTCCTATCCCTATTATCAATTAATAAAAATTACAATTTTAATCAGAATAGATAAGATATTTTAAAATTAATAGAAAATACAAATTATATTAAATGATAATATCAAGAATGAGGTTTATCTCTTTTTCAAAAATTTTTTATTTTCAATAACATGATGAATTAATCGTATTTAAAATAAATAAAATTCTATTTTTTCTACTTTTATTATTTTGTTTCTTGTGTACTGCTTCAAATCCTCTCACGTGTCCTTGATTGAGAAACACTATATAAAATATTTATTTTCTTTAAAATATATAATGATATTTATCTAATAGTCTTTATTAAAGTTTAAAAATAATTTTCTTATACATTTATATAATGGTAATATAATGGTAAGGTATAATAATTTATATATAATATAAATACTTAAAATTTACACGCTGCTCTGAAACAATATAGAAGTCTGTGTGCTCAAAGGTATAATTATACATGGAAATATTGATGTTAAGTTGATTTATAATTATATATTTCTCTTTTTATAGGTTCCTATTGATATGAGCAGCCGTAATCCGACTGTTTCTAATTCAACTACATTTAATAAAAAGGTTAAAAAACCATTATCTCCGGTTAAAACTGAGACTGCTGTGCTTATTTCTGAGGCACCAGATTTTTTACGTAACCTTAATATAATGCGTGCTCCACATAAGCCAGTAGAATCTCTACTTCCATGTAGTAAGACTGAAACTGAAGAAATAATTGCTGCTATGAAAGAAACACTGATGGCTTCCCCAGCACCCTCTCCTGTTATTTTACCTAAAAAACGCAAAAGGCTAAATTATGATTTTGTACGATTGGCAGAGAAAATTGCCAAACATGACCATAATGAAGTTCTTGATCCAAAAATTGATAAAGTTAACAGCAATAATTCTATAAAACCGACTGATCCTATTCCTGTAGAAGTAAATAATAAAGGAAAGAAATTAATGAGTGAAGTGGAAGTTGGATTAATTAAACAAAATCGATTACGTAGGAAAAGAGAAATTCCGTTAAATGTGCTTGAAAAAGATCCAATTCCTTCTAAAAGGGATAAAATTGAAATTCAAGAGAAAAATGTAGATAAAGAATCCATTCCAATAAAAAAATCTAAACGTCAAACTCCTCAAGCAAAGAAAAAAAGTAATGATCACAAAACAGAATCTATTGAAGAAATTTTGTCTACCAAAATACAAACACGTAATAGTAAGAGGAATTCTATTAAAGAATCATTGTCTAATAACAGTGTTTTATGGAAGGAAGATAAATCAATAAATAATAATGAATCATCTATTAATTTTGTTGACTTTGAGTTAAGTAAAAAAAAATCTAATATTCCTTTAAAGAATAAAACAGTTAAAGTGACATCATTAAAACCAAAAGCAAGAAATCGTAGAAAACCTGGTGTTTTTTTTGGGTCAAGAAAAAAAAAACGTAACTTAAAGACTGAAAACAAAACCCTACAGCCCACATTAAGTAATCTCGAAGAATCGGCATCTAATGTAATACCAAAGTTAGAATACCCTGATTTAAATAAAATAGTTTCAGAACAAATTCAAGAAGATGTTTTGCAAAACTCTACTGAAGAAATAGATGAAAACAAAAATACAGAATCTATAGTACAAAATGAACTTAAAGAATCACAAATATTTGTTCAAGATCCTTTGAAATTGACAATCAAAGAAGAAAATAAAGTCACTGCTCCAATTAGTACTGATACTACAGAATTAAAGGAGCCAGAAGAAGTAGCAGAACCAAGTTGGCATACACAGTCTGATAGCTTCTTTGATTTACCTTCTACTATTAGTTTTGGATCAATATTGAGTTCAGTCAATCAGGCTAGTTAACGTTGCTTTAATAAATATAATTTTTATATATATATATATATATATTAATGTTGTTATTTAAATAGATTTTAGAAGGGCCTGATTGTAATACAGTCAGTACAGAAGTGAATGATTATTCATGGACAGAATTACAACGTGCAATGGGAGCTTCGGATGAAGAAATGGCAATATTGCAAAATTTTGGTACAAATTCATCTAGCAATGATCAAGATGATACTAGTACAAATACTTCAAATCTATTAGATTTGGACAGTAAAGAAGATACAAGTATTAATCAAGTAATACTAATACCATATTAAGTATTATACATTTTAATAGTTTTATATAGTAACAAAGTACAAATATTGTCGCAGGAAAAATTTGATACTCAGGTCAATAGTGAATTAAATTTCCTTTGCAAGGTGTGCGTTCAATGTTATAAAGGACCTGCAGCATTTCGTATACATTCACTTGATGTTCATGGTATTGAAGATCCAGAATTAAGTGAGTTACAAAAACTGATATATATATATATTATTTATTATTAGTATTTAGTAGTTACAAAACGAAATTACTAATTATATAAATTATATGAGGTTGAGGATTAATTGGATTTCATGATGTAACTATTCACCATACTAATAAGTTCTAATTAAGCACTGTTTTAAAATTGTTATATTTATTTTTATTTTAATTATAATTAATATTTGTATCACATGTACTTACTAATATTTTACAATAATTGTGTGTGTATATGTATAATTATATATATTTTTTAGTAAATGTGAATAAATCTGATTACGCGCTTGTATGTTGGGTTTGCAAGCTTATAATGGAAGGAGGACCAGAAGAACTTGATGAGCATATGGCAAAAGACCATGAATTTGATTTTACTCCAAATAGGCATGTCCATATAATTTTATGGCTATAGTGATTACATAATTAAAAGTTAATAAATAATTTTTTTTATATATATTTTAGTGAAAATGGTAAGGAATTAAAAAATAAAATGGTTAGCAAGTTGAGTGAAATTTTGGACCAAGCCTTAAAAAATCTTATTTCTTCTACACAAAAACCGTAATTATGTTAAAAGTAGTAATAATTTAAATGATATTAAAATTGTTTCATTATTAATTTTAGACGTACTGATAAAGCTTGGAGTGGTAGTGCAATTACTTTATTAGGAAAATTATGTGCTTTACGAAATAATGAAAAAGGCACAGCTGTATCAAATAGCATTGCCAATTCTGCACTTGCTAAGGATTTACGTAAAGTCATTGGACGCAATGGTAATGGGTCAAGTGCTAAAACTCAATCTAAAAAGTCACAGTCAGCTCATGCTATTCGACAAACTGCTCGTATGGCAGCATTATCAGAAGCTGCTCAACGACTGACACCTATAATCAATTCTGACGATTCAGTGAGCATTTACAAGTGTCCTATATGCAATATTGGGTAATCTATAAAAATTACATTAAATATTAACTATATTTTACTTATTTAGTTGGATTTTTAATTCAGGTTCGAAACTACAAGTACTAGAAATAAGCACATTAGTCGAGCGCACAATAGTCCAAAGAAATCAAACCGTGTAACTGCTGTTCAATGTAAGTTATTTGTATATACATTATACATAGGTACTATATATTAGTATAATATAATTGAAAAATAATGAAATATATTACCAGGCGTAAGGTATAGGCAATTTCACTACATATATACATATTTTCAAAAATATATTTAATACATTGAATAAGAATATAACAATTTGCGGTTGTTAATCAAAAAATGGTTAAGTTATCATTTTAAGTATGTACTGAGTTATACACGTCAAAAAGTGAAGAAAAAATTATTGATTGTGCTAGATAAATTAAAACCAATACCAATTTTAAAAGTTATATTACAATGTGTATTTTGTTGTAAATCATTTTTTTTATGTACAATATATATTTACTGGTACCTAGAATATGATGCTAATAAAAAGTTAAGTCAAACTTAACTCCTTGTGTACGATATTTAAATATGTTTTAAAAGAGTTTAATCAAATTTTTGTTGATTAAAATTTTTTTTCATAATATAAGTGAATTTTATAACTGGTCATATTTCAAATATTCTTATTTAAATATTTAGTAATATGGAGCTAATTTAATAGTTTTTTTAACACCATAATAAAATAATATGTAAATTATTGTGTCATATAATTCTTCTTCTTCTTTTCTAAAGGCTTAGCCTTGTCATAGTTAAAAAATAGATTTCCATTCTTCTCTCTCCAACGCCATAGTCTTCATATGTGAATACCCATTACATCCAGCCACTCCAATCATTTCTCCTATGAATGTCTTCCTCGGTCTTCCTCTTCCTTTGCGTCCATTGATTCTTCCTTCCATTATGTTGGTTATGAAAGGGTTATGTCTTATTAAATGTCCTATAAGTTTCCCGCTTCTTGATCTAATGATGGATAGTAAGACTCTCTTTTCCCCTACTATTTGAAGAATTTCTTCGTTGCTCTTCCTTTCAGTCCAACTAATACGAAGTAATCTTCTCCAGGTCCACATTTCCATGGCTTCGATTTTTTTTTTATCTTGTGCTGTTAATGTCCAAGTTTCACTTCCGTACAACAAAACACTCCATACGTAGCTTTTGGCAAAGTTTTTTCTAGTCTTTAGACTAAGATTCTTGTTCGTTAGTAGCTGTTTTTTTTGTGTGAAGGCTCTCTTTGCCATGGCTATTCGGTGTCTTATTTCTACCGAACATCTACTGTCGTTTGTTATTATACTTCCTAAATATGTAAATTGTTGAACCTGATCAATTTCCTTGTTATCCAATTGTATTTTAACGATGGGCACTCTGCTTTCTTTACTTACCACCATGATTTTTGTTTTCCTTATATTGATTTTCATAAGGTATCTTTTTAATATTTCATGAAATGTAGACAGTGATTGCTGCATATCCTTCTCTGTTTCTGTTACCATGGCAATATCATCAGCAAATCTGATACAATGGATTACCTTACCATTTATCTTTATACCTTTAGCCTTAATTTTGAATTCTTGAACAACTTCTTCTATGAATATATTAAATAAATATGGTGACAAAGAACAGCCTTGTCTTACCCCTCTACGAATTCTAGCTGTGGATATGCAGTCTCCTACTTTAATTATTGTTTCTTGGTCTTTATATAGTTCCATAATAATTTTTTTGTCCTTCCAGTCCAGTCCAGTTCTTTTCATAGTGTTCATCAACAAGTTCCAATTTACGGTGTCGAATGCTTTTTCTAAATCGATAAACCCTATATACGTATTTCTGTTCATGTTTAGCCTTCTTTCCGCAATCGTTCTCAAAGCTAAAATAGCTTCTCTGGTACCCATTCCTTGTCTGAATCCAAACTGATCTTCTCCCAAAATTACTTCCGTTCTCTTCCATATTCTATTTTTTATAATGTTCAGAAGTATTTTTGAAGCGTGTGTAAGGAGGCTAATAGTTCTATAGTTGTTGCAATCGGTGGGATTTCCTTTTTTGGGGATAAGTATGGTTCTACTTTGTGTAAAATCTTTTGGTACTATACCTTCTCGGTAAGTTTTTTCTACCATTTTAAATAAAATATTTCTCGTTTCTTCCCCTGAAAACTTCCACAATTCGGCTGGTATTTCATCTATACCTGCTGCTTTATTTGACTTTAAGTCATTTATTGCCCTTATGAATTCACTTTTCATTATATTAGGACCGGTGTCCTCTTCTCTAACATGACATATCTCTTCTATTCCAAAATAATTTTCTGTTGTTTCATTATTTCCTTCATATAAGTCTTCTAAGTATTCTTTCCACCTCATTGTTATTTCCTCTTCACCTATTAAAACGTTTCCAATTTTGTTTTTAACCACTGTGCTTTTTGTTTTCGGGTTCCTTGAAAGTTTTTTAATGATATTATATGCTCCTCCTATATTACACGAGGATAATTTATACTGAATGTCTTGACATATACTATCCATCCATTTCTCTTTTGCTTCTCTACATTTTTGAGTTATTCTATTTTTTGTTATTCTATACATTGTTTCATCTTTTTTTCTGAAGTTATTTCTTTGTTTTATTAACTCCATAATTCCATTTGTTATCCATGGTTTATATAATTAAGTTAAATTAAACTAAAAAGAAAAGTATAATATAAATTAAATTCCTAAAAATTCATATCAATGACATATATCAATTTCTGCTTAAAAAAAAAAAGAATTTAATGGATATGCTTCCATATATGTGTGTGTGTGTGTGTTTTGTTGATTAAAACTTCTATAAAAACAAAATGTAGATCAGATATTAGAAATATTTATCCTGGTATCACAGATATGTATTATAAACTACTAGATTGTTAACTTATGGGTTAAACTTTACTTTAAAAGTAAGGCTGATGTAACATCCATTTTTGTGGGATTTGAATTTATTATCAGTGTATATTATATATCAAGATAACATTATTTTCACAATAATGATAAAAAATTGTAACTTTAATCATTTATACAAGAGCATATTATGTTTATAGTTAAGATCATATCTATGGATAGAGCCATTACACTAAAATGTTGTGTCCAAGATGTGCGACGAGTTTTCCACTAACAAACTTACATTACATTGTATGCATGCATCAATTACCACATATTAGGTTTGTTCCAGGAAAGTGTTTTAAACATTGGGTACATGCACTAAATCAAATATATAAATTATTTTATCAATGTTACTACGAAATTGCACATACGCTATGCCTTGAAACCGATTATTATTATATGATTATATAGACCATAAACATATAATATATAAAACTTGGATATTGACTGTACAGTATAATAGTACACGCATGCGCAAAAGGTACTGTAAGTTTGTCATGCAACATTTCTACTTAATCACCATACATGAAGGATACAATGTGTTGCATAATTAAGATGGGCAATGGCTCCATTCATTGTATATGATTTAAGATTTATAGTATTTATCACTTTAGTTTATTAAACATACTATCTGTGTGTTTGTATAATTGAAAATGTCTCATAACTTTAACATGGACGATGGAGAAAAATAAATAAAGTATTAAAAAGTAATTTAAATATTACTTAATAATACTCTTTAAAATGGAGCAAAAAATGAGTGTTGTAAAGATGAGAATATTGAGGTAGATGAGTGGAGTTACTAGAAAATACAGAATGAGAAATTAATATATAAAAGGTAGTATAAGAGTGATTTCAATAGTGGACAAACTACATGAGAATAGATTGAAATTGTTAGGGATATTTTAAGAAGAGAGGTGGATGAAGCAGTTAAAATATTTAAAACATGAATGTGGAGAGTAATGGGGAAGAGAATGACCTAAGAAGAGGTGGTTGAGGTTGTTGAGAGAGATTGTAAGTAAATAGCTGATGTGTGGGAAAAGGATGCAAGAAATAGAGTCAAATAAAAGTTGAAGACCAGGATGGCCAACCCCAAATAGTTGGGTGAAAGGACAAAAGAGAAGAATATTTTATATTAAATTATTAATTTTGGTATCAATGAATTCATAATTAATATTACACGTATTAATTATTAATTTAGTAGTATTAATTTGTATGAAAATTAGTAATTATTAAATAATTTAATAATACAAATTTTAATTAATAGGTGAAGCAACTCAACATTTACCACAGATAGCCTCTGTACCAGAAGATATACCTGATCCTCCAACCAAAAAGGGACCAATGTTTTCA